>JAAXCT010000496.1:0-473464 GCA_012490785.1 Eragrostis nindensis | reverse complement strand
ACAGCGGTTGGTGGTTCGCCAAAACGCACAGCTAAATTGTTGCTGCAACAAATCGATGCTTTGGTCCGATCGAGACGAGGAAAAGGGCTCAGACTCAGAGCACGGATCATGAGACCCCTCGTGTGCGTCTCCGGGAACGAGCATATGTATAGAGTGGCAACCATTTTTATGTACTCTGTAATAGTAATTCACCTCGATCTCAACCTGGCTTTGTACTCTCGTTTGTGTGCGCACGGTTGCACACAAACAGGCACGGTCTTTGAGTTCAGAATTCCCGGGCAGGACACACGAGTGTATCTTTGGTTTCTTGGGCACCATGTACACCAAGTTTCCAAACCTTGATTGTTGTGTTTTATTTAAGATTTTGAGGGGCATTGATTAGCAGCGTCCGTTTCAAAAAAACACACAAAAACAGAGTCTGACGTTCAGACATGAACACCAAAATTATCGTTCGATCTGCATATTTCCTGCACCAATTCATCCACTGGCGCTCCGCAACGAAACCGCAGAACATGGATCCAAGCTCGATCGAGTGCTTGACAATATCGTGGGAACTGGAGCCACAATGCAGCTCTGGGAGCAGTGGCGCCGGACCTCCGCTGCCAGTGATGCCGCCTCCGATCATGCTTGTCCAACCTGAAGAACAGAGCCTGATCACTCACAAGGAACCATACAAGCATCAGTTTAGCTCCTGTAATTCTGCGATAAGTTACGTTAGTTTGGCTTACCGATTGGCTTGGCCGTGGAGCTCTCTGGCACCTGAAGTTGACAACCAGCCTGTTCGGCTCGCAGTTTTACTGTTGCCGCTGCGCAGTTATTCTGAGAGAGAACACTATAGCTGCTGGAAGCAGCACTGTAGCCTGTGAGGAGGAAGCAGCAGCAGCGGCTGGAAAACCTCCTGCCTAACACGCTGAACATTTCAGTTCCAACGACGTGTAACGGAGGAGTGCAACGATCTAATCATGCCGGCATGGAAGAAATCATAGTTTTTGGAACGGCAGATTGCCTTGTCAACGACATTTCCTGCAAAGTTACACAGCTTTGATCAGAACAAGGGAATTAACAAGAAGATAGATTCTCCAAGCAGTGTCAGAGGATCCTAAGACAAAATTCAGATCGTGTGTCAAAGTTACCAGAGGAACATTAGCCACGTGCGGTCATCTTGGGCAGGAAAACATATTCGTTCTTGACAACTGCCGTTCTTTGATCTCCCCAACCCGCTCTGAAGTCTGAACGGTGCGCCGCCTCGAGGACGCTCCGATCATGTCGCGCCGACGCCGAGGAAGTCGAAGAAGGGCAGCGCCGGCTTGTCGCCGACGTCGTGAGAGACCGCCTCCCGGTGGCGCGCCGGCGACGGGATGGAGAAGGCGGAGCGCGCCTCTCGGCGCGGCGGCGCGCGGGACCACGTCGCTGCCTGCGATGGACATAAAAACAGAGACCATGTCAGTGACGAGGCTAATGACAGAAGAGCACGCAGCGACGACGGCTCGTACGTACTCTGCCTCTGGTAGAAGCAGGGGACAGGGGCGCCGGCGGAGCCGAGCGAGAGGTCGGTGGTGCAGGTCGACGCGGACTCGTCGGAGTCACCGCCGCTGTACGCTCGAGCCCGCCGTCTCCACGGGAACGGCGGCGTGGAAAGGCGGGGAAGCAGAGCCGTAGAGGTGGTGGTGAACGACAGCGGGCGCCAAGTGCGGCGGCGGGGTCGCCGACGAGGATGGCTTGCGGCGGCGGAGCGAGCCAGACTGCTCTCGCTGCCGGCGCGCCATGAGGACGTGCCAGTGGTTCTTGACGGCGTTGTCGGTGCGGCCGGGAAGAGGCGGGAGATGAGCGCCCACTTGTTGCCGTACGCGCGGTGCGCCTCCAGGAGACGCTCCTCCTCCTCGGCCGAGAACACCCGGCGGTTGATGCGCGGGTCCAGCTGGTTGAACCACCGCAGCCGGCACTCTTCCCTGCTCCATCGATCGCCGGCCAACAGAAACATCAGGAACACGAAGCAGACGAGTCGAAAGCGCAGAAAAAAGACTGAAACTCCTCATCTAGAAATGCACGATCGAATCCACAGCATCGCATTGCAATAATTACCTGATCTGCCGTCGAGCTTCTCGGCGATGAGGTTCCAGTTCTGGGGCCCGTGCTGCGCGACGAGCTCCTTCAGCTTGGCGTCCTCGGCGGGGCGCCAGTGGCCTAGCGCAGAGCTTGCCCTGCCCGCCGCTGCCTCCATAGCCATGACCGCCGCCACCACCCTGCTCGACCTCGTGCCGCTCCGGTGGAGCAGGGCCGAAGACACCGGCCATGTCATGAGCCATTTGGGGTGCAAAGCCTGAGGAAGCAGCTCCCGGAGAAGAAAGGACAGGGAGATGGAGAGCTTGTTGTTGCTGTTGCTGGGAAAGCGAGGGAGGCTGGGCTAATATAGAGCGAAGCCCAGCATTTGCTTCAACATCCATCACAAAACAAGAAGAAAATATATATACTTTCTCTCTCTAGTTTTTCCCCTTCTTTTGTTGATTTTTTTTATGAGGGCAAGCCTTCTTTTGTTGAGTTGGATGCTTTCCTTTCTGAGAGAGAAGAGCCGGAAAGCATGTGATTGGTTTGTTTGGCCTTTGAGGACCTTGAGAGCGATTGCAATGCCATTGTTCTTTCTCTTTTGTTGAAATTTGTGCCATTGCAGAGACGTTTCATGATTTGTTTTTTCCGCGGAGGTGAGGTTTAAGAGGCCGCTCGTGTGGGTTTGAGGAGTCCAACACCACCACAGAACAATCTCGCGCACCAATGCTCACCCCACTGCACCACACCATTTTTTCCTCATGTCCACCCTCCTTCCAACCACATCGATCATCTGCTATTCTGCTCCCTTGTCTTTATTAGTACCACGACATAAAAATGTACTAATTACCACAGACAGTATCCAAAGGCAGGCAGGAGTTTAGTGTGAAAGGCATTCAAGTGACTTTCTTCTTTTGAGTTAGTGATTGAAACAAGAGCATATTGTACAGATATACTCTCGCTGTTTTTATTTTATTATTGTAGGAAAAAAGTCCTAACTTCCTTATCCTAGCGACCACAAAATAAAACCAAGGGGAAAATGAAGCAAATGAATGAGCTCTCTTAAAATGTCTTAAAACATGCAAACCTTTCAAAAAACATTTATAAATAGCTAGCATCCTACCGTCGACGCAGCACAATTCATGCTTGTTCCATGACACAATGCTACTCATGAATGGCGTTCTAATCTACAGGACATAAACAACCCCCTTCAATTCAATAACCAATAAGTTTGACAGTTTTCTTTTTGTTAGACCTATTTAACCATGATTTTCAGTTCTAAAACTATATGCTCCTTTGGTTACGAGTTTAAACAGTATATACTCCTTTGCCTATAATTTTTACAAGACCTATTTGAGTAGTACAACAAAAGGCTGGCTTGACTAATATTGTTTACAATTTTACATGAGTAGTTCTCGCCTATCTATATCGGTACAACTGGCTTTTTGTATTGTCATCATTTTTTTTGAACCACCTTTGTCACCAAGCCTCGTAGAACTCACTTTCCTAGAATACACAATCAAACCATAGTAATTTTGACTGGTGACAATCAAACCACAGTAGAAGTAGCAGTAAAACATAAATTTTTCCCTGTAAACAATTTCAAGGCGTTATGAACCGTTTGGCTGTGGATGCACTGGGAAACAACGTGACAAAAAAAATAGAGAATTCGAACAAAAACCAGGTGAAAGGACGTTTGTGCAGCATTGATTTTGCGACAAACCTGCACGGTTTGCTTTCCTATTCACGCTTCAACATTTTTCCAATTTTTCTCTTATATACCAGTGGTAAATCAGATACAGGGGAGGAGTGCTCTTTCTTATCAATGTAAGCTATAGTGCTTATTCCAAGGAACAAAGAGAATCTTACACTAATTTAATTTTGTATAGATCCCTATTTAAAATCTAGGAATTGTTTTTCTCTAGAACTTTGAGGTACTTGACATGATGAAACAGTTCAATTTCGGAAGGACATTGAATATTTTTTTCAAGTCCCGAACGGGGCCGGCCGCATGAACATTGCATACCAGAACAAGAACTGTGGACATGTGCTTCGAACGGACAAATCTTTCTGTAGCAATGTACTAAGAGGAAAAGGAATGGTCAAAACAAGAAACGAAAAGGAAAGGTGCATGCATCGATACCCTTTTTCCCAGTTCAAAATTACTGTTGCTTTTCTTTCTAGTTCAGTAATCCAGTGTTTTTTTTTTCCCACCTCAAAACGCTGTCTTATCACTCAAAGCATCGCGTTTTTTTTTCCTGGATTGATTCTCTGCACTAGGCACGACAATGATCACAATCACATCTGTATAGCCCCTTTGTTTTACATGAAATCAAATTTATTTGGAATGTCAGATGAATAGGCCATTCGCTCAGCGAGTGCAGATTATGTGCTGACAGCAAATTTTCAGAACAATAGCTCTCACATGAAAACTTGCCAAAATTTTTTGACGGGTCACTTGCCAAAATTTTGAACCTGGTATCTTGGACTTCTGGGTGCCATAGAAAAACTATAACCAGTTTCAAAACGGTGTCGATAAATTAACAAAGAAAAAAAAGAACAGAATTCAAAGCTCCATCCATGCCTCCACATTGTTCAGAGCATTGGTCGTAGAGTCCTCGGAAATGCAATTACCAGTGCTTAGCGAGAGCAGGTATAGCCATTAGTAATCAACTCCAAATGGTTTCTGGTAGGGCCTTATTTAGGCGCCAAGTGTGCATGCATCAAGGAAACCATGGGAATTAGGATTCAATAATAAATAAACTTTAATAAGCGAAGCAGGTGTCTGGTTTCAGTGTTCCTAGACCACATTTGCGCAGATGCAGATAGATTCTCTGTCTGTCTGTCTCTGCAGTTTGTTAAGTTTCGTAAACAATGTGGCGCGCACATTCTTCCGTTAGTTAGGCTGAACTGACTAGTGACCTGATATCGTGCGTGCATCTCTGTTGGACTGTTCCTGCGGATTTTGCCTTGTTTGCTTGCGTTGTTTGGCACTGGGGGAGGTAGCATTGTCTCCTTTCCTCTGCATAGGAAGAAGACACATTTGGTTTGGTTTTGCAGCAGGTCATCAACAACTTGGTGCAGTTGCTTGTTACCTCCCCCACAGAAAATTGGAAGCGCAGAGATTTTTTAACAACTGGTACTGGAGGTAACTCCGGTCTAACAGATGGGCAAACTAGAATTAGGGGGTGTTTGTTTCGGCTCCACGGGCGGCTCTTGGAGCGGCTCCGCGTCTATGGCCATCAAAGGGGGTGCTCCCCCACCGGCTTCTCCGGAAATAACGGAGGGAGCCGTACCCAAATCCCACCGAAGCGGGGAGCTGCAGAAGGCAGCTTTGCCGGCTCCCTCGCTTGTCCACGTCAGCCTCGGACGCAAGTGCCCCTCCTGTCTGCGAGCGCGCCAAATGGACCCAGCGGCGCGGCAAAGCGCGCGGGAGGCGCGACGGCGTAGGAGGTCCTTTTGGCGTGAGCAGAGGAGGCGTCGCTCTTCATCTCGGCCACCTGCCCAACAATTTCTTGCTAGGCTTGCTGGGCTAGGGATTAGAGAGAGGATTGCTTGGGCATGGTCGCTTGGAGAGAGGATTAGAGAGAGATGGCTTGGGCATGGTCGCTTGGAGAATGGAGGAAGAGGATGAGTGAGCAGGACACGGTGAGGACGTGGATAAAAATAGAAGAGGACCCGGTACATGTGTAAATAATAGAAGGGGATTTAGCTAGATATAGGCCCCACATGTATATGAAATAACATAAAAAAATTGATTTATCGTATTAAGTCATGTATATGAAATAATATAAAACTATGATCTAATTATTATAAAATAGAAAATGGTAAGTCACATAAAGAAAAATATAAAACAAGGAATGCATATAGACAATGAATCAATATGTTGAAGGGCACTTTGGACAATTGCTTCTTTCATCAACGAAGCTGCAGGAGAAGCTGTAGAAGAAGCTGCAGAAGAAGCTGTTCTACCAAACATTTTCAGACACAGCCACAGCCACAGCCAGCACAGCTGTTTTCCAAAGAAGCCACAGCCACAGCCGAAGCCGGCACAGCCGGAGTCCAAACAAACAGGCCCTTAGCCAGCCACATCTCTCACACATGACACAATCAACAGGACTAGCCACGTTTAATTAAGAGGGCCCGATCGACTTCAAGTTTGGTTGATGATGCTTACTATTATATTATTTTTTAAAAAATAATGCATGTTTGATATATAAACTAGTGTCACTGGGAGCACACGTATGCAAACTTGAGATCTTGGAACCTAGCTCACAAGGATGAAAAAGGCATAGCCTTCGGTGTCTCAACACCTAGCAAACACTTAGCAATGTGATACTTATAAAACTGAAGCACAAAGGCCGTGTTTACGGCGGCCGTCCGTCCTGTGATGATCTCGTGCTTTCCTAGCCTAGCAGTAGTACAATAATGGTCGCTCCTTGCCGGCCGGAGATGTGTGCAACTAGGAGTAAAAAAGAGTACTAGTAATCCAGTACTACTACTAACCTTTAACTAACTCTTATGCACCGGCTACAACCTTTTTTGACTGGATCTGACTTCCAAAACCGGGAGGAACTGGTAGCAAAAGGTGCTGCAAAGCCTAATTCCTGTCTGTGATCAAGGGCGGCCAGCCATCCGTCACTACGGCGCTAGCTTCCAAAACACTGAGTTAACGCGAGGACGCCTTTGAACAGGTGATGTTAGTTCTAGGACAAATGACAGGAAATTGGGAGCGAGCTATAGTAGAGTGTTTGTTAGGGTTGTAGTATAGCAAGTTTATTTGACCTTTTTTCCCTCCCAAGGAAGTCTGTATTATATTGAGGAGTTTTTGAAAGGGACACTTAACTTTTGCCGAACTAGTATTAGAAAAATGGTACAAACCTCCGTTCACAAATACTTGGCAATTTTGACGTTTTCAATCACCTTTTGACCATTCGTCTTTTCTACAAATTTTTTTGCTGTTAGATGGAAACAAAATACATGCTTGAAGTATCTTTTGTTACAAATCTATTAATACAATTGTTAGCACCGGTAACTAGAAATTTAAAAAGTTATTGTCAGTCAAAACGTGAACAGTAAAAGTCAATATTGCCAAGTATTTGTGAACGGAGGTTAGTAGTTATTGTGACCTTTGATGAACTGTAAGGTACAATGTCTGTATATGTACGTCATTGTCGTAGTACATGGCTGACATGCACGGGAGAGCGAGAATCAAGTGTCGTTTTCATCATCAGGAACAGAAATACAGTGCTGTACTACATAACTGAATGCTGAAAATGTGCATTTTAGATTGTGTCACTTAAAAAAGATGATCAGATAAAGAAGTCTAATTTCATTAAAGAAAAAAATGGAAGCCTCACTCGGCAACAGGGAGCTTATTGATTTTCACAAAAAAGGGAGCTTATTGATAGCGGGAAAGGAGAAGGTGCACAGGACTGAGACAGGTAAAACTAGCTTTAATCTGCTTCATTAACAGTTTTTTTTTAAATCTGCTTCATTAGCTCATTGATTTTTTTTAATCTGCTTCATTAATCAGTTTGGTGGGTGGTCCCTGGCGGTCAGTGGGCCGGTCGGACCAGTCGCGGCATACGGGCGCACGACGAGGCAGAGGTCCCACCGGGTCGGCGGACGGGGTACGTACGTGGCTGGCGGAGCGGCCGCGGGACGTCGCGCGAGTCCAACCGCACGTGCGCGCAGAAATGAGCGTGGGCTGGGCCCGCCGCGTCAGACCAGACACCCACTGCCCGCGCCAATGCTCCTACGAGCAGGCTAGAGGAAGAGGAGGGACAAAACGCGCAGGTGGAGGTGAGAATCGATTGACTCGAACGTTTGGGATTATTAGGTGGCACGCACGTGACAGAGAAATGCATGTTTCTGTTCTGCAATTGTTTGCACTGTATGTACTCCTACTACGAGCAGCAGCAGTAGTAACATTTTTATAATTTTCACAGCTGAGGTTGCACTGACAGTGGTGGAGTAATAATGAACCCACGCGACGCGAGCACCGTCCGGCGCGTGATTCCATTAGGCCCCGTTTGGAAGCTGGAAGCGATTACAATAATCTAGATTTTGCAATGGATTTCAGAAGCTAGCTTTTGCCCAAAATTTGCTACTGCTGTTTGGAAACCAGCTACCAGTAGCTATACTTTTCAGGCGCACATGGGCCCTGGTTACGCACTGCCTTTTTTCTTTTCCTTCTCTTTCCACGAATTGTTGTGCGCTGCTAGAGCTGCTGCCTTCCTGGACATCGAAGCCTTGCTCGCCTCGCTACGACTGCTGCCTGGTGCTGGTGCCCTACGGCGTCGATCTGCTCGTAGCCGTACTCCTCGCTGCAGAAGAGCATGTCGACCTTGTACATGAAGACATCGCTGTTGCGGGCAAGCAGCTTCGAGCAGATAGCGCAGGCGACCAGCGCGGCCGTCGCACTGGCTGCTACTTGGCGGAATCGGCGACGGCAACTGCGAGTTAGGGGCGGCCCGGGTGACGGCAGACGGTTTGACCGGTGATGAGCACGTCGTTGTCATCCGGATCCATCCGCGACGCCGGCAGCCGGCTCGATTTGTTTGTGCTGAACTACAGTCGGGGCAGGATGGAGGTGAATCGGGACGATTTGCTGGTGGCGGAGGATTTGCGGGAAGGGGCAAGAAGGAGGCGAGGCGAGAGGGGATTGCGGAATCGATGGATTGGAGGTGGCCTCGAGCGTGCGTCGCTGAAGGGACGAGAAGGATCGGGCATTTTGGCGAGCGATTCGATGGCAGATTCACGTTATTTTTCCAAAGCATGAAGGGCAAAATTGTAATTTGGCCGTCCAGTAGCTGCTGGTAGCTACTCCGCTCCAGCTTCCGGGATTGTGAAAATCTGGGCGTCCAGATTCCAGAAGCTGCACCAAAATCTGATCCGTTTGGAAGCAGTCCAGCTTCTAGCTTTTGGATTCTGAAAATTTGTGGTCTTCCAAACGGGGCTTTGGCCCCGTTTGAAAGCCCCTAGATTTTATGAATCTGGCCTCGACTTGTTCGCGGAAGGAAAAGGCAGAAAAAAGATCGGAACGAACCCAGTAGGTCCCAGGTGCGTCAGTAGCTTCTAGTAGCTGGTAACCAAACGTTCTCAGCAGATTTTGGGCACAAGCTCAGCAGATTTTGGGCACAAGCTAGCTTCTGATATCCCATTGCAAAATCCAGATTTTCAGAAGCGCTTTCGGCTGCCAAACGGGGCCTTTGCTTCTCCGCGGCCTCAACTTTTCTTCGTACTCATACGGCGGCGGGTTTACGCTGCTTCTGATGGGCTTATACGGCGGCTAAAGTGAGTAGTGTCCAATGCCTGGGACACGATCGATCCTGTGAGAGAGAACCGGCTGTGCTGGAACGAGCGGAACAGAATCATAGTTGGGCAAGTGCGGGCGCCGTAATCTGCACATGCTTATATCTCTCGCTAACCAACCGCCCAGCATCAAACCTCGGATTACCGTGTCCCAGCACGCGCTCCTGCATGCATGCATGCATGCGCACATGGCACTATATATCCTCTCTCGCCACTCGCAGCGACTTGAAAAATCAGACAGTTCATACGCACCCGCGACATGAATGGATCCACCTGATCCCGCCGCTAAACTTTTGGATTAGAGAAAATCCTGCTGGCAATATAAGCGAGGGACAGAGAGAGATTATATCAGTATCGATGGATTCTCAAGCGAGGAGCTTGTGCCAAAGCGACGGGGCGCGCGCGCGTGCGGGTGCTGCTTGGCTGTCTCTTGCCTAAACAAGCTTCATGGCAGCTTCGTCTACTCTGCGTGGTCTCGCCGCGCATGCATGACCGCCGCTCCGCGACACGGGATCAGGGTCGCATTTAGGATTAAAGTTTTGGTTGACGCCGAAAGCAACGCAACCTGGTGGAGATGGAGCGTGGCATGTTGTGTTAGCCTGGAACAGAGTGTGAACCTGCAGCTTGGCCGTATCAGGCTTCGCTAATTCATCGACTAAGAGCAAGGCCAATGCGAGCCGTCTTGTAGCCAAGAGACACGACAACCCATGCAACGCTTTGGCTGTTTCTTTGTCTGCACACAGGCGCATGGTGGAGAGAGAAACGAGTTTCCTCGCACGGGATTGGAAAGGCCCCACCAAACTGGCAGCGTTGCAGCCTTTCTTGTGCTGGCGACGGTCGCCGACTGCTGCGACGAGCTTCTGAAAAACCTGACAGGAACCGGCCAGGCGACGGATACGCGACGGATAGGCGACCGCGTTGGGCTTGCTCTAAGTGCACCACCCCTGCCAAACGCCACGAGTAACAACAGTGTTGATTATTCGCTGTCCCCGCGGCACGGGCGAGACGAGACGAGACGCGCCATCTGCGCCGTCCGTACGCCACGAACGTCCCATCATCGTGCCGTCCACGCGTCCGCACACGTGTGGCCTCGGCCCGCGGGCCCTGTCCGGCGAGTGGCCTTCCTCCACCGATTGCGCAGGCAGGCTCCGCGACAAACAAGGATCTCGCTCACGGCCGTTAACTCGCCGGTCCGCGCGGAGAAGGCATCTGGCTGCGCGTCGGTGACGCCGTTTGCAGTAGCGGTCTGGAGCAGCGTGCCAGTGCCCAGTGATGGTGGTGGTGGTGGTGGCCGGGCGGCGCGTCGGGGAAAGGCTGGCGCGCGCGTCGAGCGTGTGCGTGTTCAGTGATGAGAAGGGACCTCGCAAAAAAAGTGATGAGAAGGGAGGCGTCAGGTGGTGGCCCCGCGTCCTGCCTTTGTCGTGTTCTTCTGGGCCGTTACGGTGCGGAACGGTGAGTGGGCTTCAGGCTGGCTCGCTCGCTAGTTTGGCTCATTACCAGGAGGACAACGACATCGCGATGAGCATTATACAGTTTATCTTCGAATGTAAAATCTTTTACTACCAAAAAACTGAAAACTGTTCGTAAGCTTCTGCTTGCTTCGTGTACAGTACAGTACTGTACATTGAGTATGTTTTGACGTTTGCATATCGAGCGAAGCAAGGCAGCCAAAGTTGCGAATCAAAGCAAAGAGAACCGCTCGACTCTTTTCAAAGGTGATGAGATGAGGTTGAGAGGCGGCCGTCGTCGGCAAACGGACGGACAGACGGAAAGGCCGGCGAAGGCAACAGTTGAAGGGAAAGGAGGGAACAACTTGCTTTGCTGTCTCCCTGACACCCGCAATAATGCGCACACTGCTCATGCAAGAGAGAGAGAGAAGCACCAGTGACCAGTCCCTACTCCTACCTAGCCTGCCCTATAGCCGTAGCCCTGTGCCTGTGCAATCTTTAACCAGAGGCCACACTCTCCCATATCACTGGTCAGCCACGCAGATTCAGGCATGTGTGCGTACATGACATAAATTGTTCCTTGTGCTGTTGTGTGCAACCTTTCGCGTCGCCAATGTTGCTGATGCTCAAACTTTACCCCTTCCTTTCTCTTCCTCCTCCTTTTCACCCCTTGGAATTCATGAATGGCAGAGTGTGTGTGTGATCCAATCCGATCTCCCCGCAGGGGACGGGTTAGGCCGCACCTTTTCTGGGGTGAAAGTTACCGGTTCCTACATATGGGAATGCTTTTCCCGTCTAATTTTGGTTGTTTTTCAGCCCTCCTGCTAGCTGCTACCTGGCCTTGTAGTTAGTGCAACAATACACACTGCCTGCCCTGTGGAGATCTTCATCTATACTGCTACTACCACGTAGTACTTCTAGATTTAGTAATTTGAAATGAAGTTTTAGCAACATATTGATCAATCCTTTTCTTTCTTTTTTGAAACAACATTGCTCAATCCTTGTCAAATCTATAATTTGCTAATAGTAGAGTAGCAAGTGGTTACAACTTCGAGTAGTGTTTGTGCTACTGAGAAGAAATGAAGTTCTGTATCGCGTCGTATCAAAAATAAGATTCCCCTGCCGACTTGAAGAAGATCAGAGGAAATCAATACTTGCGCATGATCGTTTCCTTTTCCCGCTATACGATGACACTAATGAATGTTCATTGAAGGCATCGGCAGTTTGCAGAGTGAGGGCCGAGAGAGGGGCGTTCCTGGCATTCCAGATGAAGATGACTCGGGCGCGTTCGTTGCATCCCCCTCTAAAGTTTAGACCTGTCACATCAAAGAGAATCTTACTATTTAAGAATATTTTTATTCATTTAATGACAAAACTTATGTCACGACCCCTCTCTAAATCACGAGACGAATCTAATAAGCCTAATTAATCTATGATTTGCTACAGTGATGCTATAGTAACTATCTTCTAATCACACCTTAATTACCCTTATTAGATTCGTCTCGCGTATTCGAGCGGAGTCCTGAAATTAGTTTTGTAATTAAACTTTATTTGTAATTACAATATTCGTTACAACGAACACACCCCTACTGTTACTGCAGTGCAACGAACACACCCCATGCAACGAACACACTCAAACAACCCTCTAAAATTTAGACCCCATGCAACGAACACATCCCTACTGTTACTGCAGTCAGTTTAACAAAACAGGACGCCTTCCACTAACCCCTACTCCAGCTAGCTGCATCCCATGATTTGCCCCTACACTGCTGTTGCTCGATACGCATGCAGTGTCATTTTACAGTTATGTAACGTTTGCTGATGTATGCTGTGTCCCCAGGGGTCAAGATAGACGATCAACCCAATATATGCGCTGGTCTTGGAACAGTGAGTAAATTATTCCGATTAACGGTAAAAAGGCAGATGATTAGGGCGGCTGGGCTGGAGAGATGAACATGAACGGGGGAGCAATGGAGGGAGGCACGATTCCGGCAGACATTTTTGACCCAGAAAGGCTGAGATGCCGATATGAAAAGGACACTGATGCGGTTTTTAAATTGCTTCGCGGTCCGGAAAGGGTGTACTGCTGCTAGTACGTGATAAGTATAAGATTATATATCCCATCATGATCACTAATAACAGCACCGAGTTCATCTCCATCGCACATGTCAAAATCCACAAGATTACCTTAGAAGAAGAAGAAGAGAAAAAGCTACTAGGCGGAACTTTTGGGATTGGTTTCAGAATTGTACTTCGCATATGGACAGGCTGCTTGCTGCTGCTGAAAGGACAAATGCATCTATCTATGACCATTTTCGTTTTCAGGGTTCCGATTCGTATGTCGTCGTTCATGCATCGCCTGTATGTAGTACTAGTGTAAAACCAGCAAAGTTTAAAGCGGAATCTCGTCAAGTCTTTCTGGTCCGGTTAAGTAACCGATTCGAGGCGTGGCAGGAAAAAGGATAATGGCGCCAGACATGCGTGGTTGATGTCATTAGTTGACTGTCGTTATCAACAAAACAAAACAGAAGGCGAATCGAATCGAACAACACACGCTAACCAACTCTGCCATGGGGAGAAAAAAAAGAGTGGAGTTACTATAAGGAGATGAGAAATGAAGACCTCTGCGGTGGTGATAAGGCTGGCCGGTCGGTGAAAAACTGCAGAGCAAGCGTGATGAAGAGTGCAGGTTTTTCTTTCTTTCCTGAAACGCGGTGTGCAGTGCAGCAACCAACCAACCAATAAACATCTCCTCTTTTAGTACTGCACTGCTGTTTTTCTCGGTCTCCGCTGCTGCACGGCACATGTAGTCAAACATATGTACTCCTACGAACGAACCGCGTCCTTTTTAGCATTCCTGTCAGGGATTAGTTGATGCATTCATGTGAGGGTAAACAAATACTCGTGGTACTAGCACCGTTTGTTGTTCGTGGCAACGTCCTAACAACATGTTGATCGCCTATAACACGGTGAACAAAAAAAGAAAGAAGAAGATGTGTTGTGTCTGGATGAGCGTTACACAAAACTGTTTGTGCAATGTTGCAAAAAATGGCATAAACGATGATGGGGATAGAAGCAGCAGAAATCGTGCCGCAAACGATGACCAGCCGCAGTGAACAGCAACAGGGGGAGTAGCCTGCCGGTGGTCTAGCAGAGTATAGCAGAGTAGTAGGCCTCAGGAAGCAGAGAGATCAAAACTTCAAAATGATGCTCCTTGGGCAAGAAAGAAAACACCCTCTAAAGTTTATACCCCTCTAAAATAAAAAGAATCTTACTATTTAGGGGTACTAAATAAAATTTAATTGCAAAACCTTTCTGCAGACGGGCGTTATTTTTCGAGACGAATCTAACGAGCCTAATTAATCAATGTTTTGACACAGTGATGCTACAGTAACCATCGTCTAATCGCCGCTTAATTACCCTCATTACGTTCGTCTCGCGAAATAGAGGAGGGGTCCTGGACTTAGTTTTGTAATTTGACTTTGTTTAGTACACATAAATCGTGCCGGCATCTTTGATGTGACTGCTACAGCACCCTCTAAAGTGATCCAAACGGGGCCAAAGCCAACAATGCCATCCAGTTGATTGTGACCAAACCAAACTGACCTTTTTTGTGAACTCTGCACGTATGATACTGCATTTGCATGCATTCTCTGCTGCCTGTCAGCCAGGATGCGAAGAGGCGGCTAGGGTAGATGTTGCTTGACATGCAACCCCTGCTGGCCTGCACCACTGCTTTTAGCCTTCACACAAAACATGCCTTTGTTACGCGTCGAGCTTGGGGGCTACACACATCAACAGCAGTCTTTTTTTTTTTGTCAGATTTCTTTGGTTGGATATGAACGCGAATTTGGAATTTTGGAGAGAGTTTTCTCGAGATTTTGGAAACGTCGTTCATCATCACAGCATAAACAAACACACGGGTTCCGTGATGATTTGTTGCCTTTTGCAGTAGCATCGATTCATCCATGACGCACTGAAAGAATATTATGCAGAACTAGCGCTTCGTAGTAATACATGCCTAGCCAAAAAGAATCGACGAAACGGGATGGAGAGCCTGCTGGCAGATACGACAAAGTTCGTTCGGCTTGCCGTTGCCGAGTTGTTATACTGAGCTGAAAAAGTGCCGTAATTTTTGTTGCGGGAAAAAAAAAAGTGACGATGCTTGACCCCCTCTCGCAAGCCGTTGATGCTTTTTTATCCTTCTCTCTCTTTTTTATCGTTTTGACCATTTTGTTCCTTTTCCCCTCACATTAACAGCAACCGTTCTCATCTCAAAAAAAGAAAAAAAAAAGCAGCGACCGTTCTAGGCGCATGTCCATAGCCAAGCACGCCATGTTTCTCGTCAGCACGACACAGTTACACCAATTTGGGACACGAGAAATAAGCAGTAATCGTTTACAAAATCACCACTATATATAGTAACAAAATAATTGGGAGAAAAACCTTTACCTACAATGCCCTCTTCTTCTTTTTTCAAAATAATAAATACGAAGTACTAATCCTATGCACCGCCAATAAAAAATGAGAGAAAAGGTGCAGAACGTGGGTATTTGAAGCCGATACAGGCTGGACAAGATCTTCCACGCGTGTGGATTTTACCACTGGAGTTGAGAGGGTAAAACGGGAAAGGATGAGCAGGAGAGAGGGCCTTGCTGTTCCGAGCAATTTCGCTGCTTCGCATTTTCCCATTTATGCCTCTCGTTCCTCGGCGTAATGGGTTATAATGCCGTGAAAATTGGTTTACCACAACTGCTAGCCAATCCATGCGGAGCATCTCTCGCCCTGGACATAGCCTGATACTTTTTTTTCCCCCAAGGAACATAGCTTGATGAGATGCTATCTTGTACATCAAATTATTGGACCGAAAAATGAATTATTTTACTTACGGATCTATCTGAAGCTGCATAAATATTTGACATTAATTTTAAAATTCAATTAGACGATGTTTCTTTGGAAACTACTCCTACTTGAGGATAAAAAAAAGGCCCATAAGGTATTGTCCGGCCTTGGAGTTACCTTTATTTTTGAAATGCACATGCTTTTACATTATGAAATGCAGTAGTAGAAACATGACATTTTTATGTGTTCGGATAAAATATCTGTATTCTATGATTTGTTCTTTTAATACTGATTAATATTTTGAAATAACAAGGATTGGTTTGTCTTAAAACTAACTAATATTACAATTTTCTACATTTGTAAATACAAATCTATATAAATCAGTGGTCAGTGTGTGATTATGGAAATTAGGCCAACACTCAGAAATGATACGAACGTGAGACAAGAGAGAATAGGAGATTATTCGAGGACTAAATGTATGGTAGATAATTTGGAATATTTAATGTTTAGGCCTATTATTGAGGACCTTTTGTCCTTTACTCCCTTGTTTTAAATTATTTGCTATTGGGATGTAAATTCATATGATGTATTGTTTAAGTAGGGAGGGTTTGACGCTTAATACGACATGCTTCTTGAGACCCAACTACATGCCCCCTTAACCAACATTATCTCCAACCGCAAGTCAAAAGAATATCTCAATGATATTTTTGTTACATCCATTCTTATTAAGTTTGTTTCTCTTCTATTTTTCCACATATTATTGTTTCAATCTTTTGTACTCCATGCTACCATAATCTTGTGAAATTACAAACTTTGTTATCACACTACTATTTGAATTAGAAAGTAATATTTTTACGACAAATCATGGTAGCCTATCTTAACCGGTAAGAACTCGGAACCTCTTTGACCATGCATCATCATCTCTTACGGTGTCATGCACAGCTACAATTACTATACTTTACTAGGCATCACGTATTTTGGCTACTACTTCATCAATAATCTCGGCATGTCCGTTATCGCTAGTCAGTTATGGAGTTACCATATAAATTAGAAAGTAGTGATTTATAAACCTTGACGTTTTGCCTCCCTTGACCAGGACGAATTCCATCCACGTGAACAGCTGGTCTAGCTTGAAATTATATACTTGACATGGATTGTTTAAATTCACAAAGCATTTGGTTCCTCTCTAGATGAACTTTAAATTCATGCAATTCCACAAACCATACATGGATTCCAACCTTGACGCATGCAAGACAAAAAAAAATGCCTCATTGATATTTTTCCATCTCCATTCTTCAGATAATTCATGTCCCACCTCCATTCGTAACCAATATTGATCCATTTTTATACACCAAAGTGAAATAACCTTTGAAAAACTCCAAGGTCTGTGTGACCGTTTTAATATTTTAATTATTATTGAAAGGCAATGAAATGCTTTATGCCCATTGATAGTACCCTCTCCTCGCAGGTACAAACTCAAACCGATTTGACCATCGTCATATGGCGCCATGCAAAATCTTTAGCTAACAATTACGACTCACTACCGCGCACCTCGTGTTTCGGCTACTGCTAAGATAATCCAGCATGTCCATGTAATCGGTAGTCAGTTACGACGTTTCAATTAGAAGGTAGTGGTTTATAAACATTGACACACTGCCTCGCTTGAGCAGGATGAATTCCATCCACATGAACCGGTCATCTAGCTGGAAATTAGCACTGTTTTTGCATTGCACACGTTTTGTGAATCATTTTGATTCCTCCCAAGATGAACTTTAAATTCATGCACGTTCCACAAAGCACGCATGGATTCCAACCTCATTGACACATGCAAGATAAAAAAGAATATCTCAATGATATTTTGCCATATCCATTCTCAAATAATTCATATCCCATCTCCATTATTTTTTTTTTGCAAGGGACCATCTCCATTATTAACCAATATTGTTCCATCTTTCTATACACCAAAGTAGAAATATTTGTCTTGAAATTCCAAACACCGTGTTATCGTGTTTATATTTAAATATTATTGAAAGGCAATGCAATGCTTTATGCCCATTCATACTACCCTCTTCTAACGGGTACAAACTCAAACCCGATTTGACCATCGTCATATGGCGCCATGCAAAATCTTTAGCTAACAATTACTACTCACTACCGCGCACCTCGTGTTTCGGCTACTGCTAAGATAATCCAGCAATGTCCGTGTAATCGGTAGTCCGTTACGACGTTACAATTCAATTAGAAGGCAGTGGTTTATAAACATTGACGCACTGCCTCGCTTGAGCAGGATGAATTCCATCCACATGAACCGATCGTCTAGCTGAAAATTAGCACTCAACATGCATTGCGCACGTTTCGTGAATCATTTTGATTCCTCCCAAGATGAACTTTAAATTCATGCACGTTCCACAAAGCACGCATGGATTCCAACCTCATTGACACATGCAAGATAAAAAAGAATATCTCAACGATATTTCTGCCATATCCATTCTTCAAATAATTCATGTCCCATCTCCATTACTAACCAACATTGTTCCATCTTTCTATACACCAAAGTAAAATATTTGTCTTGAAATTTCAAGCACCATGTCATCGTGTTTAAATTTTAATATTATTGAAAGGCAATGCAATGCTTTATGCCTATTCATAGTACCCTCTCCTAACGGGTACAAACTCAAACCTGATTTGACCATCGTCATATGGCGCCATGCAAAATCTTTAGCTAACAATTACTACTCACTACCGCACACCTCGTGTTTCGGCTACTGCTAAGATAATCCAGCAATGTCCGTGTAATCGGTAGTTAGTTACGACGTTACAATTTCAATTAGAAGGTAGTGGTTTATAAGCATTGACGCACTGCCTCGCTTGAGCAGAATGAATTCCATCCACATGACCAGGTCGTCTAGCTGGAAATTAGCACTCGTCACGCATCGTGCACATTTCGCATATCATTTTGATTTTCCCTAGATAACCTTTTATTCATGGACTCCACTCTTTCAATTTGGAAGTTTTTTCTCAAGTGTCCTCGTTGATGGCTCAACCGCTAGCTCATTCATTTTTTTGTAATAAAAAAAATCTCAGCTTATTACTGTTAAAACTCACTAACACAGAAGAAAAAAATGGAATGTTTTTCATACTGAACTCAAGCATGTCCTTGGATACTGGCAGTGTTATCATTTTTATGTCATGGTAATAATAATGGCAAACAGGGCAGGTGATGGGTGTGGTTGGAAGGAGCATAGAAATGGGTAGAAAACGGTGTGGCGCGGTGGGGTGCGCATAGGGTCATGGGTTGTTTCTGGTGGGTTTGTCAAGGCTGCGAGGGACAGAGTTCCGCCCCTGGTAGTGGTTGGAGTTGGACTCCCCAAACCCACACGAGCGGCCTCTGAAGCAGAACCTCCAAAAAAAACAAATCATGAAACGCACACGCACGCTTCTCTATTCCCTTTCTCTCTCCAAAAGAACAACAAGAACAAGAAGGCCATTCTCTCTCTACCCTTTTGCCATCGGTTTCAAAGTGAGGGAACCCAACCAAACCAATCCCATCTCTCCTTCGCTCATACTCTCTCTCTAGAAAGCGAGGCACCCATCCAAATCCAACTCAACCAGGGAAGGAGGCTGGTTACTCAAACTAGAGAGAGAGAGGTAAGATAGCAGTAATTCATTGTCCCTTGGTGTTTTGTTGGCAGTGTTAAACCAGGAGCGTCCTCCTCCCCCCTATATTAGCCAGCCTCCCTTTGCAGCAACAAGCTGTCCCTTTCCCTCTCCTCCTTGGTTCCTCCTGCTCAGCACCCAAATGGCTCATCATCAGATGGCTGCCTTCTTCGGCACCTTTCCTCCGGCCCCCGTTCTGACCGAGTTCCAGGTAGAGCAGCCGCAGCAAGACGTCGCCGACGACGTGTACCATGTGGATGACGTGGAGGACGGCGGCGCCGGCCATGGTCACGGCGGCGCCGGCGGTGGCGCCGGCGGGCAGGGGAAGCTTTGCGCCAGGGGCCACTGGCGCCCCGCCGAGGACGCCAAGCTCAAGGAGCTTGTCGCGCAGTACGGCCCACAGAACTGGAACGTCATCGCCGAGAAGCTCGACGGCAGATCAGGTAACGCAATGCAATGCGGCGGATTCGTTCGTGCATTTCTTGACCGAAAATATTCGATCTTTTTGGCGTTCATCGACTCGTCCGCTTCGTAATCCTGATGTTTCTTTTTTTTTTGTCCGGCGATCGATGGAGCAGGGAAGAGCTGCCGGCTGCGGTGGTTCAACCAGCTGGACCCGCGCATCAACCGCCGCGCCTTCTCTGACGAGGAGGAGGAGCGGCTGCTGGCGGCGCACCGCGCCTACGGCAACAAGTGGGCCCTCATCGCGCGCCTCTTCCCCGGCCGCACCGACAACGCCGTCAAGAACCACTGGCACGTCCTCATGGCGCGCCGGCAGCGGGAGCAGTCCGGCTCGCTCCGCCGCCGCAAGCCATCCTCGTCATCCTCGTCGTCGTCGACGCCCCCCGGCGCTGCTCCGCCGCCGCACTTCGCGCCCGTCGTCGTCCTCCACCACCACCATCACTACGGCTCGCCGCCTCCCCCGCCGTTCCACGCCAGCGGCGCCCAGGACGTGGCGGCGACGCGCGCGTACAGCAGCGGCGTCGAGTCAGACGAGTCCGCGTCCACCTGCACCACCGACCTCTCCCTCGGCTCCGCCGCAGCCGCCGTCCCCTGCTTCTACCAGAGTACGTACGCGACACCTCGACGCCGCATGTTTTTCGTTCGCAGTCTCATCGCTGACACGGTCTCTCTGTTTTCTCGTCCACCGCAGGCTACGACGTGCTCCCGCGCGCCACCGCGCCCGCGCCAACCGCGTTCGCGCCGAGCGCGCGCTCCGCCTTCTCCGTCCCGTCGCCGGCGCGCCACAGGGAGGCGGCCTCTGACCGCGTCGGCGACAAGCCGGCGCTGCCCTTCTTCGACTTCCTCGGCGTCGGCGCGGCATGATCGGAGCATCGGTGTAGGTGTACAGGAGGCGGCGGTCAAAGATGAGAGCCCCGGTGATTAAGATGAAGCCGTGCTTAGCTTAGCTGATTAGAGTTAATCGAGAACATGACTAGGAGAAGAGGAGGGGAGAGTGGTGATCGATGATCCGTGTTGGGTACTTGGGTGTGGGGATGTGACATTGCTGCCTTCACACCTCAGTTTTGCTGCTGCTTGGGCGTTGCAAGCAACAAGAAGGTGAGATGGGAGAGAGATTATTCTCAGGTGGAAGAGGAACAACCTGTAACATAAACTGCAAGGCAAACGCAGATCAGATACTCTGCCTCTTTTACCGTGTCTCTTCTTTTCATGCTCTGTTCTGTTCTGTTCTGTTTTTTTCGACCTGTTTCTTTTTTTTTCCTTTTCCCTTTTTTCTTCTGTTCTCTTTTTGTATGAAAAACATGAAGAAAAACAGGGAACTAATCCCCGTTGCAAGTACAAACTGTTGCAAGATGCAAACTTGCAGCAACTTCCATCTGCTGCGATTTGTTTGTTCCATGCACAGCATGTTTGCAGAGTGTCTCTGTCCATTGTCACTGTGCTTTCTTTCATCAGGTCGGCAAACGGCCAACAAAAACAAAGGCGCACTCAGTTTACTAAGCCGAGCACTGCAGTGGACAAGGAGCGTGCGTGGTTGCTCGTTTGATCCGATCGTTGCAACAAGTGTGACGGTGTTAATTTCCTTCTTGTTGCATCGATCAACAAGAACATTCCTGACATCAACGTCATTATCATCACAAACCCTCGTGAAACTTCCCTGCCCTGCGGTCCTCCTCTTCCTGTGGCTAGGGGGCCACATGAAGAACATTTTCGTATGTCTGGCACTACCTGGTTTTGTGGATTTTCGTTGGACTGTTGCGCGCATCGTGGCCTGGATGATGAAGCTCGCCTCGCATTGCAGCAGCTGCTGCTTTCCTGCAACCGAACGAATTGCAACGCCCGTTGCTCTCTGTTGGTTACGAATGCTTTGCCGCTCGCTCACCGACCACTGCTTGACGAAAAGAGCTAGACATACCGTGTCAAAGTTCAAATTGGTGTATGACTGTTGTTATCAGAGTGATGTGAGGAAGCTGCATAAATTAGTTACAACTGATCCGGTGTCCATTACCAGCAGTTCCGGCGAAGTTTGACGGGAGTTGTTGGGCATCCACTTACGTATGCATGTGTTCAGCTAGACGCAAACCAGTTCCGGTATAAGTTCAGTATGTCATGGCTCAAAAAAAGAAATTGTTCAGTCTGTTCCTCTGCTTTTTAATACAACAACAGGAAGTCTATTTCGTTGCTGATCAATGGATAAAGCCATGAAGTGGTCATGTTCAACCGCTCAGTCCTGGTGAGGACCGGGTTAAGTTTGAGATGACAGTGTGATGTGGAGATCAAAACATAAACTTTTTACCCCCGCAAATAACATCTGAGCCTATCCATCTTCTTGTGGTGAAGTCTTGTCCATGACAGGTAGCGGATTATTGCATCTGAACTAAACTAACTGATAACTGTTTGGTAGAAATGAGGAACAGGTCTTAATTCAACAACTACGCGAAAGCTTTGACTGCCTACAAACCAGATGCACGAATATACCATCCACCCCCTTATTTTCGGAACAAAAAGGAGTGATGTCTGATGTGGCTACACCTACCACAGTTAAACTGAGTTAGTGCCTGAAGACCTGAGTCCGAAAAGTCTCTAATTAACCTGAAGAAAATAAAAGTTCTGCCTACAGAATAATTATCTGAGGCTTGCAATGAGTTTTCTTTCGTTGCAAAACTTTGCCATTTCAATTGGTATAGATGCCATGGAACACATGATAGGCCTTTTGGTAAAATAGAGTAGGTATCATTTCTGGGGCAGGGATTGGAGCAGACTCTACTTATGATGATTGTAACAGAGTGGTAGCTTCCTGTTTACTTTCAGTTTGTTTTAGTTGGGTAGAATTCATGGAGCTGGAAAGTTGAGCTAAGAAACGCAATCAGTTCGACAATTTCGATGTTTAAAGACTCAACCACTGTAGTGCGTATGACTAAGCATGTTGCGAATTCGTCTGCAAGACTGCAAGGACACGCCGCCTGGAAAAGGCTCTCTTCAATTCGGAATCACATTCACTGTGTACAACCATAATCTATCAGCCTATGAAGCTTCAACCACAATTTCGATAAGCTAAATAGGAAGGTGCACGTGAGTTTGACATTTTTAGTTAAATAGAGAGGTCAAAATTGTTGATTTCGTTTCTCTCGTTGGCTTCAACACTTCAACTAACGAACTGCAGAGATGCTTGCACACGTGGAATATCTCCTTACCTAATCCGATCGTTCAATTTGTTTCTTGCTAGAAGAAAAGGCCAAGACAAGTTCAAAATGTTACATCACTGTCAGGAAATTTTGGAGCCATGTGCCCATGGATCTTCTTGTGCATGTATCACCGACGAGGTAAGTTAAAACTCATTGTTGTGCACGCGTGAACTCGGGAGTCTTGACATCATCTTATTTACATATAGTGTTAAAAATATGGCTCCACTTGGCTAGACCTTGACTTCGATTTGCTCTAGTGCCTGAGAAACTTGTAGTACCTTATTTGAAAGAGGAGTTGCTCGAGGATATTTTTTTGGAATCCATCGATCTGGAATTTGAACCAAACCACATAATGGGCACAATATACAAATTTTTTATGCAAATATCTCGTGGTTTGGTATCTTAATTAGAATCTAAGATTTGGAGTCATCGTCTTAGATGTCGCTTGTTAATTTGATCTATTTCGGAGAAATGTTCAGAGTTACTCACACGATGTTTTCCGGAAAGTGATATTTTGATATGCATGTCAGCTGGCTCAACTAGTAACCGTTCTTCTTAATTCAGCCTACTGAACTTTTCAATGCTGAGAAGAGAATCTTACATTTTTACATTTTGGTCGAGGTGGTTGAGATGGGTCACATGGAATGCATGTAGCCAGTACCGTCCTGTGCTTGTTGCTATACGGCGCCGGCCGGCAGCTAATGAGCAATCCACTACTGATCACCTGAAATATTATTCCGTTCAAAGTGATAACTAAATATTCCCCGTTCGAGGTTCAAACAAGAATAAGTTCCTATGTTATATATATCCTTAAGAGCCTATATTAATTATCAAACGAAACAGTCCATTTCATAGCAGTTGTTGAACCGGTTGATTGTTATCCATCGTCCGTGCATGTATCTAGCCTGAATGGCGAGAATCCCCAGCATTTCGGCAGTTGAAAACTGAGGATTCGATCGAAGACCACCATTAGATTTTAGTATGTGGCGTGGTCTAATCCCCACGTACGCAATGAGTTAGTTAGTAGGTATACATCTCAAAGAACGACGTAAGGTCTGAATGATGTGGAGATGGATATATAGTATATCTTAAAGCAGGGATTATTTTATGATGGATCAACTTAAGCCCTTCGACTATTAATTAATTTATTACTCCGACGAAATATGGACTTGACTCTCTCGGTTGATTGACCAAGCACGATAGTATTTGTATTGATCAAGTCTGATCATCAAATTCATAGCAACAAACCAAGCATGATAAACACGCCAGTAATTAGTGTCCCCTATTTTTCAAATGTGGTTTATCCAAAGATGAAGGTTGTGCTTCTTCAAGCACACACACACAGCACGCAAGCGGAAACAAATCTACGAGAATCGAATCCGCAAACATTTCACGGGACATATCATGTAGTATATATATATGTGGGGGTATGTGAGGCAAAGGGAGTGTCTGTTGTTTCGGATGGAGACGTGCATCCACAATCTCTAGCTGCGTATCATTCCAAGCTGGACCATGTCATGCAACATGCAACGGCAATTCCTCCTCCCAGGAAGCAAAGATGTGCGAGAAACCGATTCCTTTTTGGAGTGAGGAGCGAGTCCGGCCGGGGGCCCCTGACGGATGGTAGTGGAGGGGCCAAACAACCCAACAGCAAACAAACTGTGTGATGTATGCGTCCCGTGCACGCCCTTTGCATCGGATTCCCTGCAAATCTTGTCAAGGGCACGTAGCGGCATCATGCACATTTTCGGAAAACAGAAAGTGATGCCGGCATGAGCTGAAATGCAGTGAGAGGCAGTGCTCTTTTGTTTGTTAATGCGAAAAGTCAGAAAAAAATATAACATAGAAGGTGTTACAAGGTGTTTATTTGAAGCAAGATTGTTGTGGAACGATTTATTATTGATTACAGGCATTTTTAAAGCCATCTTAATTAGACCCAAGAGAGTTTCGGCCCTCCATCATAAGAGCAAAGTTTGCTCGAACTGCAGAGTTTTAGCGTTCTCAAGCGATTGTCTCCTTTCTATTTTAAATGATATTTTCTTCTTGATGCAATGCATGATGTGCAGCTAGCTCTCCCATCCCATGTAGTATTGAAAATATACCACAATTCTAAAGGGCTTCTCTTCCAGCAACAGGATGAATGTAAGGAAAGGATTCGATACAATTCTAAAGGCCCTGTTATAATCTACTCCCAAAATTACACTAAATTGTACCATCAGACACTCAGACAGCCATACAGCTGGCTACCAGTACTAACCAGTTACTCCTACACTGTTGCAGAGCTTCACATCATGCATCTATGAGTTTACTTCCGTTCATTGACCACAGTACATGATGCACAGTACCTAAAAGCAGCCAAGCAGGTGAACACATACAGTAACTTGCTGTACGGGGGCGAAATGAAGTCGATCGAGAGCTAGACGACACACGCACGTCCGGCTTGGCTGATCGCGTTCACAGCACACCCGTGCACCAATCTCGGCCGTACGTGCGTGGACTGGCGCTGGGATCGACGACAGGATCAATCGCAGCTGTGATCGGAGGAGCCAGTCAGGCTGCGATCAGCTCATTCAATGTGAAAGATCATGCATGCATGCACGCACGGCACCGATTGCACGTACTACGTGCCTTCATTTCAACTTACTGTGAGGCTGTAACTGAGCACCACACCTTCTCTCGAGGAAAGATAAACATTGTACTAGTATAAGTACGTCTTTGATTTTTTCCCCCCAAAAACATTTATACATCAGATGTGCCGTACATTCGCAGTACCTCGGCAGTACGTACTAAGCTGTACAATCACATGCATGACGCGTGTCTGTGGCCCAATGGACCGCCTTGAGCTGAAACTGAAACCCATGTTTCGAAGGGAGCAGCTAGGCAGCAGGTAGGGTTTTGTACTCTTCCTGCACCCTTTTCAGTCGTAGCATACCAAATAAAATCGTCCAAGTAAAATGTCTGCATCGTACGTACATCCGTATATATGTCCAGCTGTGTATACGGAGATGGAGTAAAGATACGGAAGAGGTACGTGCGTGTAAAGGCTGTCCTTTTCGCATTTGATGACGGAGACCTAACAGAAAGCGAGGGTGATGCATGATCTATCTCACTCACTCTGCTGCACCCAACGGAACAGTCCGTTTCTGACAAGTGTACATAACAGCATGCGTGTGTGCGAGAGGGGAGCAAATTAAAGAAGGTTTTTGCTCGAGTCACACCATGCTCCAACCAACAGAAAATGGTTGCATGTGATGGGTCAGCAGATGGATTGCATAGTATGTGCTGAGAGATATAAATGGCAAGATACATGAGAGGAATGGATCTCTAACGGCCATCCGTCATCAAAAGGCGCTATGTCTGCGTGTTGGAATATCCAGCTCATACAAGCAATGCAGTTAGAGTAGCGATACTACATACTCCACTCATCCTAGAATATAAGCATTTCCGAGTTTAGTCAAAATTAGTTCTTTTCAACTTTGACTGTCGATACATATGTATTTTTCTATCTCTAGCTCCATCGCGTGAATCAGAGTGACAGATGACATGCCCTCGAAAACATGTTAAACTTTCAGAGGAAATTTGCTCAACTATTATAGACGAGAGAACCGAAATTGGCACGGCTCATCCAATGGTTCTTACTGTACACTTTATCGGCAAAAGGAACACGCATGAGGCATGTGTTTTTTTTTTTAGAAAATGGAAACAGTTCCCGCCTCTGCGTTGCCGCACACAGCGTTCAATGTTTAGGCTTAATACATTTCTTCGGCTCCCTGGCTCTACATGAGGCATGAGGCATGTGTGGATCTATGAATTTGTCCATCGATCTGAACCGGCGTTGCGCCGTGCATCACGGAGAGGGAGGCAGCCATGCCTGGCGTCGGGAGGCACTGCACCTGCTGGCACGCACATCGATCCCATTCGATGAGATGCGTATCTCCTGTGACGTACGTGAGCTTGCAAGCTCGATCAGGTCACCGTCCAGGGAGCAAGTAAAAGCCGTTGCATGCATGCGCGCAGCTGCTGTATCTTGGCTGTCCTCCCTGATCTGACGACGATCCTCATCAGCAGAGACTATACTTCCAGCCATGGCCAGGCCATATACCTGCTCATTCAGGTTCACATGCACTGCATGCGTCGTTCGTGAGCGTCTATCTCCAAAAAGATCTCGTGTGATGGTAAGCAGCAGCAGCCGGGGCCTGCAGCATGTCTGGCGTTGGAGAAACACGCACGTATATGCAACGATCGATCAAAGAAGCATGCCAGTTGCTTGCATTCTTCGTCGTTAGAGCTGTTAGCATCAGATATGTTTCCATGGCCGGGAGGGTTGTTGCTGCTGCTTCCGTCGGGGAGGCTGCTGCTTGGCTCAGCTCAGCTCAGCCCGGCCGTTGCGCCACGCCGTCCTCGCGCCCGGCCGTTGCCTTGCGTTGCGTCACGCACGTACGTACGTGAATGAACGGTTCCATATGCGTGCGCCAAGAAACTAAGCTCAAGCTAGCTAGAGTGTGACATTGCTATTTTGAATTTTAACTCGTCCCCCCTCTAGCTTAGTTGGGGTCAAAATTAAATTAGGATGGTGGTATGTGATTCATTAGTTCAGATTTTGTCACGCTTCTGGCATCTCCTAGGTTTTCAGCATGCAGCTGGCTGGAAATCTTGCAAGTTTAGCATCCAAAGTGTAACAAGCATACACGCTCTGTTCATGTCTACGAATCCTCGAGAGTTTTTAAGTTCTAGTGCCTGCAGAAGTACACTAGTCAAACAATTGGCTTCCAATAAGTACATTCATATGCACAAGATTTTATATTGTTTACGGGCAGTACAAGTTGAAAAGCGAGGCATGTTAGGAGTCTGATATAGAGGGCACTTCCACCGAACAAAGGGCCTAATCAGCTAGCCTATACCTTTGGGCCGATTGATGTGTTTATTTTACATTTGTTTCATCTTTCCCCCCTTAATCCTTGCATGCCTCAACTGGAAGAACTTACTAAACCCAAACTAGTTATGAAACATCTTCCACATTATTGTTCGTCACTTATAGAGTAGCTATCTATTAAAATCATGACGTAGCCATAGCTAGCTGCGATTCAGCATCATTCGGGCCTGTTGCTCGATCCCCAAGGCTTACCAATATTTATGCAGGTCCCAAGCGAATAATCGCATCGATCATAAGCCCCAAGACCCACTGTTTCATAAATTATCGGTCTGAACTTTTAATTGCAGAAAAGCCGTTGAGACGATTGGTGATCAGTCACTAACACAAGCCGTAGCAGCAATTGTTGACCTCGGAAAGGCTTCAGCATTTTTAATACTAACGGGAACACAACGCGAACAAACATATTATAAAGAGATGGAATCTGATCTCTCGTAGAAAAAAAAAGCAGGCCATCCATGAGTGCGACCGCCAGATGTCAAGGAAAAGTTTGGCAGAGACCTAGTTGTTTTTAGTTCTCGCTGATATGATGTAGCCTGATCAGTTATTTAATCAGTTCTAGCTTCTACTCTTTAATTAGTACTAGTTATAAGTGCTAGCTTGATAGGGAGACATGTCATGCAACTTTTGTGTTTTGTATCGTTATGCTATAAAAAACACAGATTAGCTAGTTAACCGAATAAAGGGGTTGTATCAGTGGCTTTTGCAATTGTTTATGTAAATGCCCAGCTCCCTTGAGGATCTCATGCATAGATTTTGTTTGCACACTAATATAATATGCAGATTGGTGTTTGGTTGTTAAGTTGTAAGGTGAGCAAGCATGGTAGAAAGCTAGAATCAAAGAAAGAAGCATTTCTGGTATGAGCATTGAGCAATCTTTTGCTACAAATAGGTAATGCACTGCATTTCCACTTAGCTTTAAATAGATAACATAGCTTTACCTATGATTAGTCGTTCTCTAGTATTTGTTGCATATGCCAAGCCTACTCAGAAATTCCATTTAATTAGGTGGTTCCCTAACTTTTTGTACCAGTGTGCCACGTTAGGGTCATTTTGACACACTTTATTTGTTTAGTGGAAATCTATAGTATTTGGATCAATGATATATGAAGGAAGATTTTCTGTAGTTTGAAGAGTTTATCTCACCTGTGCTCATGCATGGCGATCAATCGAAGACAAGGATAGCGAACTCCCTCACCACTTCATTCATTATCTTGTATGTTGTTAACATGTACTCCCTCCAGCCAGGTACCAAATTCTTGACGCTTTGGACAGCATCTCACATACCAAGGAGTGAGTAAAGTTGCATGTGTAAGCTCCTTACAGCTGGGTAAGGACTAGTAAAGTTGCTTGGATATTTTGAAGGAAAAGGCCACAAAAATGACACACAGGTAGAAAAATAATGTACACATGTTTCGCACTTCATAATGTAAAAGCATGACTACCCCACCTTATGGGTCATCTATTGCAAATATAGATGATCTTATTAGGTTAGCCTATTATATCATTACTACTTTGGACGGTAAGGTAACTTGATGCATGTCTACCTTTTAGTCCTACTATAGTACACAGATATTGATGGATCTGAAAAAAATTGGCAGAAATTAAGCCTCATATCTATCAGCATTATTTAGATGGCAGGAATGATAGAAATGACAATGCTAGCAACACACAGCTATCATTGTGGCAAACTTTGATTTTATTCCACTGAACACAAGTTTCATTTCAATGGGTTATTTACTTTTAGTGCGTGTCATCTATTATATATATAATTGACCAATAAAAGGAGCCTCCACGTTCGCTCTCAAGGCCTAAAAATTACCACGTTAATTCTAAAATGCTAGAAATTCCCACGTTAATCCGAGAAAATAAGAAGAGAAAATTACCCACCACTGCCATTATGAAACAATTAGTCAAAACCCCCTAAAAATATTTATAAAATATCTAAATTCGAAAATAAAAATAGCCAAAAATACCCCTCCCACCTATTTCTAAATTACCCACCATGCCATTTTGAGTCAAAAAATAGCTAAAATCGGAATAATAAAAAATAACAAAAATATCCTTCACACCTATTTCTAAATTACCCTCCATGCCCTTACAAGTCCAAAAAAAAAACTAAATTTGAATTATAAAAAATAGCCAAAAATATCCCTAATTCTTACTTTTAATTTACCAACCATACCATTTTGAACAAATAGCTAAATTTTAGAATAATAAAAATATCCAATAAACACTTAATCCTGATTTCTAAATACACCGTTATAAAAATACAATGTGATATATGTCTAGCTAGAATGGCACATTATTTGATTTTTATTATGACACATATCATTCAAAAGATTTATTTGTAGCACGACACATTCTTTTTTTCTACCATGAGATATGTTAGTTGTTTAGCATGCCACGTTTGTACCAACCTCACTTCTAAAATAAAATCAAATATATTGTTAAATAAATGATAACTCATCTCTCATTCAAATTGAGAGACGGTGAGAAATTCTACAATCTATTTTCTACCATTTTATAAATATAGATTATAAAATAGGTAATAAAAATAAACTATGTTAAACTTCTACAATAATATAAAAATATTTTAAATAGTATAGTATGTCTATCCGCGCAATTGCACGTGCAGCCACCACTGCAATTATGAAAATTTTAGTCTAAAATACCCTCCATATGTTTAAAAAATTACCACTACTATTCCGTGGGACAAAATTATATTCAGCGACAGGCTATGGGAGACCAGGTCTGGAAAACTTAGATACAAACGTAAAATAATTAGGCCTACTCGAGCTTCCATATGTTAGTGATGCATTTTATTTGGCTTCTGGAACATCACGAGAAGAGTCCTGTCAATCTTAATTAGCCACGTCCTGACTAGCGACATAAACATGCAGGTCATCAATTGACAGGGATGAATTGATCTGGAGCTGCAGTGGGACGCCTTGAATCTTGACAGGGAACACGATAGGAGAAAATTTCTGCCGTGCAGCCGTGGCTTAGCGGTGGCCTGAACAGCCTTGCAGGCGCTCACAAGTCTGCTATGAAAGCAGGCACAATGGTTAAGGGAGACGAGCATCGGGAGTGCGGCAACAAGGATGGGTTCATCTGCATCACCTGATAGCTGCGGGCGTGGTGTTTTATCTGCAATGATGAGACAGTGAATTGATGATCAGATCAAATCGGGGGGTTGGTCCCTTCTCCGTTTGTTTCTTTCTTATTTGTGTACTGCTAATGATGATAGCCCTACCTCCCTCATTGATCAAAACTGCAGAGCTTCTCCATGGACTCGATGAAATTACACAAAAGAAGTGCTCTTGATATCATGTCATATATAGACGGGTATAATTTCGCCATGGGCTATCGGCCATGGAGCATCAAAAGCATTGGATTCATTCAACAAGGAATAAAACAGCCTGCAAGGAAAGGATAGAAAGATTTTGGTTCACTACTAATGTAATTTTAGTTTTTATATGACTAAATACTTGGCATGAATTCTCAGCACGTCATTTGCTTGCCCTCATGAAGAAAATAGATATGATGATAGCCAGCGCAAGGCTCGCAAGTAAACCAGGGCAAGGTCTCTTTGGCTGTGAATCAAATACAAATAAGAAGACAGTGGCAAGTGGTTCTCGATAAAATCCAAGGTCAGATGCTAGAATATCGCATATGCATCTATGCATATCTGGAGCACAGCCAACCATGAAAATAAGCTACTACATGATATTTTTACTATTATATTGCATTTCATTATCTGATCACTATTTTAGACATTTTCCTCTTCAACAATAATTTAGAATATATTAGTTATATTATCTTAATTGTGCGCTTTATTTATAAAAAAACAGAACTTTTGAAAAGTTTATCCATCATGAAAGAATACCATGACTTAGTTTTTATAATATAAGAATATTTTTTAAAAATAAATTATACTGCATCTAGCCGCGCAAATGCGTGGGCCTCATTACTAGTTATAATTATTAAAACTGATGCATATATATGATGTTAGATCCTTTTACTCCAACAGAGGCTTTTTTGAGAAAATATTATTTATAGCTAATTCCTTTAATAGAGTAGCAATTATGGGATCCATTCTAAAGAAATTATCTAAGCAACCAAGGTTATTAAGGATTTGATTCATCACGTTCTGTTCAATCCTGCAGTCTATGATGTTTTCATTTTCTGGTGGCTTGTCACCTCTTTGCAAGTACGAAAAGTTGCTGTAATGCCGACAAATCGGTTAACATTTCTTTGAGATTATGCTTTTATCTCCAGCCACCATGCTACAAACGCGCAACAGCTAGATATATGCAACTTTGCATGATGCTCTCTATATTGTGTTGGAAGCTATAACTAGCTAGCTAGCCAATCATATTCACTGACAGTATGCACTTGCGTGCATGATCATCACTACGCCGGAAAAATACTTGCAGTATATACAAAGTTTTTTTTTCATCTCTTCTATTTTATGATATATGTAATTCACATCCGAACTGCACACAAGAGAGTTTAAGATTAAAGAACAAACTTAATGTAACAAGTTTAATGGTGATTGGCCAGGGGCGCCTATCGCAGTACGTGATACATCAAGGAAATAACATGATGGCCAAAAAAATGGAATAATGCCATTAGATGCCACTGGCTCTCATGCTAATCAACTGTTAATTAGTTAAGGGACGCCATCGATTGCATCGCATGGGAATCAACATAACTGATAACTCTTGTGCAAAACTAGAGCTACATCACTTTTAAATTTCCCTCAAAGGTCGAATGTCTGCGTCAGAACCCCATTATAGACTGTAGCTACATGTTTAAGTTATTATTATTATTTCAGTTAGAATGTTTGCATAGAGCTGAATCTGTAGGTATTATATGTACCTAATAAAGATAAACAATACGAGAATCATTATAAGATAGGTTTCGTTTGGCATGCAGGTATGAATACAAACATACCAAAGAAATTTCTCCAAAAAAAAACAAAGAAATAAATAAATGATTAAAATGTCCAAAACATGACGAGCAGGAATTAATACTTCACGTACTGAACATATATCTTGCAAAATATGCACCAGATAGCTACTTCACCTTCTTTTTAATTAGTACCAGTTATTCCAAGGCAAATTAATATGCTCTTATGTTGAGATTTAGGGTAGAAAGAAAAAGGTCGTCCAATTATATCATGCCATTATGAATTCCCGAGAATCATTTTCTCCATATTTGTTTACAAGCTTGTCTGTCAGTGATCAAGCAGGCACCACTAGCCAACATGATGAACAGATTAAGCGCAGCAATTTTTGACCTGAAAAAAGCTATATTATGCGGCTTATGTACCTAAACTAGTTAAAAGCAAGCCAAAATCTAAGCTTGGAACTCGGACCACCCATGTGTCGACGCAAAGTTTGGCATGTCGCACACTAAAGTGGTTGCCTACGTGTATATGTGTCACTTTTAATTCCGTTATGACTTACATATGACAAGCTAATTGCCAGGTTATTATATTAATGTTGTACATACATGTTCTATTAAATTAATAAACGAAGGGGCGTATCAATTCGTATATTCTATCCATAATAGAATAGTCCAACAGTGTTAGTTTATATTTTTAGGGTTGATAATTTGTAGTTCAATTCCTAGCTACGTTCTAACAATACGGGATGTATATTAGGCCGGTAACTTGTGTGAAGTTCTCAACGTGTATGGAAGTTGATCCCATAACCTGCTGATTTTTTTTTTCTCGAATACGCAGGAGAACTCTGTATCCTGTGTATTCGAGTGTATCAGCAGGAGAGCTGCGTATCCTGCTGATTTAACATTGGATAATATAGAATCCCTCAAAAAAGAACATTTAATATAGGACTATGCAGTATACATTAGCTAACATTTAATTAAGGCCTTGTTTGCCATTTGATCTGAAGAAAAAATAATTGCTATACCTAATCGTCCATCAGATCGGATGACGGCGCTTGTTTTGATGCTAATGCGCCGATCATGATAATATTTGAGTGGTGATTAGGTGCATGCTTAACGCAAATGCTTGTCGTTATGGGACCGAAAATATAATGGGACTGGATTCTAACGGTGCAAGTGGGTCGGTTCCGGCCAATTGTTCCCTAGCTAGTAGTGCTCGACCGCATGCATCAAACAGATAGAACAAGTTAGCTGATGAGCTAACGTGGTGTCGTAGTTACTGACTTAAGTTAAATTGTTCACAAGTTAACAATAGGTGACGAAATGCATCCTCAACCAATCAACTTGGACAAGAGTTGGCGAAACTTCTCCATTAATAACCACAAGATTCTGTCTTGAACTGGCCGGGTACTCTCGAAAAATCGGGAAGATTTTTTTTTTTGAGATCAGAAAAAAAAATCGAGAAGATGGCCGCCAGGAAAGAAAAAGAACGATACGTGCTTTTGAATCTTGAATCCGCACTTAGGGACCTCCTATCTATAGGTTATCCGACGAAATCGTTTCGATCGAACGGCCCACGGCCCGCGGAAATCGGCCCAACAGCGTGTTCTTCTTCGTCTTCCCCGCGCCGCTGCATCTAGCTCGCCCCGCCGCCGCCCGTAGTCGTGCTCGCCCGCGCCGCCTCCGCCTCCCGCCCGGCTCCGGCGGCGTCCCCGCCGCCTCCGCCGCCGCTCTCGACCGCCGCCGCGCTAACCTGGCCGGACGTGACGCCCCCGCCCTTACCCCGCCCGCCGCCGGCAGCCACCACCGCGGCTGGCGGCGTCCCCGCCGCCTCGCCCACCGCCCGCATCGCGCCTCCCACCGCCGGTCCGGCCTGCCGCCGCCCTTCTATGTCCGGGGGAGGAGGAGGAGATCATGGGGGTACAAACCCCGCGCATTAAGGGATTCTCCAGCGAGACGCCCCCGCCCCGTCCTCCTCCATCGTCTCCGGCGACTCCCGCCGCCAAATCCGCAGCCGCCGCCCTCCGCCGCGCTAACCCGGCTTCGCCGGGCTCGTCGGCGACGTCTCCGGTGGCCATGGCGTCGGGGAGGTCGGAGGAGGAAGACGAATCGACAGCCGTTGGATGCGTCAAAAGCATGAATCGTAAAGTGTCCGATCGAAACGTTTTCATCGGATGACCTACGTATAGGATTGATGGCACTTAGGCCTGCGAATTCCTAGGCCTTTAGTATGGGCCCAAAGCTTTTACGTTTATATACGGCCTATATTGCATCCTAGGGCCAACAACTTAGAAGTAGTGAGTTGTGACACCGATACGTAATGGGCTGACCAATTTATCTGGCCCGCAAAGGATTTCATTTCTCTTCGGCCCACTTGCGTGCGTTCTCTGATGCTTTTTTTTTGGGGTTGCGATGAGTTCTCCGATGCATTTCTGTCATGTACAAGGTATCTGCCCCTCAAAAAAAAAAAGGTTACAAGGTATCTTAGATCTGATACCTCTGGAAGGAATGGTTCAGGTTCAAAAGAATTGCGGCATCCAGACCCAGAAATCACGAAACCAAAGTAAACAACGGGCTGGCTAATCAAGGAGTTTGCAGGATCGTTTTATTATTACTCACGTATGGCTATGCAATCCTATGGTTCGCACGGGCGGTTGAACCATTAACTATTCGATCTGGCAGGGAAGAACACGTAATCTCCTGCACATGTACACAGCGCACAGAGAGATGCTAACGGTAAGTGAGGCTGGTCACTGAAAGATACAGTCCCGCTGATAACTAAAGTTCTTTTTTGTGAGAAACAAGTTTGGACATTAGCGAGTCTGATACGGAAGCTAAAATCCACATTCCAAATCTTCAAACGTACTGGAGTACTATCCTGTCACTGTATGTCAAGGAAAAACGGGAGGACAATATAATGTTTCCCTTGCTCACTGGGAATCCTGTTTCCGTTACATGATTCATTCACCAACCATTTCAATTGCAGGAGACGAGCAGCTAAGCTAGCTGGCCAGAAAAACCTCCACCATGCATGGCAAAAAATCCCAAACAAGCTGCATTAATTCAAACAAGCATAATGCATGAACCGGTACACGGCGGGTGATCAGCTGCTATTTCCTGCTCATCACCACAGCCAGCGATTCTCAGACCCGTTGATTAATCAGGCATGCCGCAAAGCACGCCTACGGAGATTAAAAACGCCGTAAACCCCATCTTCGGCGGCTGGCGAAGGCGTGTGCCTTGCAGGCGCAAAAAACGTAAAGTCAGAAACACGTAACCACCACACCACAGCAGTCTAGTAGAGACCTTGCCGCTCCCGAGAGAGCTGCTCCAAAACAGAGCCCTCCTCCGGCGACGCACACACGCTGGTCATCTTGGCCGGCCGGCAAGCTAGAACTGGCCGCCGGAGTAGGTCTGGCCGAACTGCCAGCCCTCAGGCACGGCGTTGTTGCTGGTGACGGTGCGGCCGTCGCTGGTGGTGACCTGGAACGACAGCGCCTGGCCGTCGAGCTTGGCGCCGTTCTGCCAGTTGGCGCCCCAGTTGTGGCTCATGGGCTGCCACCCCGTCCGGGACCCCTTCACGGACACGGCCGTTAAGTCGCCGGCGCCGCCGACGTTGGTGATCAGCACCAGGTTGAAGAACGAGTGGCCGCTGATGGTGAACCTGATGCCGCCACTCTTGGCACACGACACCCTGCACAGCAACAGCCAACATGGTAAATGCACTAGCGTGTGACACGCACCGGCCATCAGGTTGGGTTGCGATGCGAGAGGCGAGAGCTGGTTGGCAATGGCGTCACTGTCACGTACCTCCTGTACTGGACGGGAACCACGCCGGCGCGGGCCTGGGCGATCTGGTTGAACATTGGCACGGCGAGGTCGAAGTGCGGCTGCGGCGGGTTGCACCAGCCGCCGTCGTTGCCGGGGAGCGCGTAGTTGGGCGGGCAGAAGTTGGTGGCCGTCACCACGACGGAGCCCGGCTGGCAGCTCCCGCTGCCGGAGCACCGGACCTCGAAGCACGCGCCGCAGCTCCGCCCGTTGTTGAACAGCGCCGTGCTCAGCGCCGCCGTGTTCGTCCCGTACCCATTGCTGTACAAGTTACCGTACCCGCACGCTCCTCCTGCACAAGCCCAAAGATAAATAAATTTTAACATCAGTTTAAACCCGAGCTCCTCCATGGCCGCACTGCACAATGCGTATGTGCTCACCCATTGTGCCGGAGGCGTCGCTGCCACCGTACGACGTGGCGCGGGCGTAGTTCCAGCCGGAGTCGGCACCGGCGAGCTTGAGCACGGCGGCGACGGCAAGAACCAGCAAGCCTAGGGACTCCATGAGTATAGTATATCCTTCTGAAAAGGAGCAACAAGCGTATCAGTAGAGGAAACAATAATCAAGATAGATAGATCTAGCTAGGGAATTGCACACGTACTTAGAGATGAGAGCACCACTAGGCTTGCTAATGCTGGTTCAACTTGCTGCAGTACGAGTGTACAGGATGGTCAGAGGAAGCTGGGCTACGTATATATAGGCGCCTAGTGCACTGGAAGTCGTGGGAAGGCAAGTGCGACGTGTAGGAACGAATCTCCTTTTTTTTCTCCTCATGCAAATTTTGTTAGAGATTGCTGCATGTTATAGTCTAAACTTGACCACTGGTTAGTTAGGCCCACTTGACATTGTTATTAAAGAACATGTATAAATAAAGATTCAACTATACGTAGGCAATGTTTCGGCCGGAAATGGTGGGTAGGAAAGTAAACTGGTAACATGGGCGAATTGCCCAGTTGGAGCCTGGGGGCACCTGTGCTTCATCCCTAACAAACTGTAAGTAGACCTTGACTTCTCATTTATCAAGAAGAGGTGATCAGATGGTTAATGGGCAATGAGGCCAAAACCTAAAAGGGTAAAAAGAAGCCCTTTTACTATGGCCATGGGTGCGAATTCCAAGTTCGCTTTGACTTTGAACTCGCTTGAATTCTAAGCGAGTGTTTCATGTGGTAGTTATGAGTTTCACGAGGTTATTAACCATTTCATAGTTTCATAGTAGATGCTAATGTCGGCTGCCGATAAAATGACAAGTCTGCAAAGTAAAATAGATATATTGTAGTAACTGAAAAACATTAAACTATGGCGATACGGAAGATAATACTTTGTATAGGTTTTGTATTGTCCTAGTGTCAACTTCAATGATCAAGATGCTACAATTACTGTTGGAGAGAATGATTGCTTGTATTCCTCCGAACCCTAGAAGGATGGGTAATATACTTCTATACATGGGCCTCTAGATGGGCCTCTAATATGGGCCATACACATACACCAACACCCCCCCGCAGTCTGAACTTACCGGCGCAGCGGAGTTCAAGACTGGACAAGAAAGAAATACACACAAGTGTACACACCCCCCCCCCCCCTCCCCCCCGGAGTCACAACTAGCCACCAACTACGTTGAGACTGGACCGAAACTCCGAGAAAGTCGAGGAGGGGAGACCCTTGGTGAAGATGTCCGCAAACTGGGAGGTGGTCGGGACATGGAGAACCCGAACCTGGCCCACCGCAACCCGGTCCCGCACAAAGTGCAGATCGATCTCCACGTGCTTCGTCCGCTGATGCTGAACCGGGTTGGAGGAGAGGTACACGGCGCTGACGTTGTCGCAGTACACGAGGGTGCTCTTGAGGAGCAGGCTGTGGAGCTCCGCCAAGAGCTGCCGAAGCCAGGACGCCTCAGCCATGCCGTTAGCTACAGCCCGGTACTCCGCCTCAGCACTGAAGCGGGAGACAACCGGTTGCCGCTTGGACGACCAGGAGACAAGGTTGCCGCCGAGGAAGACAGCGTAGCCTGAGGTGGAGCGGCGAGTGTCCGGACAGCCAGCCCAGTCGGCGTCAGTGTAGACGACGAGCTCAGTGGAGGGAGACCAGTGAAGAGCCAGCCTGTAGTCAACCGTGCCACGGATGTAGCGCAGGAGCCGATTCAGAGCAGCGAGACGTGACTCCCGGGGATCATGGATATGAAGACAGACCTGCTGTATGGCATATGTGATGTCCGGCCTGGTGAAAGTGAGATACTGCAAGGCACCAGCAAGACTCCGGTAGGCAGTCGGATCGGCCACAGGAGCCCCCACGTCGGCAGATAGCTTGCCCTGAGTGTCGACAGGAGTGGAACACGGCTTGCAGTCATTCGTCCCTGCCGGTCCAGAATATCAAGAGCATACTGCCGCTGGTGAAGAAAGAGGCCGGAAGGACGAGGCTCGACAGTGACACCCAATAAGTGATGGAGCACACCCAGATCCTTCATAGCAAACTCCTGCTGTAAGCACTGAATGATATTCTGGAGCAAGGTCTGACTGGACGCAGTAAGAATGACGTCGTCGACATACAACAGCAGATATGCAGTCTCAGAGCCACGGCGGGAGACAAACAGTGAGGTATCCGACTTGCACTCAGTGAATCCCCGAGAGACCAAGAACGTGGCAAACCTGGAGTACCAAGCGCGAGGAGCCTGCTTCAGACCATAGAGGAACTTGTTAAGGCGGCACACCATGTCAGGACGACTGGAATCCACAAACCCCGCTGGCTGGCTGCAATAGACTGTCTCAGACAAGGTGCCGTGCAGGAACGCATTCTTCACATCCAGCTGATGCACAGGCCAAGACTGAGAGAGAGCAATGGAGAGCACTGTGCGAACTGTGGCCGGCTTCACCACCGGACTGAAGGTCTCATCATAGTCCATACCAGGTCGCTGAGTGAAACCCCGGAGAACCCAGCGAGCCTTGTACCTGTCCAGGGAGCCGTCAGCACGACGCTTATGCGTCCAGATCCACTTACCCGTGACCACATTGCCACCAGACGGACGCGGCACGAGGTCCCACGTCTGGTTGGCAAGTAGGGCCGCGTACTCCTCCTCCATCGCCCGACGCCAGTGAGGATCCGCCAGGGCCTCACGGACAGAGGAGGGTAGCGGAGAGATCCCCAGCTCGACCGCTGCGGCGGAGAGGGTCGGAGACGGTCGCGCCGCCCACCGTGTCACCATGGAATGTATGTGGCCAGGATCCCGATGGATGACCGGTGGGTGGTACACTTCCGGGTCGAGCCGAGAGCGAGCCTGAGGTACCTGGGGCGCGGGCACCTCCGGTGGTGGTGGAGGTGGAGGCGCTGGGGCCGCCGGGTCCGGGGCCGGCACCGCACGGCGCCGGTAGACCAGCACCGGCTGGGCGTAGCGCGCAGGGGCCGCGCGTGGCGCGGGAGGAGGCTCCGGGGCCGCGCGTGGCGCGGGAGAGGGCACCTGGGCCGCGCGTGGCGCGGCTGAAGGCACCGGGAGCGGTGCCAGTGTGCTCTGAAGACCTGTAGGTAGAGGGTACACTGATACAGGTGGCTGGACCACCAGGTCAGTCGGAAACACGACCTCGAGCTCGGGATCAAGAGAGGGAGTAGTGGAGGTGGAGTAGGGAAAATCGGACTCGTCAAACACGACGTGCCGGGAGATGAGCATCCGGCGAGAGGTAAGGTCAAAGCAGCGATACCCCTTGTGGTCAGAAAGGAAAACACACCTAGTCGAGCGGGGCGCCAGCTTGTGAGGAGCAGTGGCGGAGGTGTTAGGGTAGCAGGCGCACCCGAAGACACGGAGGTGATCGTACTGAGGTGGGGTGCCGAAAAGAGTGTGGTGGGGAGTGGGAGCGGTGATGGCACTGGAAGGAAGGCGGTTGAGAAGGTAGGTGGCAGTGTGGAGTCCCCCGGCCCAGAAGCGAGCAGGAAGGGAGGCCTGGAAAAGAAGGGTGCGCACAACATCATTCGTGGTGCGAATCATCCGCTCAGCCTTGCCATTCTGGGCGGAGGTATACGGACAAGACATGCGCAGGTGAACGCCACGAGAGAGGAAGAAGTCGCGGGAGGTGTGGTTATCGAACTCTCGGCCGTTGTCACACTGGACGGCCTTGATGGTGAGGCCGAACTGAGTGGACACCCAGGCAAAGAAGTGGAGAAGGGTGGGAAACGTGTCAGACTTGGCGCGCAGCGGAAAAGTCCAAGAGTAATGCGAGAAATCATCAACAATCACCAAGTAATACTTATAGCCAGAAATACTGATGACAGGAGAAGTCCACAGATCACAGTGAATGAGATCAAAGATGCGACTCACATGCAAAGAAGAAGAAGAAAAAGGAAGTCTAACATGACGATCTAACTGACACGCATGACAAAGATGCTCCTCAGGTGCCTGGGGACAAGGAAGACCGGCACTACGAGTAAGACGAGCCAAGGCGTCGCGGCCGGGATGACCAAGCCGGCGGTGCCAAGTCGTGGAAGAAGAGGTGGTCGCAAAAGCAGCGGAAGTCAAAGGCGAGGATGAAGCAGCGGAAGGAGGCAGACGAAGGGTGTAAAGAGGACCCTGGCTGTCACAACGGAAAAGCCGACGCCGGGTAGCCAAATCCTTCACAGTAAGACCGAAGGGGTCAAAATCAACAGAACAAGAGTTGTCAGCAGTAAACTTGCGAATGGAAAGCAGGTTGTGAACCATCTGTGGGGCAACAAGAACATTAGAAATGTGAAAGCGACCAGGACCAGTGCCCACAGAGGTGACAGGAAGACAAGAACCATCGCCAACCATGATAGCGGAAGGACAGGAGGGATGGGGAGGGTGGACGGAGGAAAGTATACCAGCATGAGGCGTGGTGTGGAACGAGGCACCCGAGTCTGCAATCCACTCCGCGCTGACCGGCGATGGCAGTGCCATGGTGCTAAAGGACTGGGCCAGCGCCGGGTCCCACCCCCCGGCCAGGTCTGAGGCTGACGGGGCGGAGCGGGTGGAGTCCATCCGCCAGGCCAGGTCAGAAGCTGGTGCGGAGGACGAGGCCTGCCTCCCAGAGTCTGGAACGGCCACATCGAGCATGTCGATGCCGCGCGGCGGAGGCCTGCGCGGCGGCCAGATCCACGGCGGCGGCCCGCGCGGCGGCGGCCGATCCACGGCGGCGGCCCGCGCGGCGGTGGGCGGATCCACGGCAGCGGCGACGCGGACGGCGGCGGCACGCGCGGCGGCGTCCTGCGCGGCCTGTGCGGCGGCGGCCGGATCCACGGCAGCAGCGGCGGCCTGCGCGGCCCGCACGGCGTCGTCCTGCGCAGCCTGCGCGGCGTGCGTGGACGGCGACGGCCTGCGCGGCCCGCGCGGCGGTGGCCTGCGCGGCGTCCTCGGCGGCCACGGCGGGCGGCGGCACGGCCAGCAGACTCGCGGCGGGCGGCGGCGCGGCCAGCTGGCCCGCGGCGGCGGTGACGTTGGCCGAGGCCGGCGGCGCGGCAGCCATAGAAACCCTAGGTAGCGGTGGAGCTGGAGGCGAAGTGGCGAACTCTGTGTGAGCTGAGCTGAGCTGCGAGCCGGCTGGGAGCTGCAAGCCGGCTGGAGAGCCGAGCTGGGACGTCGGCTCAAAAGGAAATCGAGCCGACGTCCCGATCGGGATCGAGCAGGGGCGGCACGCAGGGGGGCCAGGGCAGGGCGTCGGCGCGGCGGCTAGGGCGGCGGCCAGGCGGGCGGCGCCCGCGCCCGCGCCCGGCGGCGGTGCTCCCGAGCCCGCGGCGGCCACCCGCGCCCGCGTCGTCCTCCGCGGCGTCGTCCTCGGAGGTCGGGATGGTGGTGTCGGATCTCCCGCCGCCGTAGAGGTCGAAGGTGACAGAGGAGACGGTCATGGGCGCGCCCGCCGCGAGCGCCTCCTCCAACTTGCGCCGCTCCTGCGCGCGCGCGAGCTCCGCGTCGATCGCGTCCATGGCGGCGGCGCGTGCGGGGGCTAGGGCGTGGTGACGGCGAGGCGAGATTTGGGGATGGGAGGAGAGGAGAGGGAGGGAGGGAGAAGGGAAGGGCGACGGCGGCGCCCGCGCCGGCGGCCGGCGGCCGGCCATGGGGCGGCGGCGGCGGCGGCTAGAGGAGGGAGGGAGGGAGAAAAGAAGATGGCTGTGATACCATGTTGGAGAGAATGATTGCTTGTATTCCTCCAAACCCTAGAAGGGTGGGTAATATACTCCTATACATGGGCCTCTAGATAGGCATCTAATATGGGCCATACACATACACCAACAATTACAAGAACATGACAGAAAGATCAGATACCACATGGACAAGATGCACACAGCACACCTGATCTAATGATCAAAAAAATATTAATTGATAAGCAAAACAGGAATGGTTAGGGTACAGTAGCTGAAAATTATTGAAGAGACAGAACTTTTGAAGTGCTATCTGGGTTAAAAGGATAGAGCAAACACTACTTGATGAACTATAGGAGCTAAGAAAATCGAGATATTTAATTGAAAGGAAGCATCTGGCGCTGATCTAATCAACAGTTGCAGAAAAGAAACAAAAAAGTGCAGTGTCTTCTTGCAGTGAACTAGTAGTAATAGTTGTTGGAAGCAACCAGACAACACAACTAATCTTTTCTAGAGCTAATAGTGTTTTCCTTCGACAGCTATTTGCCCCCATCCTCAAAAGGGCAAAACTAATTAACAATCATGATCCAAAATATTAACAGGAAAGTACGCGGAACTCACGGGAGGAGCTTGTTATTCTGGGGTGTTGAATCAGTGTTCAAGATTCAAGAAAGCACTTGTTTGGTGGTTCCAAAAAAGAACTTGTTTAGCGATACGGCACATCCTGCGAGATGCAAGATCAGATGCTCTGGCACATGGCTACGGGCTCCTCATCATTTGACTCGATTAAATTTAAGGTCTCAATTTTGAAATTTTCTTCTTTAAATTTGTCTATCAAACTCTCCTTAACCGATCAGGCCATCACATGGAAACTGCTGTCTTGACTTCTAGAAACAAAAAGATCGTGTGCCATGAAAAGGTTTTTATTGGCCCTTATGTATAATCTGGAAAATGGAGTTGCATGATCACACCCAGGTTAAAACCTGCACTAGATATATATATGTCACCATTACACAATACCCTGAATGCCTGATAACTAAAAGTTGCCTAGGCATCTTAATTTAGCTATGGTGGTTTCTGACAGCTGTATCTGATGCCACTCGAGTAACATGACTACTGAAATCACTGCAGATTCGGCTCTTCTCCTACTATAGTTGTCACTATGGGCAGATCACATGATCAGCAAGACAGTGTTGGCCCAAGCAAGGCAACTGAACCAATATATCTAGCTTGTGCACTTGTACGTTTCAAAAATATATAACAGTAATTAATCTTGCAAATGAAACAAAACTAAAACAGAGCTGACAAAACCATGTGCCGCCCACAAATACAGAACAAAGCTAGAAAGCGCTACTGATTTATTGGCTTGTTTGAGTGTTTATGAATGTTTAATCACTTGTTTCAACAAGGGCTGTCAAGTATACATGGAGCTCCTTTGTACATTACTGTTTTAGCTTCTTTTGGTAATATATTTACCACAGTAAGGCTAGGGGCTTCCCCTACTGTAATCCCAAAGAAAAAAAGAATACCTTCATGAGCTACTCAAGCTTAGATCATGTTATCTCAAAATATTTTTTTCTTACATAACATGCCTCTTAACATTTGACATCCACATATTATTAACTATATATTTAGTAAACTAAATATCAAGCTTGTTTAGTGTTAATATTCAAATGGAAAAGCTCAATGAATCACATATTGTCATATTGAGATACATAAGTAATGGGCAATTGTTACGTAGACAGAGGTTATGGGATTTCAGGAATAGAATCTAACCTGGATCACCTCAGATTGCAAGTTGGGCCTCCAAAGCACTGGTTCGTCAGTTAGCATCAATATTCGATCATAAGAAAACCCTTAGAAAGTAGCAGCTCAACTCGTACGCTTCAGATATTATGCTGGATATGCACCAGCTGACCAGCATTTCCATCATTCTTCTGTGCTGCCACCATAACTGCACCACGTTCAAGAAGTCACTTCAAGATGACATGCTTCGATTCTGCTTCAGTTCCAGCAGCATGGATAGTTGAAGGCCATGCTGAATTCCGAGCGAGCAGGGCGGGGTCGCGGTTGAGGTGCGCGGTGGCCGGCACTTGGTGTCCACGTTGTTGACGCCGGGGATTGTCTTGATGGAGGGACGTGGAGGCGGCGGCTGTGGAGACAGAAGAGTGGAGGAGGGGGGAGGGAGGCGGCTATTTGGGCAGCGGCGCCGCGCCATGGGAACTGGAAGTCAGGCTGTCACCGAGGTCGGCAGCGGCAGCGGCGGCGGTCGAGGTGTGCTGGCCGTTTTCTCGCCCTCTACTAAAAAAAAAACATTGGCCCATCTTGATTGGGCCTTCATGTGGTCTTTTTGTCCTAATCTGCTACGAGCCCATGGACCGTCGTTTTCCATTTACGCAAACGAACAAGTCTACAACTCTCAACAAAATGCACCTGGTTATGCTCAAAAAAAAAAAAATGCACCTGGTTTCCCTCAAAAAAAAAAAATGCAACTGGTCGGTCTCTCTCATCACTAGAAACACAATGCACAAGTTGCCGCGCTTCTACCGGTTACACCACATGTCCGTTCGAACCTCCATGTTTCAATTGGTTTTGCAAAATAGTTTTATGATCGCCACTTGCTTTTGCGCACCATTGAAATACTCTGGGGGTAAAGGTGCTTCTAAACATCACCGAGCACCTTTCAATTGTTGTTGCAGGGTCACGAAAATGTAAGCAATAAGACTTCGGAAGTATGTTTAGGAAACATAACCTACATTTGCTCCTCAAAACTCAGTGTTCCGTACTGTCACAAGGTGTATTCTCGACGTGGCTGTACAGTTGTGCACTTGTGTTCAACACCGAGATCACAAGATAATTGATTGCGTTTGTGTGAACCAATGAGCATTCACTGGTAATTTAGTGTTTGGGGAGTTGTAATTTAGTGTTTTTTTTTTTACTTGTTGCTCCTTTTTCCCTATGCTGTGCAACAAGGGATGGAGCCTTTAGCTTGTTCTTTGGTTGTAATTTAGCTTAAATAGCTACATGCATCTATCGATGTATCGATGTAGAGGCTGGAAATAAAGTTTTATTCTCTTTTCTAAAAAAAATGAGCATGCACTGGTAGAAAGGAAAGCAGTGTAAACTCTTGCAAAAATTTGTGGAACTGCAAAACTTTGTGTATTTCTCGTACAACACAGTATCTGAGAGTGGATTTCGTGTCCATGCGGGGCTAATGCCCCCATTTCATTCTTCAGTTGCAATTAGCAGTCACTTCAGGTCTAAAATGCCACGCAAAATAAAAATGCCTTCCTTTTTTGTTACTACCGCATTTTCGGTTTGTCCAGACAACAAAGTTCTGAATTTTGGCCCCTTTTGCTTGAAGCTAAAAAGAGAAGAAGAAGAAAAAAAATCCAAAGATTGGCGTATATCAGGACGGAAAAATACACCACCGTTCAGAAGAAAATTAAAGGAAGGTAAAATACAATTACCACGCATGCTACCAACGGGTGGCGTCTACACAACAAAGCACAGTGCAAACCAGAAGCCGAGAAGAATGATCTGCTTGCCGACAGCGATGTTCTTTCTCATGTGAAAGAGGCACAGCAATTGAACAAGTGACAATGTCGCGAGGGGCGCAGGACGTACATGCCAAATAGTTAAGGCTTTATAATTGATCTTCTCACGGTCTCACCAGTCCGCTGAAGTAGAGGAAATCGACTATCCTTCAGCCCTAGAGAAAGAAGAATAAGGATTTAGAAAACAGCTGAGCAAATAGTTAAGGCAGCAATGCTATGGCATAATATGAGAGTAGAGTGGTAATAACAATTACCGAATTAAAGAAAAAGGATCAATATGCACTAGTTTAACTCGGGATAACAGAAAAATAAATCGCATAACTGCTAGTTACTATATCATTAGCACAATTGGGAATCACACGATATATTGACGGCAACTTGAATACTTGGCTAAACTGTGAACATTATGTAAACAACACCCCGCTGCGACCCAGAGGAGACGCCAAAAACCTTGAAAGAGGAGGAACTAAGCATCCACTCTGCTACTAGATATCAGAACGCCAATATGACAACAACGCACGGTCCGGATCCAGAACTTAATCGCGACCTGAAGAGAAACAGGATACTGGAAGACTCACCCCTGCTCTCCACTTGGTTTTCCTCCCCCACGTGGGGAATTTTGCGTGGCAGAACATTTCTCCTTTATTCCTAGGGAAAAAAAAGGACAAACGAAAGCCAAGTCAATTCGCAGGGGAACAAAAACAGAGTCGTTTATTAGGACGACGCACGCTCACCAATAGTAACGATCACAGCAGCTGTAGATATGGTGGATGATAGTGTACGGAGACGGCACGGGCTCCTCCCCCAAGTAGTCACCGTCGGTAGCCATGGACCAGGCGCGGCTTCTCAGATGGTATTGCCCAAGATACTTGAACGAGGGGTGCAGCATAACGACGGAGTCGCCGGCGATGGTTGGATGCGCCTCGGAGGAGACGCACACGCTCCTTCGCAGAACGAAGATGGAGTTGCCTCCAATGGATCTCAGCGGGATTAACCGTCCCCGGACAAGGTCAGCCAGTCTGTGAACTCGAACCTGCCACCTCGAGCGAGCGGTGGTGGCGACCAACAGAATCTCCGAGTCACATTCGGCCATGTACATCGGGATGCGGAGCTTGTTCATTGGGACGGTGGCAATCATCCTTGGCGGCTTCAGCAAAGAGGACGACGAGGCAAGAGGAGAGCCCGGCGGCACACGCTGGGGCGGGTCGACCACCCAAATCTGTGAGCGCGTCGTGAGGAAGTAAAGCTTCCCTTGAGACGCCAAGATGTTTATCCTGTTGTCTTGGGTTTCCCAGTCTGAGAGCGTCCACCTCCGATCCTCGGAGGTAGCGAAGGCCACGCGGCGTACCCGCTCCGTGTCGAGGGCAAGCATGGCGGTAACCACTCCTCCGTCGCCGACGTCGGGGCTGAAGGAGACAGCCGCGACCACCTTTCTCATGAACTGCAAAAACTCAATCTCTTTCATGTACGCTCGCTCCAAGGGGTTGTGGGCGAAGAGCGCGGTCAGCTGCGGCCAGAGGGTGGCGAGCGGCGGCAGCTCGACGACGTCGCCGGTGAATGGTTGGAGGAGGCGGACGGCCGTGTCGTGGTCCCGGTGCAGGAGGAGGAGCCCGTCCACGGAGTCCATGGCGAAATGGTTTCTGAAGAGCGGCGCGCGGACGCTGGCCACGGCGCCCGTGCGGAGGTTGAGGAAGCGGACGCGGCCGTGCAGCCGGGTGTGGCCCGGGTACAGGTTGTAGCCCTCGGGCAGCATCGTCCAGTGCCGCGGGTGGAAGCGCGGGTCCACCACGCTGCGGCCGCGCGGGCAGTCGGTGCTCGACCGCCATTGCCGGCAGGCCGCGCGGAAGCGGAGGTAGTCCGTCACGTCGCCGGCCAGGACGCGCCCGGCGATGACACGGACTAGGTCTTCGTCCAGCGTTGCCCAGGGGGTCCGCAGCTCGGAGTCCTGATCCGCCGGAGCAGAAGTAGTACAGGATGCGGCGGCGGCGGAAGGCGGGCACTTCCTCTTGCGCGGAGTCAACCCCGGCGCGCCGGACCAGCGCGTTTCCTGCTGTTTGCAGGCGACATCTAACCGAAATCACAGATCTGCAAACCTGACCACCCGTGGAGATTGGAGATATAGTTCCATCAAATAAAACCGCACGAAAACTGAAGGAAGGACAGTTAAAAAAAATCAGCTTTGGAAGGAATACGATCCCAAGAGTCTCAGAGTTCGATCCGATCTAGTGCTGAAGAAGAAACGAACGCTGCCCCAAAATTAGTAGGTACGTGTAACGTCCCGGCTCCCTGAGCCAGGCCAGATTACATCTGGTAGCTCTTTAGAATCTCAAGACTTCTCTCACAGAGCAACACATGTCTTTTCTGCGCACTTTATGCTCACTCATGCGCACTCGGAAAGGACTTCCCGGTCGGTCACCTATCCCTAAATTGCCCTAGTCCAAACACGCTTAACCTCGGAGTTTTTTCAAGATGAACTTCCAGAAAAAAGTTGCAACTTTGTGATATGAGTATTCTATCAATCCTATTAAATCCTGAGTCAGGATGTCACAGCACGGAACGAAGGACCTTACCTGATCGAGGCCGGTCGACTGGAGAAAGGGACTGGCGGCCCGGCCCGGCGTCGAGCAGGTGACTGAAATCTATGGTGGCGGCGTACGTTTGATAGAGTTTAATCTCGTTTAGACAACGTTTTTGATTTATCGTAGTGTGGCATGCATGCAAGACTTTCATGCATATACGTGTCCGTGTGTGATCCAAGATCCAACAAATTTAACTTGTAATCTTGTACGCTTCAAAATGACTGTAATCTAGCTCCCAAATGACGATCATGACACATAATCATATGACGATCTATGAGACTATATATACATTAGATGGTTGTTTTAGTTGGAATATTATACTTCCTTTATTTGTGGATGAAGAAAGCAATATTTATGAGTTGCATAGCAACTACAACTCGTACAATGGTGTGAAAGCGAGTAATGCTACGTTTACTTAAAGTTTTACAAAATTGATACAAAATGACGTGTCATTGAATTTATAGCAAGTGTTGCTGACGTATGAGTGAATTTATAGCAAGTGCCTCCTTGAATTATGCTAATCATAAATCATGCAACCAATTATGTTTCGCCACGTCAGCAAAGCGTAGATTTTAAGTAAAACTTGTTTGTAAGATGTAGCACTGCTCGTGCGAAAGCCGTCTCATACTCTACATTTTAGCACATGAGGAGGTTGCCTCGCGAAACAACCATTTTTTTTCTCTCACTACCCTCTCTCTTCCATGTCATCAAAAATCCTATGTGGCAATGCATGAGACGGACTATAAGACTGCCTATGTGTAGTATTGTACCTGCCCTTATTGCTTGTTTGACTGTTTATGAGTAGCTCATCGACTGGATGGCTGTCAGATGTATCTGGAGCTCTATGAGCTACTTGAGCTTAGGTTGTTTTATTTTTAGATAAGTATTTTTTTTCCCTTTTACATATGATTGCAGTTAACATTTCACATCCAAACATGATTGACTATATCTTTAGCTGAAAATATCAAGCTTCTTTACAATATTCCAATCAGATATCTCCAGACACTATATATGGTACCCTTTCTTGTCAAATAGCGAGAAAGTTATCTTTACCAGCCATGTAGCGAAGTGAGAACATGAAGTTTAACATATATTATAGACGATGCAAAACTCTTGTGACAGTTTTGGAATTGTTGCTCATTTTATTTGAATACCAACGAATGGAAATGCAACAGATTATTTTTCTCTAGTCTCTAGCTACTATTTAAAAGTTTGATCAGGGTCGTAAGTTTGATTTTTAGGTGATAAATATCTAATCTAATAACATCTAAAACATAAGAATATTAGGGAGATTGACTTGAGCATTGTGTTGCAATGTTTTTTTGTTCCAGAAGTATATCTTTAGATACAAGTTCAAATAAGTAATGATTTTGAAAGTTATCATAGATCTTCCGAACTTCTTTGATATTTGTGTTGTACATGAAAACTATCTTCGGTGTGTTCTTGACTGAACGGTAGCTAGAATCTTCTTGAACCTCGAAATTGCTTATTATGTAAACAAACCTTCACTTATCTTCAATTCATAACTTTCGATCAGATTATTCCAAATTCTAGCATGAATTTTCTCCTAGTTAAAACAAATGTTAATTAGTAGGTATACTCATGAATATTATGTGAAGAAAAACTGAAAGCAATGCATTTGTTCATCCATAAGAATCATGTCTAACTTATTATCTCATCAGATGTATAGTTAATTGATCTCCACATCCTGATGATTTTGACTTTAATTTTCCCAACCTGCTTGTTTACTTATTGTCAATTGTCTCGGCTTTTTGTATGCCACAGTGTCACTGCATGTATATACATGAATACATTTGATCTTTGCAATTTAAAGTAGAAGTAGCATGAAAGAATATATTAATTGTAGCTGAAACAATGGTAGTGCATGAAGAAGATGCATGCTAACTTTTCTTTTGTAGTATATGAAGAAGAGGAAACATAAAGAGATATATTGAGCTTGATGGAAATATTTGGGGATATTCAGGAGAGGAGGACGAAACCATGAAACCAATCTGCATCACTGCTGGCCAGAATTCCAGCAAGATTACCAAGGTGATCCCGCGCGTGAAACCGGTGGCATAACGCTTGTGTGGCTGTTGGTCGAGTGAATCTGGCGAGAAAACGAACGTGATCTCGTGAAGCCAGGTCGCTCAAGCGATTCCGGCGGTAAAATCTACAATGCTAAACGGTTGAGATCTTTCTTTTTTCCACCGATTAACATAAGAATTTTGTACCTTAGAGCGAACGTGGTAGATTCCATCTCATTCTATACTCCAACCCAAACTTTGCACTAATCGGCCCAGGTTGAATGATTAGCTTGCTTTTGGATTGTCCCACCGAAGGTGAAGATTTCTTAGGTTCGCAGCTAGACTGAGGCACTGAGCCATTATGGGCAACCATGCGCTACGAGGTCTTCCGAGAGCGCGCGCAATGGACCGGAGGTGAGAGAAAACAAACATGTTGCGAGTCTCGCGATATACCCGTTCATTAAATTGGAGGTGAGAAGAGAAACAAGTTGCGAGTAGAATTTGGGAAGGATGCAATAGCATCGTCACGGAGTACTTGTAGTTGCTTGTCCCGTTTTCTCTGGGTAGAAGAAAAGTCAAACAAAGCCACGTCGACGACCACAAAGGTCTCTCTGTTTGCAAGCTCTCCAGTCTCCACTGCTAGCAGCTAGTGGCCGTCGTGCTCGACTTGCGGGCGCAGCAGCTTGCTGATGTCGTCGGCGATGAACTCTGCATCGGCGCCGCTGCCGTAGATGCCTCTCCCCGACATTCCGGCAAAGTATAGCCCGTTCGTCGCCTTCGGGCACGGCGGCCGCAGGATCCCGTTGTCGCCAATCAGCTCCGCGTCGTCGACCTGCGACGTTTAGCTTTTTGTCGCTTAGTGAAGCCTCAGATATCTGAACAGAATGATCATAGCTTTCGCGGGAAGAAGAACCTGGAGCCACCGCTTTATCGCACTCTGGTAGCCGGTGGCGAAGACGATGGCGTCGAAAGGATACTGCCTGCCGTCGGCGAACTCAACGGCGTTCCCATCCACGCTCCTAATGGCGGGTAGGACCTGAAGAAGCAACATAAAGGAGCCATTAGTTCACCCCTAACAACATCTCAAAACATTTACATATGGCTGACTGTAATTGAGGAAGTCATCGCTGACCTGAATCTCGCCGTTCTTGATCTTCTTGTAGGTGCCGACGTCGATGACCGAAAGGATGGAGGTATTCAGCTTCCTGGCGTAGGGCCCCATGGGCGGCCTCCGGAGCCCGTACTTGGACGTGTCCCCGAACACGAGGTAGCACAGGAACAGCAGCAGCTTGTCGAGCAACCAGATCGGCAGGTACTTGGCCAGCTTGATCCCTAGGTTCAGTATCCCTTTTGTCAGTATGTGAAGCTGTGCGACCAACAAGAGAAACTGATTATTAGGAGAGAGAAGAAATTTTCCCTAGTTAGTACCGTATAAACAACCATTCAAGATCAAGCTCGTCGACTACACTGTGTAAATTGAAGTTTTTGTTTCTTTGAAATACCATCCCCGATCCAGAGTACTGACCTCACCGCGGACGACGATGGAGGTGAGAGCGCCGGCTTCGGCGAGGTCGAGGGCGATCTCCATGCCGGAGTTGCCGCACCCCACGACGAGAGCGGCTTTCCCCTCCATCCCCTCCGGCGACTTGTACTCGCTGGCGTGCATTACCTTGCCGGGAAAGCTCTCCAGCCCGGGCACCTCCGGCACCACCTTCTCGTCGAACGTCCCGGTGGCAGCGACGAGGAACCTCGCCTGGTAATCTTCGGCCTCGCCGGTGTCGAGGTCGACGGCCTCGACCGTCCACAGCCCTTTTTCCCCATCGTACCGCGCCGACCGGACCTCGCGGCGGAGGCGCGTGCGGACGCTGAAGCGCGCGGCGTAGCCGTCGAGGTAGCGGATGAAATCGTCGCGGGGCAGGTAGTCCGGCGCGTCGGCGGGGTGCGGCGCGTGCGGCAGCGCGCTGACGGACTTGGGGAGGTGGAGGGTGAGGCGGTCGTAGGCGCGCTTCCGCCACAGCGAGCCCACGCAGTCGTCGCGCTCCAGGACCAGGCTCCGCACGCCGCGCAGTGACAGGCACGCCGAGGCCGCCAGGCCTGACTGCCCCGCGCCCACGATGATCACCTCCTCCGCCGCCGCCATTGCAGTGCAGGCTCCTGCAGGAGGTGACGATGCTGTTTAATCGAGATGTTTAAAGGAAGGAAGAAATAAGCAACTGTCCATGATATAATAATCTACGTACTGGCGCAGAAAAGAAAGAAAAACTGTGGTGTCTTCTTGGTTCTTGCAGTGAACTAGCAGTATTGTTGGAAGAAAAGCAGCCTGCACAACTCCATCTTTTCTCGGGCTAGTAGTGTTTTCCTTCAATAGGGAATTTGCCTCCCATCCTCAAAAGGGACAATCTATGTAAACAATCAATACTGAATGTCAACAAGAGAGTACACGGAACCCACGCGAGGAACTGAATCAGTGTTCAAAATTCAAGAAAGCACTTGTTTAGTGGTTAGAGACGATTCTACAGCACAGCGGGCAAGATGCAGATCAGATGCTCTGGCACCTTTTCTTTTCTTTCCTTTCCGATGAACATGCTCTGTCACATGTCCCCCGTCATTTGAATCTACCTCAATTTGGGCATTTTCTTTTACAATTTGGTCTAGTAGAAGACTCTCATTGACCGATCAAGCAATCACATGAAAGCCGCTGTGTACTGCACAAAGTTATTTATTGGCCATTATCTATATTCGGGAAATAGAACTTGCATGATTACATTCAGATAAAAATTGCACTAGATATGTCTCCTTTACACGATCCCCTAGAACTAAAAAGTCACCTTGATATCTTAATTTAGCACCAATGTTTTTTTTTTTTGGGATATTTGGAGCTGATGCTGCATGAGTAACAATGACTACTGAGCTCAGTTCAGATTCAGTTCTTCCCTAGAGTAGTGGTCATATGGGTACATCACATGACCAGCAAGACCGGGTTGGCTTGAGGAAGGCAACTGAACCAGAACTAGATTGTTGTCTTGTACGCATAAAAGAAACAGTAATCTAGCTCCCGAATGAAAGAAAAGAGTAAAACATGTTTGACTAAATTATAAGCCACTCACAAATACAGAAGAAAGCTAGAAATAACTATTGATTGATTTATTGGCTTGTTTGACGGTATATGAATGTGTAATAACTCATTGTTTCAACCAAAGGCTGAGCTCAATAACCAACTCGAGCTTAGGCCATTGGTCTCAAAAAAAAAAACCCTCGAGCTCAGGCTATCTATTTTTAAAAGGTATTCTTTTTCTTACATAAAACTAGTAAGATGGCCCGCGCATATTGCGCGGCTAGAGCTGCTATAACATAATAATGGGTGGTTAATGTGAGTCTAAATAAGTTCAATCGTGAATCCGTGCGATGCTGGGCTACATTTTGAAAAAAAAATGATCTGACTCATCAAACTTGTAATCCAGCTCTGTGCAGCTCACCCAAAAAAAGAAGGATAATGCAGCTTGTAATCTTTTTAATATCTGCGTGTATGCTTTGCTTGCTTCTCTCTCGTTTTTACTGTTTCATAGCTCCTCTTCGTGCTTTGCCCAATCCTGTCGGATACATGCACCACTATAACCTGTGCTCCGCCATCACCTATGCTCCATTGCAGGGCGGCCCATGCCACATCGCCTTGCCCCGTCACCCATGTTCATGAACCCGTTGTTGGCTTGCCATCACCTGCAAACCCATGACCTCACTGCCCTGAAACACACGACGCTCCCTCACTTTTTGTCGCTGCTGTCAACACCAAGTTTCCTCTTGCCACTCTGGAAGAATTCTCTTTCTTTTTTTTTCCCCATAATTTGGATCAAGAATGCTTTGCAGGGTGGAGCATGCCACAACACAACGCTCTCATGGGACATGCTCGGTGCCACAATGCAATGCAGTATTCCCTCGTCCTTAAAAAGGAAGTTGTTTTGGAGTTGTCGTAAGTCAGATGTTTTAACTTTGATTACAAATACTTTTTGTGTTAATTTACAAATGTGAAATGATATGGCTAGGTTTGTATTGAAGTTTGTCGAAGTATATTTTGACTATATTTTATAAATATTTATAGCAAAAAATATTAGTTAAAATCATGTTTTGAAGACCGTGTATATGTTCAAAACAATTATCTTTAAAAACATGGAGGGATTTTGTCGTATTACATGTCCGTCTGGCACCAAACATCCTCTTGCAAGCATACGACATACTGCATACCAGCAATCCTTCACCGTGTACTCTGTACACCAGCAAATGCTTACCAAGGCTCTCATCCACTTGGATATGCAGCTTGCGTGTAGATCATCAAATCGTCAGCTCGATGTGTGTCCCGTAAAATAATCTAATCATCTCCAATCTATATTTCATGGAAAAGTCTAATAAACAACTGGTAGACAGAGCCAGCGACCACGGAGCGCTGAGGGCCGGAGGCAGCGGGCGTGCGGACGGTGGCAGGATTCCGAAGAATCCTTTAACGCACAGGGGTTTGTACCCCTAAATCTCTTTCTCCCCCTCCGACCATAGCGAATGGTGGCAGGCCGGACCGGCAGCGGGCTGTGGGCGGCGAGCGGGGCGGCGAGGGCGCCGCCGGCCTCGGCGGTGGAGGAGGGCGGTGGGCAGTGCAGGGGCGGGGGAGTCTCATCGGAGTGGTTAGGGATGGCCGGGGCTGGGTGGGCGGCGGAGGTGAGTGCGGGCGGCGCGGCGAGGTGCCGCCGTCCGCCGGACAGGGCTGCGGGCGGGGGCTGGGAGTGTGCGGCGGACAGCGACGACGCTGGGAGGCGTTGGAGTCGCTGGTGGCGGGCGACGGGGCGGGGGTGGCGCTTGTTTGGCGCAAGGTAGAAGACGATGGTAGCCACCTCTGCGAGCTGGCTACCGGTCGCTGGTTAGTGGGGTCCCTATTTCATATGGTGCCTTCTTCTTTTCACGCTCAATCAGCCATCCACTACGAAAATTGATCAATCTGATGCGACATGTTCAATTTATAAACTTGTTAATGAGCTCAATGAAAAATTAGCTGACATTGTGCCTGCTGATTTAGCGTCCCACACCCATCCCGTATGCTTAGATCTCGTGTACGTCGTGCCCTGTCTGCATCTGTTCCTCTTAGATTCACCACCATCGAAGAAACCAAAATCAACTTGGATTGCGCACTACCATGGCTTGTTGACCTGATGAACCAATGTAAGGACTGCCACTACTTGCCCTACTAAGCCATCTGGATTTATCGTGGCTGCATCCCCCTATGTGTTGCAGGTGGACTACGTCTTTTTCATATGCAGTTGAAGCTTGAAAATTTTGAAGGACGAAGGATCCATACAGACTTATACGGGGACAACAGCAAAAGCTTTAATTGGATCAGGACTCTAGCTGTGATAGCAGGAAAAAAGAACTTTTTTTTCGTCAGATTTGGGCTTTTCTTTTCCTTTTCCACGCAAAGGATTTTTAAGTCCGAATTTATAATTTTTATTGTGTATATTGCAACATGGACTCTTTTAGTTAATCTAGACCGTTCAATCTTCATAAAAATCAAGGGTGTAGAGCTTTTCTTTTTTCTGATTAACGTGGTAATTTCGTGGCCTTGAGAGCGAACGTGGTGGCTTCTTTTTCTCTTCAAATACTAAGATAATAGATTGCAGTTAGCATTTGACATCAAACATGATTAACTATATCTTGAATAAAAAAATAAGCTTGTTTAGTGCTTGTATATAATATATATGAAAGAGTTGAATGAATCACATATTCAGATAAGTAATGAGCAATTGTTGCTTAGACAGAGGTGACGGGAATTTCAGGAATAGCATCTAACCTGGATTACCTCAGAAAGCAAGTTGAAGCCCCGATACACTGGTTGGCGTCAGTTAACATAACAATGAGAAAACCCTTAGAAAGAACCATTTCAGCTCACACGCCTCGGTGATGATGCTAGATACAGTGTATACTAATGTTCATATCCTGCTGCTGTGCTGCCACCAGAATTGCGCCAAGCTCAAGCAGTCACTTCAAGATGATGTGCTTCTGCTTCAGTTCCAGCAGCATGGATGGTTGAAGGCCATCCTGAATTCCAGATATAGATCCATATATTCAACGATGGAAGGTTTTGGTAAAGTCCCTACCACTACCACTGAACTCAACCTTCACCGAGATCTACAATTCTTCTCAGATTCGACCATATTTAATTATGTACCAAAGTTTGAGCGCAGTCACAGTAGCACCCGTTCTGAGAATTAAACTGTTAGTGTTGTACTCACTTCCAAGCTGTGTAGGCCATCTCTCTGCTTGGTGTGTGGGGGCCGGAGAACCTCGACAAAAGAGTTTGTAGAAGCGTTCCAAACATAAATAAGCGATCTGAAAGAATCCAAGAACGTATAATGCTGCATATTCGGCATCCACTCTTTGGTGCAAAGTACTTGCATTTTTGCTTAAGCGTGACAATGTACAGTTTACCAAAACATGGCGGCATCCTCGATTATTTGCGCCAGCCATCGGCTTCATCACATTCTCTTGCACGGTGAACTTGACTAATTATATGAAAATACTTTCACAAACATCGCACATGGCACCATATTTTGTGGCCATCAAATTGCCAGCATGTTGCCGAGGAAGGAGAACCTCCACATTGGGTTCCATTTGCCCACACCACAAACCGGTCAGCCAACCACCAAGCCTGACTACGACACAACATTCCCAAGTATCCCACGTTTGTCATGCTTCAGAACAGGCCTATATTGCCCATCGCCTGTTTCACATCGCCATGCTTCAGACTTTGTAATGCATCGCCTGTTTCACATTGCCCTTCAGACTTATCACCACAAACAGGAATCCCAGCTGAAGGCGGGCGACAGAGGCTTTAGCCTTATAATGCATCGTCAAGGACGCCCGTGCGTGAGTACCCCATCGCTAGGGTGTGGGTGTGGCAAGGCAGGACGCTGGGGAACCGCGGTGCCAGTCTACGCATTGCGTCAAACAGCTTGCGCGCGGCCGCAAGGCAGCCAAGCCGTCGGAGTCAGTGGAGCTGCACGTTGAAAGGTGGATGCATCGGGGTGCCGGAAACCAGCGAGGGGAAATCGGGCTAAGCATGCGAGCGCCTGCAGAGGCGCCTCGCGGGCAGCACCAGGCGAGCCGGGCGGGGCCGCCGCCGTCGAGCTGCCTGGTGGCCGGATGGGTGGCCGCGGCGTCGGCACGGGTTCGCCTTGCTGGCGAACGGACGTGGAGGCGACGACTCTGGAGAGAGAGAGAAATGAGTTGGTTGAAGGCGGGCGACAGAGGGGAGGGTGGAGGGAACGTTTTCCCGCCACTTGTACAGTTTAAAACATTGGCCCATGTGAATTGGGCCTAAATCTGGTCTTTTTATCGTAATCTGCTACGCGCCCATTGCTATGTTACTGCCGTTCACTCTTTTTTTTTTTGGAGGGGGTGGGGGGGGGGGGGGGGGGGTTGAATCAATCCTGCCGTTAGAGCAACTCAAGCTGTTCCCCTAAAACTCATGCATCAAATCATTTTTTAGGGGATGCATCAAATCCATTTTCAGTATTTGATGCATGAATGCTCCAGCAGCTACACTAAACCTCATCCCCATCTCGTGGGCCCCACCGTGCCACGTCACCATCCAGCCCTTTCCCTTCCCTCTCTCACCATGTCATTTCGTCGAACAGTTTGCGAGCAGGACAGCACCAGGAAGATGGCGAGCGCGACGGAGCATAGCAGGTTGTCGTGGCGTCGCGTGTGTTGTCGCGCGTGCTGGAGAGGGTGAGGGAGAGGGCAGGGTGCCGTGCAGCCCGGCCGCCGCACCGCAGGAAGGCCGCCACACCGCGGGGACGACATCACGCGCGGCGGACGGCGGACGGAGGGGCCGTCGCATGCGCCATGGCGCGCAGCGGAAGGCAGGCCGGGATTCATGGCCGTCCGCGCCTCGCGCAGCCGCGGGCATCCGCGCCGTGCTTCCTCCATGGGCCACCGCAGCGAGCGCGCCACTAGGACAAGGTGCGCCTGCGTGGAATCACGACGCGCAGGCCAGCCTGTGGGGCGCAGCGTGCTCCTCACGCGGCCAGGCGAGCTCCGACGGCAAGGCCGGGCGTCGTGCTATTCGCGCGAGGGTGGGATTCATGGCGCCCCTGCTCGGGATCCATGGCCGGCTGGGCTCCCCTGCTCCAAATCCACGGGCGTCGGGGTCGTGAAGCCATCGATTCGGGTCAAGGACGTCGGGGCGACCTGGCCGGGAAGGAGAGAGGCCGCATGGAGGAAGTTCATGGCGCCACCGCCATCCTCCATAGCCGCTGGCCTTGGAGCCCCTGATTTGGGCGGGGTCAACCCCAAATCGGATCACTAGTAGGCGACGGACCGAGGCGCGGCCATGGCGGGGCTCGGGGACGGCGGGCGGTGGCACTTCGGCGGGTGGCGGCGCCGGCGACGTGAGCGGGAAGCAGAGGTCAGCGCGAGCGGGAAGGAGGGGGGAGGGGGGGAACCGTTTCGCGCGCTCAGCAGTTGGAGTAAGGGAGAGGAGAGCGGTCCCCTCTGTTCAGGGGATGGAGGAGAGAATTTGATGTATGGAGTAAAAGAGGGGATAGGGGAACTGCTGGAGCTGATTTTTTGGCCTCCCATGCATCAAATGGCAGTTTTTTGAGTTTAGGGGAGAGGAAAGAGGAACCGCTGGAGTTGCTCTTAACTCAGTACTGTGGGACTGGGGTCTTAAACTGTTTGTGAAAGTATTTTGTGACGCAAACAGTTTTCTAGATAAACCAAGACCTCAAACCAGAACCGTACCATATTTTGTGACAATCCAATTGCCAGCATGTCACCGAGGAGAACCTTCGCCTTGGGTACCATTTGCGCACACGGCACACCACAAATCGGTGACCCAGCTACGTACCAAGCCTGAGTATGACATAACATTGGGGTCGGCACTCGGCAACGGACTCTTAAGACGCATACCATCGTCTGGAAGGATATGGCGTACGGAAAAATACACAGCAAGGTCAGTCTATCACTTTCATTACTTTTCTTTTTGCAGGTCACTTTCAATTCAACTCCTCCGGTAACATAATGAATTGGGATTCAATTTCGCGTGCCAAAGTCGAGAGAAAAGTGCAGTTGACGCAAACACAAGGCGAGCACGGCGGATGTGCTGCGGAAAAAAGGGAAGGATGTGAACAAGATTTTGCAATTTTGTGTATGATCCATGATGAATCAGCTACCCACATAGGAGTATCTTTTAACTGCTCATATGCAAAGCTCGTATGGAAGGAGGTGGAATAAACAGGTGAGCAAGCAGACATTGCGCCAACTATGACCATAACTTCGGTACTACCTCCGTTTTTATTTATATGACGCAGTTAACTTTTTCGTTGAACTTTGACCAACAATATATCATTATGTAATTAGTTACTTAACGTGAAACCGATATCATTAGATCTATCATCAAAAGCACTTTAAGGTTAACCTATATATTTAGCTTTTTGCACAAATATTTGTAGATAAGACAAATGGTCAAAGTAACGAAAAAAGTCAACTGCGTCATATAAATAAAAACGGAAGGAGTATAAGGAACTGGTGGACGAGGGAGGCAAGCAAAGGGTCAAGAGAAAACAGAGTCAGAGACAACGACTCCTCATCTATACAGGTTGGAACTTGTGGAAAGAACGGAACTGGAGACGTACGGCTTCAACATAAAGCTTGCACGGTGCAACAGTTGCCATCATTATGCAGGATGTCGACCTTGTAGGAATTGGCAGTAGTAGATGATTTTTACGAGATATAGACAACCTGCACATCCAAGTTGAAATGTAAATAGGGCCTTGCCTCCGGTCTAGGCAGCTGTTATTTCACTCTTTCTATGACTGAAAGTCAGAATAACTAACTGCCCACAGATCCTTAACAAAAAAATCGGCATTGCATGGGAGCTGAGAATACAAACAAGTTGCTTTTTTTTTTTGGCCACTGTTGCGCGTAGAAGTTGGGAAACACGCATCCCATCATCACGGAACGGTATGTGGACACCAATATACCCATTGACCATTATGCTGTACGGGTGTGGAGCACGCACGCAAGTCTCCCCACTGTATCATCGACCAATCTTACTTTTTGTCCGTACGTACTTATTAGGAGTATGCAAGAAAAACAAAACAAAGCTAGAGACCACAAGGGTCTTGTGGCCTCTGTCTGCACGCTCTCCACGTCTAGAAGCTAGCTAGCTAGTGGTCATGCTCGGCCTGCGGGCGCAGCAGCTTGCTGATGTCGTCGGCGATGAACTCGGCGTCGGCGCCGCTGCCGTAGATGCCCCTCCCCGACATGCCGGCGAAGTAGAGCCCGTTCTTAGCCTTGGGGCGCCTCTGCCGCAGGTTCCCGTCGTCGCCGATCAGCTCCGCGTCGTCGACCTGCTAGTGACGAAGCCCTGCTGCCTCTGAAATTAATCTGAACAGAATGACAATAGTTTTAATTAATTGTGGCGAGACAGAGAACCTGGAGCCACCGCTTCATCGCACTCCGGTAGCCGGTGGCGAAGACGATGGCGTCGAAAGGATACTGCCTGCCATCGACGAACTCGACGGTGTTCCCATGCACGCTCTTTATGGCCGGTAGCACCTGCATGCATGATCGATCACGTTGAACGAGCAAATTAAAACACAAGGAGCCATGCATTAGTTCACCCCTAACAACATCTGAAACATATGGAGTGTACTCTACGTCGATACGGCGCCATTTATGGCTGCCTGACTGTAATTTTTTTTTTTTTTCAGAGGTGGGCCAACAGAGGGGCCCACCGGCGCCAGCACCTGCCGGCAGACCTGCTGTCACAAAGGGACCAGCAGGCCAGGTGCGGGAGCGGGGGCTCGAACCCCCGCCGGCCAAGACGCACTCCGGCTGCCTGACTGTAATTGAGTTGAGGAAGCTAGCTAGTTAGTAGTATCTCTGATCACCTGAATCTCGCCGCTCTTTATCTTCTTATATGTGCCGACGTCGATGACCGGAAGGGCGGAGGTTTGCTGCGTCCTGGCGAAGGGCCCCATGGCCGGCCTCCGGAGGCCGTGCTTGGACGTGTCACCGAACACGAGGTAGCAGAGGAACAGCACCAGCTTGTCGAGCAACCAGACCGGCAGGCGCGTGCCCAGGCTGACCCCAAGGTTCAGCATCCCTTTTGTCAGGATGTGAAGCTGCGAATTATATTGACCGAACAACCAGAGAGACTGGTTAAGAGAGAGATTTTTCTTGTTCACTGTTCGTACCAGCAAAGAAGCAATCATTCAAGCGCAAAACTGTTCGATCGATCGATTATTGTGAAACAGAACCCAAAGCCCCGATCTCCATCCCCATTACTAGTCCGGAGTACGTGACGTACTGACCTCACCGCGGACGACGATGGAGGCGACAGCGCCGGCCTCGGCGAGGTCGAGGGCGATCTCCATGCCGGAGTTTCCACACCCGACGACGAGCACGGCTTTCCCCTCCATCCCCTTGGCCGACTTGTACTCGCTGGCGTGCACGACCTGGCCGGGGAAGCTCTCGAGCCCGGGCAGCGCCGGCACCACCTTCTCGTCGTATGTCCCCGTGGCCACGACGAGGAACCTCGCCTCGTACGCCTCCGCCGCGCCGGTGCCGAGGTCGACGGCCTCGACCTTCCACCGCCCTTTTCCCCCATCGTAGCGCGCGGCGCGGACCTCGCGCCGGAGCCGCGCGCGGACGCCGAAGCGCGCCGCGTACGCGTCGAGGTAGCGCGCGAAGTCGTCGCGCGGCAGGTAGGCGGGGGCGTCGTCGGGGTGCGGCGCGTGCGGCAGCGCGCTGGCCGACTTGGGGAGGTGGAGGGTGAGGCGGTCGTAGGCGCGCTTCCGCCACAGCGAGCCCACGCAGTCGTCGCGCTCCAGGACGATGCTCCGCACGCCGCGCAGCGACAGGCACGCCGACGTCGCGAGGCCCGACTGGCCCGCCCCGACGATGATCACCTCAGGAGGAGGAGCACCCACCGCTGCCATCTCTTTTCTTGGGTCGTCGTCTGCTTTCTCCACGTACGCGGCTGATTCTTGGGTTGGGTGGCGGGGTGGTCACTGGTGATCTGTCCTGGATCTGTGAGGTGAGCCGTGAGCGGCAGAAAAGCAGTGATGGTCACGGTCGAGGGATCGAAGCAACTAGGCTTGGTCCCTGTTCCATTTTGTTGTTTGCTTCCGCACGGTAACCATCGTGGGGACTGTTCGCAAAATCGGAAATCGCGGGAACCATATGGTTTTGCTACGTGGTGTTATGTGGGAAGCAAAACTCAAAAGTGCGGCTTCATTTAAGAAGGATAAAGACACTCATATACTGCACAAGTAGTCACCCATTTGAACACACACACTCAACCCTGTGAGCCTCAACGAGATACTAGACCGATTGATCTTCGAATTCATGAAGTCACCGCAGATGCCTCACTGTCGACGAGGATGTCGTCTGGCACTGAAAAATAATTAATTGTAAATGCAACATTTGTATCGAGTCTAGGACTAAATCTTGGGCGGGTTGGTTCCACTATCAAAAACCTAGTCAGCGGATCTGTGCTCATTTGCAACCTAGAATTAATGGAAAAACATTGTGAATAAGAGGATCAAAACCTCACAAAATTTAGATAGTTTGATACAACTTACAATACGGTAGTTTTATTTTTTTAAAAAAAGGGAATTGTATCTCGAAGCTTACACAAGATATCAAATTCAATGTATCTTGAATGGCAAATTAAAGATTAGATATTTAAGAAACTCAATACAGCAAACTATCGATTTTGTTTTGCGAAGTAGCGAAACTGTAAATTCCGTGAGTATTGTATCACAGTATTACACATTTAGTGATAACAAAATTACATACTTGAGCGTCTACAATTTAGTTTTATGTTCTTTGCCCAGATTATTAATTCATATTTGTAAATTTTACTCTAAGAAAAAATATAACACATAAAGTCGCGTCTAAGATGAACAATACATTCCTTATCATTTCTCCGTACTGAACTCAAGCCCCACTTCACGACCTTATGTCTCTCATTTTTGTTTTGGCCTACAATTATTCAACATCTATAGTGCTTGATATAGACAAAGAACCAAAAAGTAATTATTGTGGGTTGTGGCGTTCATGTTGATATATATGTCAGTGGAGTTCAACTTCTAAAAGAGACTGCACACATGTTTTTCGTGACCTTCCTATTCAAAATGTTATTTCTAACAGCAATATACCATCCAAGTTCTTCTTTTCCTTGCGAAACTACATAAGCCTCCAAAAAAATCATTATAATTTTGTGTGATCCAAACACAATCCAGATAATTAATGGATGGTTCCATAGAGGATTTCAACTCGATTTTCAGTATAAGCTTTTCCGATTGGCATATAATTGTTTAATTGATGCGTGCAAGAATGGTTTAATTAGGTGATGTCCGATTACTATCTTGCTACAGGTGAAAACACTGGAGAAATCCTCATGTGTCAAAGCCGCCATATATCCTCATGTTGCAGAAGTGGATTTTCCTTTTTGTGTATGTGTGCGTGCGTTGCGTTCTTTTATCCTAAGCCTACGAGCAATATGGATTTGAGCTTCATTGTGTAATAATTATAGCTATATGCATTTTTTGAATGCAGAGGCTGGAATATCAATACATTTCTTATTTCAACCAATGACATGCGTTCCTTGTATAGAAAATATCAATGGCACGCATGTTTTTTTTTTTCGAGGAGACGTATGTTTTTTTTTTTTTGAGATTACACAGTACAACTCAGACACTCACAACGCACGCACACTCACCCCTATGAACACACGTACGCAAACCCTACCCCTATGAGCATCTTCGAAGACTAAGCCGGCAAATCTAGAGATACGAAGTCACCACTGGCGCCTCGCTGTCGACGGAGCGTCGCCTACCACTGAAAGCACAAATGCCTTCGACGTCCAGCTCTACGTACTACTCTAGGACACCTTAGATTAATTAGGGCTATAGGCTATAGCTGACATGCCTTTGACCAAAAATAATAAAAGCTCTACAGTGTCGCAGCAAATTCAGCTATTGATATGCACGCAGCTTGGACACGTACCGCGTGCAACTTACAATAGCTCAAACAAGTCAACGATCAGCATGCTTACTACGGAACACGCATGCACGGGATCAGGGCACAAGTGGTAGACTGACAAGCATATATCTCCGCACGTACGTTTATTCACACCAGCGGCCAACCAATAATTAAGCCCTGACAACGAGGGCAACAAAACTCTTGTGTAACATCTGTTTCCCCTCTTCTTTTCCTCCTCTCGATAGCATTCATATGTTTGTCATCATCAGTAGCATGTGATTCAGACATGCTTGTTGCCATTGGTCTGGGGCTGGGGGCGCAGCTGCTTGCTGATGTCTTCGGCGATGGACTCGGCGTCCTCGTAGCTGCCGTAGATGCCCCTCCTCACCATCCCCGCGCAGTACAGCCCGTTCTCCCCCTTCCAGTGCTCCGGGTAACTCCGCGCCGCCATGCCGTCGGCGCCGATCAGCCCGTCCTCGCTCTGCATTGAATAGTCATTTTTATCAAGAAAAAAGGGGGAAAAGGATATGCAAAAGTTGAGGAGCTCGTCAGATGCATGTATATGAGGCCATGATGATGACATGTTTCAGGTTGTTGTTGTTCTAGGAAGGGTGAGCATGCGTGCGAAAGATGAGACCGGCCGGTCGGTTGATTATTTAATTTGTGCCCTTGCTTATCGGCAAAGTCTCGATCACGCTCCTCACATCCTCATGCACACTAGCTTTTCCCAAGGAGCAGCTAGTGCTCATGGATGATGCCGCAAAGCAAAGGTGCATGCATGTGCGTTACGCTCCGCCGCGTGACCACGTACCTTGAGCCAGCGCCTGACGGTGCTCCGGTATCCGGTGGCGAAGACGATGGCGTCGAAGGGGTGCTGCCTGCCGTCGGCGAACTCGACGACGTTGCCGCGGACGCTCTTGACGGCGGCGGGGAGGACGCGGATCTCGCCGGACTTGATCTTGGCGTAGGTGCCGACGTCGAAGACGGGGTACGCCGGGGTGGTGCACTTCATGGTGAAGGGCCCGACGGCGGGGCGGCGGAGGCCGTGCTTGGCGGTGTCGCCGAAGACGACGGCGCACATGAACAGCACCAGCTTGTCGATCAGCCACCATGGGAGGTACGTGTGCACCGCCATCGCCACGTTCCAGATCTCCTTGCTCACCAGGTGAAGCTGCACGCACGCACGTGACATATGAATTATAATCGATCAACTAGCTAGGTATATATATATATGCGGCGGGGCATGAACTGATAAATGAATAAGACAACGCGATCTTCTCCTAACACGCGCAAGTTGCGCTGCGTGCATGATCAACTCACGAGAGAGCAGTATGTTGATGTGATCACATGGCTTACAGTTTGTTTTTTAATTTACACGTACTAGTGTTGATTACTATATAGTGCTACTACTAGTGGGGGCATGCGAGCGAGGCAGCAGAGATGGCCTGTTTACGTGCTGCGGGCCCTCACGTGAGTCTGTCAGCTGACCCGGGCATGTCGAGTAGCTATACAGGCCACATGCAAGTTGAAACGTGACTGTCCACAGGTGATAAAATTTCCTAAGTTCTGTCTCTATGACTGCCAGTTTACTCAATCGCGATGACAATATATGATTCCTACCCTGGGAAAGATCCCACGGCATGCATGTACTACGAATCGACTACTAGATCTCAGGGTCATCGTTATCCAACGGCAGTGGCGCCATCCGGGCAACGAAGCTTACCTGCTAGTAGTGCTACCATGAACATCAGTTTGGTCACCAAAACACGAGCGGTGACGGGTTAAATCACTCTTCCATTGCATTGCACGCCACATGTCACATCGCGCTACTGTTCCATTGCATGCTCAAACTACAAGTAATGAAATTTCCTCGCTTTATCGTCTAATAGTAGCGCAGTACTGTGTGAAAATAAAGGTTATTCAAATGCCGTGCACTGCAGATCGACAAACTACTTGATCGATCTGGACCATCCAACCAGACCACGGTGACCTAACGCCGGCATGCTAATAACGACAGGATCAGAACTTGTTTCCCAAAAAAAAAAGTGACCTAACGCCGGCATGCTAATAACAACAGGATCAGAACTTGTTTCCCAAAAAAAAGAAGGACACGCTGTGTACGCAGGCCAGTTGTCTGTAGGACGTGTGTGAACTCTTTTCTTTTTATTTTTTTTCCTTTTCGAGAATCGATCAGAGTTCAGAACGTGTGAACTCTTCTCCATGCCTATGGTGTTTCGGAGGTGAAACATACGAATGCTTGGCTTTTTTAAAGAGAGAGAGAGAAAGAAACGTACTACTAGGAATGAATCTGCGTTAGGATCGAGAAGAGCAAAGGAACGAGCTTAATTGATCGCATAACGGCGTACTGAGTAAGTACTGACCTCGCCGCGGACGACGATGGAGGTGAGGGCGCCGGCGTCGGCGAGGTCGTACGCGATCTCCATGCCGGAGTTGCCGCACCCGACGACGAGCACGCTCTTCCCCCGCATCCCCTCTGGTGACCGGTACTCGGCGGCGTGCATCACCGGCCCCGGGAACGCCTCGATCCCGGGCACCTCCGGCACGAACTTCTCGTCGTTCTCGCCCGCCGCCACCACCAGGAACCTCGCCGCGTACCGCTCCTCCGCTCTGGTGCCGAGGTCGACGGCCTCCACCTCCCACCGCCGGCGCCCGGCGTCGAAGCGCGCGGCGCGGACCTCGCGGCGGAGGCGCGTGCGGACGCCGAAGCGCGACGCGTAGCCGTCGAGGTAGCGGATGAAGTCGTCGCGGGGCAGGTAGGTGGGCGCGTCGCTGGGGTGCGGCGCGTGAGGCAGCGCGCAGTACTGCTTCGCCAGGTGCAGCCGGACGCGGTCGTAGCTGCGCTTCCGCCACAGCGAGCCCACGCAGTCGTCGCGCTCCAGCACCAGGCTCCGCACGCCGCGCAGCGAAAGGCACGCCGCCGCGGCGAGCCCCGACTGACCCGCGCCAACGATGATCACCTCCTCCTCCACCACCGCCGCCTCCGCCGCCATTGCCGCCGTGCCCACCCCAAGGCGCTGGCGATCGATGTGTGCGCGTCAAGAGAGAAAGAGAGAGACGCGGAGTAGTAGAACCGAAGTGATTGCCATTTTGGCGGCTTTATAAGGAGGTGGGGGCGGGAGGTTGGTGGAGGCGGTCGGGCAGGTGGAGTAGCGTGGAAGGGTCTCGCTCGCGGTGGCGGGCCCCGCATGGCAGTCACCAGATTTCCCACGGGCTGGACCTGAGAGGGCCCAGGTGGACAGTGGGTTGGATTTTCTGGTACACCTGTCGGTCATGGCTGCAGGCTGCTACTTCTACTGCTTAACGATCACTGCATCTGCTTGGATAATGGATATGTTCGACCACGCCATACATATATGGTCTAATGTACTGCTGAGTGCAATTGTTTCTCAAGGAATATAATGCGCCAGTACATTGATTATTCTGCCCTGCCGTGTAGTGTGTACTTTGAGAGAGCGTATATATCTTGAATTCATCGCAAAAAGAGAGAAAGAGAGTATATATATTGAATGATTTGAAGAAGATTGGCCAAATCCAACTTCATTAAAATCACGTGGCCATCCATTCAAAAAAAAAAGAAAAATCACGTGGCCATTCCGGCGCTCAACATGCCTGAAACTTCGACTGTTGATAATTTCAAGATCTGCATGTGGATTTGCTGACTCCATGTATGGTAATGTACTGTACTTGTACAATTTTATTAGGAATATAGTGCACTAGTACATTGATTTTTGCACCGCTGTGCAGGAGAATGTTTTCAGCGAATGATTGCGTTGAATATTTGGACAAAATTGGGCAAATTCAGCTTGCAGGTTTTGTCCTCCACCGGTCTCGCAAATACTACTTGGAGAGACCAGTAGATTTGTTAAACTTTGAAACTTTGTCAATTGTAATTTTTTTAAAATATATCTGTTATAAAATATGGAGAGACCACGTGCATAGAATAGTCTTGGACAAGAGTCTCAGTAGCATCTGAGGTCCTGAGTTCGACTCCTGATGAGAGCGAATTTTTTAGGATTTAACAGCGTTGTGCTTTCAGCGGGAGTAGTATTCTGCACATATGTGTAGGGTCAGAACGATTTGGAACTTGAAAGCACTACTACCTGCTCTGCTCATGAAAAGAACAACTCCTCGGCATCGAGGCTTCCTAGGTAGCCAGCAGTCCAGCATCTTCCATGGATGAAAAGAACTAAGGAACTGAAAATTTAAGGGCATGTTTGGCAGGGCTTATGTTTATTAAAAAAATAGCTTTTGCTGTGTCTTATATTGACAAAATAGCTATCAGCTTATTCTGATTTATTTAGCTTATTAAGTCAAGTCGTTTGGCAAAACAGCTTATAAAACAGCTTATCCAGAGAGTGAGCTGCAAAAAGCTAGTTTTTCTGGCTTATCCCAAACGGCTTATTCTAGTACAAATTCCAAAACAGCTTATTGTAGTCTGCAGCAATAAGCTGTTTTGCTTTTTTCTGTTTGGCAGAACTTATGACTTATGAGGCTATAAGCCAAAGCAAAAGCCACTCGAAAAGCCTTTGCCAAACACACCCTAAATGTTTCTCAGTAGCTGAACCGACAACGAAAGAAGAGTCCGCCCTACTCCTCATAATCCAATTTAGCCAACAAAAAAAATGTATAAGCCCCGTTCCATTTCAGCATGAACGACACCGACATCTTTGTTAGAGTCTAATAAACCAACTCGTGACATTTTTTGAGCATTATCTTGACCACTGAATTTGTTGTCAGTGTTGCTTTTAAAGAGTTAAGGCTAAAGACAACTCTAATAAAGATTGATTTATGTATCACAGAACAACCTGTACGTTACCACAGGTGCGCCTTGCCCCGTGACATCTTCTCAATTAGTCACGAAAAGTTTCTGTGTGTTATTGATATAAATTGTGTACATTCACAGGAATACATATATGAAGCAGTGTTTGTGGATTTTTTTCTTAAATATTTTTCACTTAAAAGCTTCAAAAGAAATAGAGCTGACCCTGTTAGGCCATGGTGCCATGTCCATGTCATCATGGCCAAATCCATGTTCTTTTTGTAGCGTGGCAACCGCTGTCTCTCTTGAACCAAAAGTTCCAATTAGAGAAAGTACACTGCCCTTCAATTTGATCACACAGGTTGATGTCGCGTCTAGTTAATAACATTTGAAGAATAAGCACAATTTTATGCATTTACGCAAGCAAAATCGAACGTTGGAAATTGAGAGTTAACCTATAGAGAAAAGAACATATCCCCAATAACCTGGCTTTCTTTGTAGCCTCCCTGGATGACAGGAACCAACGAACCAAAACTTTGACACTTACTTTTCCAGCCGAGTTAACCATGAAAGCAAAATATCAATGGATCAAATCCTGATTAGAATTTGAGCTCCACGTTAACCATTTATTTATCGCGTTACTTTACAGAGTCACCACTCACCATCAGCATCAGAATAATCACCTCGTGTGCAATCGGATCCATATTGTGCTCCAAAATAAATAAATGTACATAAAAGAATAGGTAAATGTTTATAAGAAAAATCAGCATTTAGATACAACACTTTGCTCAGCCTCATAGAAACGTGACCTTTGCTGTTGGAGATTAAGTGTCCAGCAGCAAAGATCACGATTGAAGAGTGTCCAGTAGCAAATTTTGCCTCATATATATGTTGGGTTAGGAGGAACTTGTTCCAACTATGAATATAACTAAGGGCAAATGAGATGCATGGTACGATTTGCACCTCAATGTATACCCTCGAGATACAATAAAGCAGATGTCAGGATACCATCAATATACTATCAGCATCGACCTACTTTTGGCCCGTGAGATTGATGTACACACACCCAGGACGTACTCCTACTACGATTGTCATGCATGTGCTTTGCAGACATATGCGACGATCTGCATGGAGTATGCAAGTCATATGGCGATTGGCGATGCCTCGATGATGGTGTTGATCAAATGTCCTTTGTTCTGTCAGGACTTGTATAGCCGTGCCCGCTGACGGAACGATACAATCGATGCTGCAGACCATACCTGTTTTTAATGAGAAAATGGAGGTCACTCTGCGTCATTACGGCAGATGGTGAGTTGAATAATTAAGCTGCCACTGCACGTAGAAAACACAAGTCATTCCACTCTTCCAGAGAAGATATGCGTGGACTGAAAATCTTTTGCCCGCCAACCGGAGATGCAGGCAGTTCCAGCAGACCAGCACCGAGCCTGAATACCCCTCCCATTTGCATTTGGCAACGCAACGGCGCCACCTTCAGGGTCTGGCTTGCGTTGTTCCTGTATTTTACTTACCGGCACTGGAACAATTGCAAGTTGGTAGTAGAACTGAGAACTCGATCCGTCGTTTTCCAGGTACAGTCATGAGCGCAGGGCCCAAGCTTCTGAATCAATCCAGTGTAATGTACGCCAAGAGGGTGTTCGTTTCTTTAGGACTAATTTTAGGCCTCTTAGAATCTTGTCATTTAGGGGTATTAAATAAAGTCTAATTAAAAAACTAACTGCAGAATCCTGTGCTAATTCGCGAGACAAATCTAATAAGAGTAATTAAGTCGTGATTAGACGATGGTTACTGTACCATCACTGAAGCAAAATATAGATTAATTAAGCTCGTTAGATTCGTCTCGTAAATTAGCACACATCTGTAAAAAGGTTTTGCAATTAGACTTATTAATACTCCTAAATAGCAAGATTAGTTTTAATGTAACCTTTAGGACTAATGAAACGAATAGCCCCCAAGTCGCAAACAGAACACTCCCGACAGAAGAGACGATGCTCCATGCTAGAGGAAGAATCTGCACACAACACTCCAGAGTGGCGTTGCTCGCCGTGGCTTCCGCGCTAGCTTGGAGCACGTGCGGCGAGCCGGCCAGCGACAACAACGCGTAAGCGTGGGTGGAAGTCCTTGGCCATGCCGGCGTCGCTGGAAAGGTCGTCGCCACGCGCTCTCACCTGGACGGAAGGAAGCTCTCGCGGTGTCGATCCGCCGCCGCCGCCGCTGGATCGGGTCCAAGATGGAGAAACCAGAGCTCTGGGCGGAGGTGCAAGAAGGGGAGGCTGTCGGAGCACCGAGGCGGCCGGGTTCGGAGGGTGCTCGAAGCCGCCACGGCCCACGGCGGAAGGCAGGCCGCGGCAGCGGCGAACCGGCTTTCCGCAGAAAGCACCCTGGATTATTTGCATAGACCCCCTAATCTGGATCGCGAATAATGATCGCGATCCAAAACTTTACAGTAAACCCCCTAATTTGGATCGTGACTATTGGCCGCGATCCAAATATTTACACTCAACCCCCCTATTTATGGTTAACGTTTAACAAACTAGTCTTTCCGCCCTGCCTCTCCCTCTTCCCGCCCGGCGATGGCTTGGCGACGGCGACGGCCACCTCCTCCGTATCACTCCTGCCACTTGAGTGAGTACTTGAACCTCCTGCTCCGCCTCTCCTCCGGCATGGCCGGCCCCGTCTACACCCTCGAAGCTCTCAGCAGCAACGCCGTCGCTGGCGCCGGCCAGCACCACGTGCTCGAACAGTATATAGGGCTGCGGTGCGCAGTACTGATCTCCCTCTCATCTCAGCAAAGAGCAACCTGGGCTTCGGGTGGTAAACCTGCAAACATGCAGCTTGTTCGCAGCAGCTACAGTGTTCGCAGTTATTTCTTCAGCAGCCGCTACAGTGTTTGCAATTATTTCTTCAGCAGCCGTTACAGTAAAACAGCTGCAAAACAGCCTGCCGAACCAGCTGATGATTTGCCATAACCTACAGAACAGAGCTCAGTTCAGTTCAAACAATTGGAACAGAGCACACAGGGGAATGAACACATGACCACCGACAGGACGACTTCAGTTTGTGTTGTTTGTGCTTCACTTTGAAGTTCAATAGTATGTTTTGTTCATAGGACATCAAACTACAACGTGCTTTTGCTCACCGAATCCCCTGCACGCGGTTCAAGTCCCCTGGTTCAGTAACAATGTTCAGGAAGAGCTGAAGATCTCCATCTGTGCATCCACAGCTTGTTTCAGGAGTTTGTTTCATCTCTGAGATTTTCCATTGCAGGGCCAAAATTTCTAGCCATCGATCACTAATGTCACTTTCCAGAGTTTGGTACTAGGAAGCAACAAATGAACTGTACTCTCAACACATTTCTGCATTCTTACCTCCTGGTGGGCGCTGATGTAAACACTTACTAACAGGAACATTGTACTATTTCGTTACATGTCCAGAAATGTGTACTCGTAGAGATATTGATACTCTGACGACTTGGACACTTGCCTGCTGTCACCGGTGGCCCCACCTGACTGTAGTATACTCCCTCTGTCCCAAAATAGACGTCGCTGTTGACTTTTTTGACTGCTCGTCTTATTCAAATTTTTTGCGCAAATTTTATTTATTTTTTTACAATTTGTTTTATCATTGAATATATTTTAATCATGATATATTTGTTTTTATATTTAAATAATTTTTTTGAATAAGACGAAGAGTCAAACATGATGTCTAATGACAACTATTTTGGGACGGAGGGAGTATGTCTGTCACAAACTGGGCTGGCTAACTGTTTGTATTCACAGGGAGGGGAGCGGAGTGGCCCGCTACCGACGGCGACGAAAGTGACCTGCCTGCTGCCTCAAGTAAGCGGACCAACCCGCTTCCGACGATATGCAAGCTGCGACACGCGGCAGGCTAGCTACCTCGGGGCACTCCCTCGTGACTACAGAGATGCCTGCCTACACGGCCGCGACGCACGACGTGGCACGTGGGCATAGTGGAATGGACACTAGCTCGTCGTCGCCTTGTCGGCGGCAGGCAAGCGGCTCCCGCCTCTCGCCGTCGACGCTCTCTCGGTTCCAGGGACCTTCGGGGTTGCCCGCTGGCTTTTACCAACCCCGAGAACATGGCGAGCAGCGCCGGGAACGCGGCTGCGCGCTGGCGAGCCGAGGCACCGAGCGGTCGGGGATGGTCGCTATTTGAAACAGCGACCGCCCCTTGGTAGCTGGAAGCCATCAACGTGCGGTCCGGATTCGCAGAGGATCCTCGCGTCGTCTTCTCGGGAGGGCAGAGCCGCAGAGGTGGTCGCGAGAAGAAGATGGCGTCGCGGCTGAGGTGGACGACGGCGAGCGCGCTAGCTGCTCGAAGACGAGCATGCAGGCGCATGGCAAGCACCCTGCACCGACACCCTCGCGTCAAAGACGACGCCCGTGGCTGCGAGTCGACCGTGCGACGTCGATGCCGTCGGGAGGCGCTCGGTCGAGGCAACGCCGGCGCCCGGCGCTCCGAGCAGTCGAGCATCTTTTTCTTTCTCCACTCACGAGTTCCTCCGGAATTTTTCCGTGGCTTTGACGTTGGCATCTCCGGTTCGGGACGCTAGGCGGGGGCGCTCACGGAGGATCACGTGGTGTGGCGTAACGTGGCGCGACATCATCCGGCTGATGAATGGTGCGTGTGTGTGAGCTCGATTGCCCCGTTCTTGTGTGGCTGGCGTACAGGATAATCAAATGCGGCCATCTTCCTCACCGGAGCGGAGCGGAGCGTACGTGCCCGGCTCCAGCGCTGGCTGCTGAACGATGGAACTGGTTCTCGATGTAGAGAGCACCGCCAAGATCAGTGACCTGCCTTGGATCAGAGTGTAATAAGACAACCTGCTGCAAGCAACATCATGCGTCACAGCATCACCAAGTATTACAAGTTGATGAGGCCCCTACTGGATGCAGAGGACAACCTCAAGTCTGCTCCCATCTACAAGATGCATGCTCACTGGTGCACATCGAACACGTTGTGACTTCTTTGACTTTGTCTGGAACAACAGAGCTCCCCCCGCAAGTTCAGTTCTTCGGTTGGCTACTCGTACAAGAACGCATTCAGTGCAAGTCAAACCTTCTTCAGAAGACAATTGTTGATGATGCCAATTGCCAAGTTTGAAACTCTGCCGATGAAACATCAGACCATCTCATCTTTGGCCACCAACTTTCCAATCCCAGGTGATGCAAAGGTCCGACACATGTACCTGAACCCCCAATTCTCGACATATGTTCTACCATGCTGCTGGCAACTGTGGAAACACAGGCATGATGTCGTGTTTCGCTCCATGGACCAGTGGCGGAGCCACACTTGAGAGCCACGGTGGGCCGCAAAGAGAAAGTTTGATGGAATTTGAACATGTTTGTGTGCTACAGTATATGCTACAGTATTAAAAACATCAATTTTTCAAAATCTCAGGGTGGGCCTCGGCCCACCCGTCCACCCTGCTGGCTCCGCCCATGCCATAGACCCCTCCGTACCCCGACTGCTCATGGCATCCAAGGAAGAAGTTGGGCTGTAGCAATGTCGCGTGTGATAACATGAACATTTGTAGCTGAAAAATGGTGTTTAACCTTCTCCCCCACGTAACACATTTTATGAATGCTGTGAACTTCGGTATTCTTCTTGGCTAGCCAAGCTTGACATTTGCGCCTAGCTTGCTAGGTGCACCATTTCTATGATGGAATTCAGGTGGGAACCCAACCCCCCCCCCCCCCCCCCCCCCCCCCCCCCCCCGGGGGCAATCCTTTCGGAATGTGTAAAGTCAGCAGCAGCCGGAACATGACAGCGGTGCGGTCCAAGGGCCGTCGGTATTCCATCTCCCGACCTGGAATTGAAGAGGTCGTCATCTTCTCTGGAGCTCGCGCCATCGGAACAACACAAGTGCATCGGCGCCGCCGAGGCAGCAGTGGAGTTGTTCGACGCTGCGACGAACGCATGGTCCAGGACGATCTCAGCGACTGCGGCGCTGATCAGAAAGGTCTACGAGGCCACATCGTTGGAAAGGCACGGCCGTCGCTCCCTCGTCGGCTGGATGAGCCGTGGACGGGGCGCCATCGGAGTGGCACCGTTCTGGAACGGGACTTTTTTTTTTTTTTTGCAATGAGTTATCGAACGGGACCTCTCCACGGAGAAGATACCTTCTGCGGGAAATGTGTGTTTCCATGCGTGTCGGAATAGAGGCGAGTAGCTACAGGAACGCACCGGGCGCTCGGCGAGCCAGAGACACGAAGCAGAGGAGCCCTGCCTGGGTCAGAGGGCGGTCGCTATTCAAATAGCGACCACCCCTTGATACCTGTTAGACGTCCAATCGAGCACGTGCGACCCAGATCCGGCGTATAACAGCGTGGACTTGGTCGTTTTCTCCCGCGGGACTGCGGGAGCCGGAGGACGACGAGAGGTCCGAGGCCCAGATCGCGGTGGGACGCCGGACGAGCGGCCACGGCGGCGCAGCACGAAGCTCGACGGCGACCGCGCTGCTCGAGGACGGCGGCAGCCTCGCGCCCGCTGTTTCCATCAGGATCAGCTAGCCGAGACGCTCTGCGCATCCATGCCTACTAGAGCATAGCTTGTCCGCCGACACAATGTCACCCGAGAGCCAACACCGCCGCAACGCTGAGGTTTTCGAGGACAGACACTCGCCGCAGCATCGCCAGAGCCCACGTCGCCTTCGCCATCTCATTCTCGTGCGATTGATGATTGACGCGGACCAGCGCCGGGGGATCGCTGCGCGGAACGCTCGTGGCGCTGCAACCATGAGGTGAGCGCAGCTAGCTGATCTGATGGCACTGCGGTCGTCCAGATGCGGGGGCACGGCCCGCCGAATGACGCGGGCGGCTCTCGCTGCCCTGTTCGAGGACGCAGGTTACTTCCAGCTAGATAGAGCAGCTCACACAGTCACACTGATGACCGTCCGTGAAGGAAAGGAGATGACCAGGGTCCGAGACGCCCGGAAGGGGAGAAATGTCACTCCTATAGAGTGGTAACAAATGTTTGCTCTGTACTCTTATACCATGTATAGTGGTTCAGACGACCGTTGTCTGGAAGAAACATTCAAATCACTCTTAGACGACGGCTTAGAGTTCGGCTATGCAGCCTTGAAGCTTTTATGCCTATAACTAGTTTTATTATGATTTTTTTCCATAGAATATTTTGGGCTGTCTTCGAAGTTTGAACGCCCAGCCACCAATTCCTAGGTCCGCCACTCGTGTTAGCAAAGTCCACTGTTCAATTGACGATAGATAATCACAGCTGAACAATTATTCAATCGACTCTTCAGCTCATACATTAAGCTTTTTGAGGCATGATTATCCTAAAATTTGCAACTGATACTGAATTTTTATCATCCATTTTCCAAAACAGCCTACACTTGTAAATGAAGGATGCATCTTTCAGGGTAGGATCCCGACTTTACGAAACTTTAACAAGATCAAAACTTTCCAACACAATGACAAAACGAACCAACGGGTTAACCATTGCCAAATCACACTTAATTCCTCAAACTTATTTGTTACAACAAAAGAATCATTCATTATCATTAGTTCAGTGTTACACAAATGATACACAAAAGGCGTATCGATGACAAAAAAGGGGGAACTCTATCCCACCCTCTCCTATACAAAAGTACAAAGTGCAAACAGCACATGAACAACCATGCTTCTGTATTTTCCAAAAAAAAAAACTTATGTCTCCCTCATATGAATGAGGGGTGTATTTTCAGAAACAAACCATGCTCCTGCCAAACTCTACACAAATAAATAAATAAATAATGTGTCTGTATTTTTAGTATTTTACCCTATCTGACTCCACTAGCAAGTTACCACGAGAGTAGTGTCTTCTGGCAAAGTCGTATTTGAGCGGCATCGAGAAGCAACTACCTCTTATCCAAGACACTATGCACAACGTCAGGCCTATGAAAACATCACCTTTATACAAACAAAAAATCACATCTTGTGGGGGTATTGGCACCCATGTGATCTGAACACTGCACACCGAAGTCAAATCTGACACCAGTAATCATACATGAATACCATGATCAACTGCTTCCCAGCACAATTGTCCTCATGCAGCCTGCAAAGACTCCAGACACACAGAGGTTCTACCAGAGCTTCGAACAACAGTGGTCAAGCGTGGAACGAACTCTCTGATAATCTTCCTTTCCGCTGTACCACCTCATGAATCATGATTAACTCACACAGAGGTTCTACCATCATTTTCCCTCGCTCTAGCTGCTCCTGTTACAGGTCGACTGCTTGTACTATTTGTCTATTGAGTACTGATTTACTTCACTTCCTATGTTCCATCAATTGCTTTTCTGGATCACATTGCAAATGATAAACAAGAAAAATCAGTCGGCGATAATTTGTTTTTGAAATGAAAAGAAGCATGAACAAGCTTTAGTGGAAAATGTAAACAATTGCTATAACAGACATATTAAATTAACCAGGCTGGAAATCTTCTATCTGCACTACAGTTGTTTCAGAAAGCCGATATTGAAGGGTTAAAGGAAGATATACAACAAAAACTAGAATTTATTTTGTAAAAGTACCACCGGAAACTAGATTGCAATCCCCACAAGAAGTCACACTAGCAACATCAGTGGAGAATTTTAAATACATGTATCCAAATGGTTCTTCAACTTAGTATCTGGAAGACTGGAAGGAGCGCAATGCACGTGTCTTCATGACTACCCCGGTCACCCCAGCCATTCTGGTCCAGCAGATTGTGGATGAGGCTGCGCTTTGGAGTCAAGCTGGCTTGTTTGCTTGGTCGAACTTTTTTGTAATATGAGTAATCTTCTTGTTTCCGGTGTTTTAGGTTTAGTCATAGGTGTCGGTAGTTTCCCTTTGTTTTGTGAGTAGTTGCCTTTGGTTAGGTGTGTGTTGGCCTGTCTGGTGGGGCGGTGTGGGGTGCGTTGTAAAACTCTATTTCTTCTTAATGAAATACATGCATTGCACGTTCTCGAAGAAAAAAGCCATATGAATGTGATCCCAGGCCAAGTGTACCACTCATAAGGTGCAACTACTCTGGTAACCAAACAGACGCAAAAACCTTGTACTATATGATAACATGACAAAAATACGACTCAAAACTCAGTAATGCTTACCATTGTAGGCTCCGAAAGCATAGTGTATGCCTTCCCGATAAGTTTGAATAAATAATCAGCATCTCTGCGGATTTTGTCAGTGACTTCTCTCCACAATGCATCACTCATATTTTTATTTCTGAGAAGAGATTTACCGGCCTGTGGCATAATTGATGTTAGACAAGACTCAAAATTAGGAAGTGAGTCATAATAGAGGAAACAGAAATGTGATACTTTGTCTGGATGATGCCTTAGTGCTGCTTTGCGGTATGCCTTCTTTATATCCACAGCAGAGCAAGAAGGTTCAATCCCTCTGAAAGAAAAAGCAAGCATATTCATAAAATAAAGTATTTACAGAGCATTGTTTTCCATGGGAAAAGAAACATCCACCCGTCCAGTAATGGTGAACTTTTCTTTCCAACAGAACCATATGAATATCGAATTATTCCTCCACTCTTCAGCCGAACAAACCAATTTTTGAAGAAAGATTAGGCGTCAAAATCAACTTTCCTCCATAGCGATGTATATGGGTGTCAATTTAGCACATTTTAGTGGAAATCGGGGCTGAAACTGACATTATCTGCCAATTGGAAGGAAAGAAAGATTTTCATTCATTGTGCCAGGGGAAAAGTGGCCACCTACTTTTTTTAAAAAAAAAAAAGAAAAGAAAATGGAAGTAGGGAAAATCCCTACTGCGGTACAGGCCATCTACTGGACCGACAAGTGACATTAAATCAAGAAGTTGTAATTAATGGCCTTATATTTTAAAATTTCATACCTTTGAAATTTAGAAGGCTGAAGTGTGACAAAGGCTAAGATAACAGGGGTTATATATCATGTTACTACAGGTTGTTCCACAATGTGATTATGTATGCTCTACACAATTTAAAATTTCAAAGGATGAGACTTACAGTATCAAATAAATATTCAATGTAGCCCCTTTTCTGGCGTCCCGCTCCAGAGAAGCAAGCCTAAGATTGGCTCGGTTCAGGTTGCTACAAATACTCTCTGTCTTTTCTGATGGCACAGACATATTTTCTTGTAGCTGTTTCTCAAGAAGAGAAATTAACCTACGGAGATCATTTGCTGCCTGATAATAGTCCCTTATAAGTTCATACAAACTAGACCTTCTGGAAATAGCCTGCAAAAATACCAAGCGATATATTGATCATGTTGTGTCAAGCAGATTTTCCAACTTGTACATACTGTCTGCTGCTTAAATGATTAATAGAAATAGTATTTCTCAATGCGGTATCAAATTTGTAGATCCATTAACCATTTCGCTAAAAAAATTATAGATCCAGATTAAAGGTCCGTATAAATGATGCTAGTTTACTTGCTTATCAAATTTATGTGAATGATGAACCTTCCGTTCAGTTAATATGATGAACAGGACTTTTGCCAAAGACATAAACATTTGGTAGGCATGGTTGTTGCCTGTTACTATTTGCTCAATAAGGATCACCAGTAACTTCAGTGACTGGTCTTGGATGCAATTCACATCATTAAAAAAGAAGAATAGTGGGACATATTACATAGTGACTGGTCATTTGATGTAACAGTAGGATTTACACCAACCTTAGAATAACCGGCATCAAGGGCTATAGCAAGTGAACAATCTGCTATAGCATCTAATATTTGACCCATTGCTTGGTATGCCGCTGCACGGTTACAAAAGCAGATAGCTGAAAAATGTATTGATTCGGTATTGCTCAGCAAAGCAGCAGTGTAATGCTCCACAGCCTCTGAATATTTACCAGCATGAAATGCTTCATTTCCTGCAGCCTAAAATGTGGCAACAAGAAGTTAATGTAATCAGTGTAAACTTCTCGCAAATTTGAATACCTAGGACATCATGTCGCACATGATCAATATCATACCACAGTCCACAGGTTTGACATCATATGACTATGCTTGTGACCCAAAAGAATAGAATTCATTGCCTCCAATCACACAATTAAACAAATCATTCATAGAAATGCCATACTTTAAGTTGCAGTAGTTCAGATATTGCCGTGGAGAATGATGAAATTGACTGCTGAGATTGCTTTCCGCACCTAGTCAGAGTTCTCTCAAAGTTAGTAAATCATATAAGCAGCAATACATCGAACACAGAAACAAGCAAAACTAACATACCATTGGTAACAAAATATTACCTGCATTCCATTACTTTTGTTTGCTCGTACTTCTTTAAGAACTGTTGAGCCTCTTCAAGCTTTCCAAGGAAGAAATATGATTTGGCAATAAGATGATAACGCCACAACTTCACAGAGCAACAATTGTCCAAACTATTGCTTTCTGAATGCTCATCAGGACAAAAACAGATACTATTTCTTTCAGCTAGATGAAGAGTTTCTTGACAAAACTGAATTACTTCTTCATATCGTCTCAACTGTTAAATTGCCACAAAATTAACTGTTAGCCCATAATATATCTGACAATAATAGTAGGAACTGGTAAGTTAGTGGTGACTTGTGCAAGAAAAATAAGTTTACCATAAAATACAGACCAGTAACAGTGCTTCTGCTTTCATTGCCATCAAGTTATCTGAATAAATACTTATGGACAAAGCATCAGAAACCATTTTTAAGGCACTGGGTATCTTGTCAAATTCCTTCGTTATAAGATATTCCTTGGACTGAAGAATAAAACCACATAATTTCTGCCAATAAAAGAGACAATATACCAGCATTATACTCTGAATAAGACATTCACTCAGAAATAGGTGCATTAAAGCAGAGAAGACAAGGGATGCAAAAGCATTAGAGGCAGTAAGTCATAAATAAAGGCTTTCAAATTATTTTTCTGCTGTCAGGCAAGTGTTTCAAACATTGTACTGTCAACCTTGTACCTTCCACACAAATAGGCAGAAAGCCGCAAACAAAGATGTTTGCAAGTCATTTTCTGCTGGCCTAGTAAGTGTTGCAAACATAGTACTATCAATCCAGTACCTTCCTAACAAATAGATTTTCTTTCATACAACCTGGAAAAGCACGGACTAAGTATCACTGACTGTGCCAACGACATGTGAGACCAAGCCTATTTGTCATTGTTGCAGCCAATGGTACATTGGCGAACTGTGATTTTACCAGTATCTTGGCCATTTTGTGACCTAAATGGAAATAACTGATCAAAAGTTGTAAATCGGCAACAACTGATGAGTATATTTGTCAACTGATGGATCTTCCAGTTATGCCACATTCAGTTTTTGTGTTCGATCAGCAACAAATTGGGAGCCTACAAAGGGCTACACTGGTGTTTAGAGAAGTGAACATATAGCGTTTTGAAGCTTAGGAGAAGATATAGCAGCACCTAAACGGCAAATGATACAGTGGAAATAGCGGCCAAATAGAGAAAGAAAATTATAAGTCGCAAAAACAAATAATATAAGATAGGTTCCCACGAGCAGGTCTTCAAAGTCACCCATAGTTCTCCATGGGCAGGGCTCCAAAGCCACCCACTCCTTACAAGCCCCAACACAAACTACATCAACACAATTCCAGAAATTTAACTAGTATTCTACCTGAACCTTTTGCAGACCGTCAGAAGCCTCTTCTGCAATTTTATGGTCCAAGTTTGACAAGTATTGGACTTCAAACACATCTCAAAAACCTTTTTTGCTTCTTCAACATCCCCCAGCGCGAGTAGGCAGCTAGACCCATTAGATGAGCATATCGATAAGTTATGTATTCATAACATAGAATGCCATGTATAGTAAGGTTGCATGCTTCTGAATAACTAATATCAGTACTAGCTATTAAATGCACTTCATATTAGACAAATTTTATGAATCAATTGTGCCTCCATTAAGAGTTCACACTACTGTTCTCTTGACCACGAACATAAAAAAATGGCAAAGCTAGTAACACCTTCCCCAAAAATCAACTGAGTGCAAACATAAATTATGGGCAAGAAGGCGGTATGTTAAGGCACTATTCAACCTTTGTAAAGTTTACATGAAATATTTCTTTTTCGTTCAGATCTGGATGCAAAACTCCATAACTGGTTACACTGAGTTAAAAATCTAATTCCTATAATTCATCAAAACAGTATGATGGTTCCTTGGACTTTCTGCAAGAAAATATAAAGTTACTTCTATTTTGTTTCACTGAATAAAAAGTATAATACAAATTTTGCATGTCTTATAACTAAAAGTTAGTATGAGCATGAAAGTAACGACATTGTCGTTTGATTAATAGCATAACCTAAATAATAGCATCTGGTCTTACTTGGCGGCTCTGACTTGTGCCTTGAGAAAGCTGGAATCAATATCAATAGCTTTTCGACAGTCAGAAAGGGCTTCTCTCATCTTACCCAGAGACATTCGAGCAGCTGCACGATTGCTGTAGCACAGCATTAATGCCTTTCTAGAAGCATCAGTTGGAGAAAAAGAACCAATCCCGTGGGTATAGCATTCCTTAGCCTTAGTTAATTGTCCTTCCGCAAATGCTTGATTTCCTCTAGAACACATTGAACAATTCAGCTTTAAACATGGAATACTAATATCACAATGAATGAAAAATATACAGCGAAGCAACCAAGAAAAAAGGCGAACAGTACCACTCTTGAATAGAACTGCTACAATACCTGCCGTTGCCTGTGCCACATTGGAATTATTTAGTCTCCCTATTCAGATAGAAATATATTTACCTTTAAATTAACTATTAGTAAGGTCTTCTACCATCTTACACTCGTAGAAACCTTCATTCTTGACCAGAAAACATAAATATGGTATCCATATTTCTCGACTATAAACAGAAAGATAAAATGATATACTCCCTCCGTCCATCTTTTACTTTCATCTTAGCAAAACAAAGAAATCAATCTTTTACTTTCATCTAAGGCTTGGGACATCAATTCTTCTCGGGAGTACATGCGAGGCTTCGCTCCGTCTCCCGTGTTGCCATAATGAGGCAGTGCATGGGCTCCCTGCATGCAAAATCAGCCCTCATGCTATTGGCCATCTGATTCCACATGCGAATGCTATTGGCCATCTGGTTTCATTCTTACGAGGGCACACTGGGGGTAATTGTGTTGTGGAAGGATTATCGCTGCTCCTTGGTATCCGCTCCCACAGATTAAATGAAAATAAAAGCTGGACAGGGAGTAACTGATAAACCAAATTCTGAATGGAAAAACGTCTTTGTAACTCCCTAAAGATTGGCCTAATCTCTGCCTATATTTAAAACTTTTAAACTAGAAATTTAGTGCCGTGAACGTCCGAATGGTTCGAAGGTCTGTTTTATCACCATTTCCATGGTTTGGGTGGTTTCACCTCATGCAACTCCATGCTAGCTAAACAAACAGAAGGGAACGATATGAGTAAGTCATGTAGATACCTTAAACGCCATGCTTCACAATCTCCATGGTGCCCAAAGTTTTCTGTTTCCGTGCATGTTACTCCTCTACTAAATGTAACCATTTTAGGTTCCATTTCTCTGTATTCAGTCCACTGAGCACCTGAACCAATTGATCGCTGACTTGCTGAAACTTCTGAGTATGCAAGACCAATGGTAGATATAGGGCGGCTTTGAATAGAGTTAGCATGATTGCTCATTCCCCCAGCTTTTTTCTTATTTTGTCGTTTTTGTGAGGGCAATGTACTTTGATCCAAAGTTGATGCAGAAAATGTGAAACCAGATTGACCAGACTGTTCCGTTTTTTCTGAAAACATAAACTCTGTTCCATCATGGCTACATTTTGTTGCCTCCAAAGTAGAGTTGTTGAAAGAAACCTTTGCACTGCCATCTTCATATCCCAAGTCAGAGGGTACAGCATCTGATGCTTTCCGTGCTGCAGAAATTTCACAAGGTTCCGAGTGTGGGGCGTCCTTATGACTAGAACCGAATGCATGTTTTGCACCCTGTAAAATGGACTTGGTGTGGATGCTATCTTTGGCACTTGAAGCATTAAGCTGTTCAGTCCTATATGTTGCACCCTCCTTATTATCTGAACCTACCTTATTGAAATCAGCTTGATTAGCATTGGCGGTGAACTGCTGATATCCAGAGTGTTGACCAAAAACAAAGAAATTCTGCTGATTGTCACCACCATGTGCAGAAATTTCACTTCCATCCTTTGGAAACTTACCTTCATCCACAGAATTCAGAACTGGCAAGCTATCACCACTCTTTGCAAATTCAGTGGAAACATTCTCATCAATTGATGGTGATGAACAAGCAGCTGGAGAAGCCACAGTCTCGCATCTTATTGTTTGAGACGGGCATCCACTCCCTTCATCGAGCTTCTCAGTCTGATCATCAAGAAAGTCCGGACAAGACCCCTCATGAAAACTAGAATTTCCTCCAGAGGGACCGAAGCTATCACCAGCGTTCATATGAGGCATTGAATCATCTCCTCCGAGAGTATCGGCATCGCTTTGCCTGCCGGTACCATCCAATGCGAGCTTGTCAACTGCTGATAGAAGACTAGACAGCGAAGCATCAGCGGATCCAGATGATAAGCTCTTCGTCCTCTCCGACGCCCCGACCACGCCACTCCCGAACACAAAGTTGGCGTCCCCAGAGACGCCCCAGGAGACCACCGACTGCGAACCCTCCTGCTGGCCGAAGGCGAAGGGCGCGGGGCGGCGTGATACATCGCAACCTGAGCGCCGGCTCGAGGCGGCGGCGACAGCAGCTGGATGGTCCGATCGGAATGGCGCGGCGTGGCGCCTTGTTCTGGCGCCGCGAGGCCTCGGGCTCGCAGCGGCGGGGATGGTGGGGAACGGGGCAGAGGCGGATATGGCGGCGAGCGGATCCTGCGCGGAGTCCATCGGCGGCGGCGCCGCTGTGGACAGGGGAGGTGGCGGCCTTACGGCGATGGCGGGGCGGAGACGTGGGCTCCGCTCATCGGCACGGCTGACAGGTGGGCCAAGGGAAGAGAGAGGAGAGGTGGAGGAATTGATCTGATCCGGTTTGTTTTAAATTTGAGCTGGAATAGGGAAAGAAAATAAAAGACCAAAAAAGGGATCATGCTGACAGTGACTAGGTGTTATTATATGATCACCAACTCACTAATCACTATCATGGGATCCCACTGCCGTCAGCATTTTCCGGTCATCGAATCATAGATAAATTTTAACAAAACACATGCAAGTAACCCAAGTAGAAACAATAGTGTAAAGTCTCCATCTAAGAAGATGCCTCATTGTTATTTTAATTTCAACTGATCTTGGTTAATGGTTACTGGCATCACAATACAAACTTCAAAGATATAATTAAGAGCCACGAGAATGGTTCGGCTCCACGAATTTTCCTCGTCCAAACAGGCCCTAAAAGGGATTTCTTGCTTCCAGTTACAAATTAAGTTTTTGAGTGATTTCTTGCTTCCAGTTACAAATTAAGTTTTTGAGGTGTCAACGCCAATTGCTGTGTAATAAATCAACTCTAGCGGCTAGGATTATATATATCAACTCACACCTTGAAACGAGTCAAATCATTTAAGGATCGTATTGCATAAATTCAATCTAGATGAGGATCAGCGACATCTAGAATATTTGGTGACATGGGGAATTAATTTACAGAGAGAAAAAACTCTGAAAAATACATATGTTGGATTTAACTTGATGGGCCACAAGGACCCATGTTTGTCAAAGTGGTAATTGCTTAAGAGTAGACTTGAATTAACCTAAAATTATAATTATGCATAAAAATACTTCATTATCATTGCATTTCGATATTTTTATAGCTAACATAATTCAAGAAGAACTGTTGATGTTTTCACGCCCGTGTGGCTGTAGACAAGTAAAAGAAATAGAGCTACATACATGCCTAAATATAGCGAGACAAACCATCCAAACGCTCCATAACCCACCAAAGTTCTCAAATAACAGCGACCATTGGGGTAATCACGTATTGAAGTAGTAAGGAACGCTTCTGCGTTGCATTAACTATCCAGTTTTGTGCACTACGGCCTCCTAATGAGTGGCAGCTACTCGGTACTCATGCATGTGACTGGCCACTAAAAATTACAAAGATATGCCTACTTGTAACACTAAATCAAATTTGATCTTTTGAGTTCCGACACGACACCAGCGTCTTCATGGCCTTTCTCATTGTACAACACCTGTAGAAAATGTGGTTACTATAAGTAGTCATCAAATAAGATCTGTTAGTTTATTTTGTTTCACTCAGGAGAATATTACCTTGTCAATGATGCCATAATCCACGGCTTCACTGGGGCTGAAGTATTTAGGACGTCTGATGTCCCGAGCAATCTCATCCATTGGTTTACCAATGTGCCTTGACAATAGCTTAACCTGAATGAAAAGCAGATGGTAAGTAAATTCTACAGCGGAATATACGATCTGGCCCCTCGGCTCCAGGGAACGAAAAACCCTTGGAAACCGGCCGGTAACTGCGGCTTTCGACAAAACCGCTCCGGTTCGGTTGCGAAAACTGCTCGGTACTGTAGCGGAAACCAACTTTGTGTACTGTAGCGATTTTGGTTTTCGATCGTTTACGCCGGTTTTTTTGTTAGGCTTTCAACGGTTTTCGAAACCGCTACTGTAGAGGTTTTCCAATCCCTTCTCGGCTCTCCCTTCACCGGAAACTACCGCAAAATAACTAAGTTTACATAGAATGGGTTCAACGAACCAAGCAGATAGAAAGGAAATATCTGAGGCGCAAGTGTTAATACTTGCAAAAGAAATATCGAAGTCACAAGTTTGATACATTTTCCCAGTGCAAAGCATAAGAGGTTGTATATTGAAATCTAGATGCAACCAAGTTTTGTCAAACTTATTAAGTGAATTCAGGTTTCTACTGCATATGGAGGAGAACATCAGTACTGCACATGTTTATGATCTAGGTGCAAGTACTGCACTAAGTGATACATTTGTCAAACTACGCCAAATCTAGGTGCAAGTACTGCACTAAGTAATACATTTTGTCAAACTATGCCAAATCTAGGTGCAAGTACTGCTCTCATGTTCATGATCACTAATCAGTACTGCACGCGCAGATTTTCCATTGCACATTTCTACCGCATATGGAGAACGTGAAAATGGATTGTCAATATACAGCTATCTTTACCATGAAATCATTTTCACCAGTCAACCCTGAACACGAAAATAGTGTCATTCTAGTGTACCATACCAAAATTTGGACATTGAAAGAAGAAGCTTCAAGATTTGGTTGATTTGTCTTATTAACTAATGTGAGATTTATTTATTTATTTATTTATTTTGGTCCCAAACAGTTCTAATACAAATGAACAGAAGTAATAGGGGCATTGGCAACTTAGCATTGCACATGTTGGTAGTTTGTACGTGTTCATAGTAATGAATTGAGCAATAATATTTACTGCTAGAAACAAGAAAATTTAGTCATGATGAATTAGTTCGAATTCATGCTGAGGTTACAAGAAGCAGAAATTACCATTTCTATCTTGACATTTCGAATTTCTTTCCTTGCTATGTCAACATCTGTCGCCTGACCTTGAAAACGACCAATTGGCTGCACAATACATGTCACAATAGTAAGTCCATGAGTAAAAGTTTGTAGGGCGTTTTTGATGTTCTTATCTTATTAGTGGTGTACATTAACATAAGGAAAAGAAATGACCTGTTTTATCATTATTGTCGATGATGGAAGCGCAGCGCGGTTACCTTTCGCACCAGCAGCCAAGAGCAAAGCCGCTTCTCCCCATGCATTACCGACGCAAAGCGTGAAAATTGGAACTTTTACATACCTGTAATTCTGACATTAGTAATGGCTGTTGAAAAAGTTGCTCTTCCATATGATCATTTAGCACAATAAGTAAAAAAAAAATGCACGTTAATAACTGATGGCGAAGGCACAGTAAATGGACCACACTTTTACAACTTCAACAAGTTTAACAAGGAAACAAATTCAATTAAGTTGTTCCATAAACCAGGTGCCTTAATGTGGTTGTGTAATTATGGGCAGCGTTCAATTGTTGGTAGACCTCACATAATCTGAATCCGAAGAGAGTTCTTGGGTTACTATGTCTTCAAAGAAGATAGACCTTGGAAGTCCAGAGAAAATAAAAAAGGATACAGTTGCGTAGAACTAAAAAATGAGCATGTGACGCCTTTGCACTTCTGATCAGCATAATGTTCACAGAAGAGCGTTTTTACGGTCCCTAGGAATTACAACAATTTGAGTATAAACAGACGTGGGTTCAATATGAGCTCTAGGCCTAATTCCATGTGTGTTGATCCCTGCATCTCAAATATACATGTTACAGTATTTGCCTATTTGGTGTCTCTGATATCTATCGTTATCCATATCGCATAGTAAAAACCTCTTCGAGAAGTGTTATGCTAGTAGTATTTGCATATTTGGTCACTCTGATGTCCACTTATAAAAAAAACTCGACCTGCGGGAGGTATTGACCGCCCCCCCGGGCTTTGTACTATAGGGATCAACCTACTCACACAGGTCGAGAAAACCCCCGAACCCTCCTCCCCGGCCTACACAGGGGCCCGTAACCGAGTGAGAATCGACCTAGACATGGGCCGGCGACCACTGCCACAACCCCAGGTTGGGCCGCACCGTTACCCAGTCCCGACCCCCGGCCGGAGCCTTGACCTATGCTTTGCGCAGGGGAGGGGCGAGGGGATTTTTTTAACCTCCGCCCGAAATTCGCTCCCACCGGGAATCGAACTCGGGACCTGAGGAGTGCCGCTCGGAAGTCTTAGCCACTCAGCCAAGACCCCTTTGGCCTGATGTCCACTTATAAGTTACTAAAAGTTGAGTTAAACACTGAGTTTTTCAGGCCTTCTGCTTTCCAGCACAAACCGCACCTGTTTCTTATAGTGAGTTGACATCAGAAAACATGTCAAGAGCACCATATAAGTAAAGTAGTTTGGAGAGAGAGTAAAGATAGCAATGAGCTTGGAAGGGATGTAGGGGGACACGGGGTGGGTGTTAATACATATGTCAAAACTACCTCATAGCATCGTAGACTGCAAGAGCTTCTGTCTCATAACCTAATTTCTCGCCGTTCTGAATAAGGAGGGAGATAAATATATCAGAACCATCCAAATATTGAAATTAGAACAAGAATTTTGATATTAGGCGGTTACTGTTTGAATTAAGTTGCTGCAAGAAATGGAAATAATCAGCATGTGGTGGGTGAAAAGCACAAGGAAACTTCATATTCTGTGTTTCTAGCTTTACCAAAGTATCTTGGTAGCTACGGATCAAAACACAAATTCCACGAGGTAAACTAAATTGGGGTGCATGTCCAGTCAACTAATCAAGCCTAGATGAAAGTTTTGAAGTTTTAAGTACATAATCTCTACAAAAAAGTCGTAACCGCATTGCAATGAAAGTTTTAGGGAAATATCGAACCTTGGTGGTGCCAGTGGAGTTGATGTACAGGTAGATGGGCTTCTCCGCGTCCTCATACTGCAGGTAGAGGAACTCAGCGAGCATGAGCTCCGTGACCGACGGCACGAGGCACATCCCCAGGTACACGATCCGGTTCTTGTACAGGAACGAGGCCAAATCCGGCGGTGGCTGCTCCCACGCTGTTCCCCTCAGGAACGGCACAACCTGCACAGCAAATGGCGCCATTTAGGCATTTCTCAACTACAGACACACCAAATTTGATCACCGGAGCTCTTCTGAGCAACCGGAGCTCGTCTGAGCTCCGTGCGTACCATAGCGGTAAAGTCCCTGGCGCCACGGCCGCCATCGCCAGCGAGGTCAGGGTGGGGATTCAGGAACCGGGGCTTGGCAGCAGCGAGCGCGCGAGGTCGGGCGGCGAGGCGGAGGTTAGGGGAAGGCGGGGCTGGAAGGGTGGAGGGAGGGGAGAAGAGGGCGCGGGCGCGGGCGTCGAGGGCGACGCGGGGAGTGGACAGGGCGGCGGCTGCCTCCATGGCGAGGCCGGCAGTGAGGCGGGGAGCGAGCTCGGCTGAAGAGGAGGCGCCGGTCGGACAGCGGATAAGCCCCCGCGGTTGGGGGGTTTGGCTGATGGTTGTGATGGGTTTCCTGGACCGTTCGATACGCCTCAGCGGTCAGGATGCATCGCATTCTTCCTGCCGAGTGCTGACTGCTGAGACTCGAATCCAATGGAACGTTTGTGCAACCAAAATTTGTACATGCAACTTGAGAGATGACTCGTTAAAAAACTTTCATGTACATCTTGCATTACTTGAGTACATGCTAGACTATAGCATCGACAAGACTTATTTTTTGACGTAAAATGTTTTAATACACTAATCAGTATATTGCTTCAACTATAATTAAACAGGACACGGCATTGTCGTGTGGCGTTGCGAAGAAATACGACGATTAGAACCAGAAGGAGGAGTAGTTTATACCATGCTGAAAAACATGGCTTTTAAGTCAGGTCGCAGCTGTAATTTTTAATCCATTCTATCAAGATTATTTTAATGAATATAACTATACAGTAAAAACGTTCAATAAAAAATAATTTATTATTTGGTTTCGTAACAATTGGTTCTTGTACAAACCCAAAGAAAAAGCTTGCATACTGAACTGCCGAGCATCTATCTCTCCGTCATGACCACGAGTCCAACTGGCTTGGGCTGGGGAGATTTTGCATCTCACGAGAGCTTTCCGGTCAGCTTTTCCAAGAAGCGAGAGAAATCCGGAGTACCCAGCGTCCGTCCGATCAGGCACACCGTGCATCTAGGCCGTCCAGGCTGAGGTCGTGGGTTTTTTTCCCCTTTCCTCTCGCCCCTCCGCCGCTCCCCTACCCGAGAGATTCGTCGCAAAGGCAAGGGCACCGCCGCCCGCGATGGCTTCCCCGGACGCAGAGCCGCCGACGGAGCCCGAGAGATGGCGGGACCTCGACATGCTCCTCACCCGCCCCGGCAACCTCGTCGCGGCCACCTTCGACCCCAGCCCCACGGTGAGCCGCCACCGCCACCTCACCCTCCTTCTCCGGCGCCCCTCCGTGCGATTTCTGCGTTGCGTTCTCACCTTTCGATTTGCTTGGGATGGTCTTCGCCTTTGATCCGTGCGCGCAGCTGCGGGACTTGCTGGGGAGCGTCGTGGAGGTGCTGGTGGTGGGCGCGGGCGGGCTGGGGTGCGAGCTCCTCAAGGACCTCGCCCTCTCCGGGTTCAAGAAGCTGCACGTCATTGACATGGACACCATCGACGTCTCCAACCTCAACCGCCAGTTCCTCTTCAGGTCCGTCTGGTCGTCCCCCCTCACCCGTGCCACGCGAGTGGATTGTCATTCATTGTTGAGTTGGTTGTAGAGAAGGTAGGGTTTATGTCGTGGCAGTACTAGGTTTCGAAGCTCTGTTGAAGTTCCATGACCATCGGCATTATACCTTGGAAGATGGATAATGGGAGAGGGTGCGTCACATTTTTAATTGAGTCACCGAAGGACAGAAACTATTAGACATGACGTAGGGTGAACAAACTTTAACAATGTGACAGTTGTAGCAAACTCATATATGCATATTTCCGTTCTCTATAATGGTTTGTGAAGATTTATTATGACACTAGGATACGTTTAGTATGCCAAAGCGAGCCCTAGTACATTGGGAAAGAAAGAATCACCATTATCCTTTTACATTCAATTTGAGGATAAAATTTGTCTTGGTACCTCATCATTTAATCTGAAGCCTCAATTGACTGTAGATGCAAATGTTTGTTTTTGTTCATAAATATAGGATTCCTTTACACACTTGTCAAGTTTTCATCTTTCCATCGTCTCAAAGTATGGTGTACTCTTGTACAGAGTTCAAGATGTCGGGAAATCCAAGGCTGAAGTGGCAGCAAAGAGGGTTATGGAGCGAGTTAGTGGGGTGAACATTGTGCCCCATTTTTGCAGGATTGAAGATAAAGAGCTAGAGTTCTACAGTCAGTTCCATATAATTGTCCTTGGTCTGGATTCAATTGAAGCTCGGAGCTATATCAATTCCGTTGCCTGTGGGTTCCTTGGTATGTTTTTCCATGCCATTTTTTTGGGGGGTTATGTTCTGTGGTTCAGGAAAATAGGCTTGGAGCCTTGGATCTATAGCATGTCTTTATTGCTGCTGTAATTAAAATATTACACTTTGGATGCGTAACTGAACATGTAGGACTCATTGCCTCATGAATTGGGATCAATAAACTTTGACAACAAAACTGCACCAGGTCAATGGCAAACAATTTTGTTCTGTCCCCAGTCCCCACTCCCCACTGTAACTCCAATGGTTGATGGTCAGCACTCCATGCTGCTTATGATTCTTCAATATTGTTGTTTATTTTCCCATCAATGATTATCATGCTGTGCAAATAAAATCAAGTTTTTAGGCTTTTAGTTACGAGTTCACTTGTCTTTTGTGCCGATTCTGTTAGCCCGTGACTGTTGGTCACGACCTTTGCAATATAGTTTGCTATGCTTACCAGTTGATTAGATCGTACAATGTTAAAATATAAATATATCATGCATGGCATAATGATGTGATGTATGTCTATTCATCTTGCAGAGTACGACTCAAATGACAATCCAATCCTTGAGACATCTAAACCTATGGTAGATGGTGGAACAGAAGGCTTCAAAGGTCATGCTAGAGTCATAATACCTGGGACAACACCTTGCTTTGAATGCAACATATGGCTTTTTCCTCCCCAGGTTAAGTTTCCTTTATGTACCCTCGCTGAGACTCCAAGAACTGCAGCTCATTGTATTGAGTATGCTCATTTGATCAAATGGGATGAGGTATTATTCTTGTCTCTATGATTTAGTTTGCAATGTTTTCCCCTACTCAAACTTTTAAGCTTACTGTTGTAGGTTCATCCTGGAAAACCTTTTGATGCTGATGATGCAGAACATATGCAATGGATTTATTCAGAGGTATGCTTTACGGCAATGGCATGTAATTTGTATACCAGTAGTAATCTTGTGATCTTTTGACATGTATACTTGCGCAGGCTTTAAAGAGAGCAGAGCTTTTTGGTATTTCTGGTGTTACATATTCTTTGACTCAGGTTTGTTTCTGTGCTTAGTTAGCATAATTCAGTCCTTATGTCTCCCAAAGTATTTGCTTTGTCTCTATCATCGAATGTGTTCATCTTTAATTTGGTAATTCATGCAAGTTCTGCAGCCAATATCAAGTTGAAATCCTTCGGTTTTTTATATTTGCTACATTCATAAACCGTGACATTTGATCTCTATTACATTTAGATTTAGGTATGTTATCTGATCCAATCTTTTTATGTGAATTGCACAAAACAGCTTTTGACCATATTCTCGCTTTGCACCAGGTCGTAGACCTTTTTTTTGTCTTTGCACATATACAGGTTTAAGCGCTTACTTTACACCTATTGACCCTTCCTCAACCTTAAGCCCATTCCTTAGGCTCACTAGTACTTTGGGATGAGCCACATGTGGGTTAGAAAATTCACAGCCAAATTGCTCATTGCTTTTTTCTGTTGTGGCATAAGAATGGATATAAGTCAGGGCTATAGCTTGTTTTAAGTTCTGTGGATTTTTTTTTATCCTTTAAATAGTTATAGCCTTATAATATGGTGAAAACTGCATGTGATGTACCTTAATTTTTAGTGAATATGTCTTCTCCTGATTATCATTTTTCTTATATCTGTTGGCACAATTAATCCTCACCTAGTTAATGCTTTTACATGATTTTGCTGGCGTCTTAGGCACTACCATGGATATCATTCTTGGGACTTGATGTTTTCATTTTTGATAGGTTGAATAGTATACTTTTATTAATGTTTTTGAGTAATTTGGTCGGTAGCTTCGCGACTTATTCACTGTACATTCTATAGATAGTGCTTTGATCTTATTACATCCATGACATTTGGAAATTCAAGATGAAAAAAAAAGTTGTTTTAACATCTAGCAGGTTTTGACATTGGCACAGAAATAATCAAAATTTCATATTCGTTAGTATAAGTCTTTGTTGTCATTGTTGGTGTATTAGTACCTGAAATGCTAATCTGTATTTTTATCAGCATTCTAACGATCGTTTAGTTGGATGGCAAAGTTTAAAATCTTTGTAGGAACATGGCATTTATAATACTGCCTATGTTTATGAATTTCAGGGCGTTGTCAAGAATATAATCCCAGCCATTGCGTCAACAAATGCAATTATATCTGCTGCCTGTGCATTGGAAGCCTTGAAGCTTGTTTCTGGTTGCAGCAAAAGTGTATCAAACTATCTCTCGTGAGTTTCATTGCTTCATATCCCATTGTTACTCTAAATTTGGTTTCCTCAAAGTGTGATGACTAGGAGTTCATTCGATATGTTATTATTTAGAAATTCTTTCGTTCCATTTTTTAACCATTGCCGCCTGTAAACTTAACACCATAGTTCCATCCCCCAAATAAGTTAACTATGTTGCTTACTGAACATAAGAATCCTAGTATCTTACATGTTTAATTCTTATTTGTCGACAAATGCTGGCACATTTGATTTGTATTTCTCGACAAACACTGGATATAACGCTTTATTTTGCCAAAAAGCTACAGATCGATTCCTCAAAAAAAAAAAGATCGAGTCAGTATCAACCCCTATCACGCATGGCAATAATGCAGATGCATAGTACTAAAATATTCTTCTGTTTGGCCTCAACTCCAGTGTAGCGCTGGTTAATAAAATTTTGGTTTGGCTGCTGTTGTTTTGCATTACGAGTTACGACCACATGCTTAATAACTTGACATGATTTGATGGAAATCTTGTTGTCAGCTGTCTTTGGCGATAAATTGTTTCTGAATCTAAATGCATATGTTGATTGGGTTAAAAACAGAACACATGTTCAGTTCGATGACTAGTGATTATTTATTTTTATTTACAGGTACAATGGCCTTGAAGGAACTCATATTAAAGTAACTGAGTTTGTCAGAGACAAAGATTGCCTTGTATGTGGGCCTGGTACCCTAATTGAGCTGGATCAATCGTCTACTCTTTCGGAGGTCAGTCACAGGTTCCTTGACTGGACTTAAATTCCTACATGCCTCTGCAATGTGATTTTGTATCTGCTAGCCTGAGCTTGATTGAATCACATATTCTTGCACTTGTTATGGATATAGTTATGAAAGGGGTAGGATATGAACTGCTTCAAGTATGCAAAATTAGCTATATACGGAGTATCACATAGCTGACTCTTAAAGAACATCAGAACTGGCTACACTGTATGCTAAGTTTAAACAACATAGAGTTCTATCTGAGGGGCTTTTATACATTTACATAAACGTTTTCTAGATTACCACTTTATGTCTGCTGCACAAAGATACCTAAGTCCACTATTCTGATTGACAGTTCATCAAGTTGCTTGAAGAGCACCCGAATCTGCAGATGTCAAAAGCTAGTGTTACGCATGAAGGCAACAATCTATACATGCAGTCACCGGAAGTGCTCGAGCAGATGACGCGATCTAACCTGAGCATTCCCATGTTTGAGCTCCTTAAAGGTGTTCCATACACGACTGTCCATGCGACGGGTATGTCAGAGAACAATGGGAAGAAAGTGTCATCGCTGAGGAAGTTGCGTGTTGCTTTTAAGGGTGTCGAAGGAGCAGATTCCAAAATGGACACGGGTGAGGAGAGCACTTGATACCATCGCCATATTCATGTAGCTAGCAAAAAGTCTCAGGAAAGATGAGCATTAACCCAGTGCTTTTGAGTTGTTTATGTACTTTCAAGCAGGCGGACCCAAAATTGAAATATGTAGCCTTTGCTGTGGCTTTTCTGGGCTGCAGGCTGCAGCTGCAGCCGTTTCAATCTGTCTGCTACTGACCACAGTTGCAGTTGCAGCAGCCGTTGCTTGATAATTCTCGAAGAAGAAAATTTGCGTAGAATTTATCTGTTAATTTACTTGATTGAGAAAGAGTAATGCATTCACGGATCGGTTTACTCCCAGCATCCTGACAACAGAGGCCGTGATCCCTGGCACTTCTGAAACAATGGGCAACTTTCTTTTACTAGCCGGGACAATGAGCGCAATGTTCGAATTGCCACTCAAAATATTATAAATAAATCAATAAACACCCGAGTAAAGCATCAAGGACAAAAATGAGGACGACGAAGGCCCTGTTCCTTTGGCGGGCGGGCTGCGTCAGTGGGCTTTATTTTCCGAGTAACTCTCGGTGGGTTCTTGGGCTGTCGTAACCTCTTCTATGACCCAAGAGCAACGATAACCCTAGGCGGCAGCGTACTGCGTATCCCCGATAGCATAGCAGGGGCAGCGGCGGCGGCAGATCAAGAGAGGCGGCGCAGCGCGTGCTTCGGTTCCAGGACCCAGACGATTCCCCAGTCGCAGCGGCAGTGACACCAGCCGCCGCCGCCGTTCGTCGGACAGGAGGGAGATGACGCAGAAGCAGAGCCTGTTCAAGGGACAGAACAAGAAGAAGACCATCCCTCCCAACCGCCATGGCAAGGCCCCCCACGTCCGCAAAGGTACGCTCGCTCCGATGGCGATGGCTCCTCCTCCTGGAAGCATCTTCTTCTCTAGAGCTGTCGCGTGCTTGTTCGATTGATCGAATTTCCATTGGCTGCGCAGGGAAGAGGGTCGTGAAGCCGAACAAGTTCACAAAGGACATGGACGCCGACAAGGTATGGTTGTCGGTTCTTCCTTCGTTAGCCAACGAAATTTATTGGTTTTGTTACTATGGTTCGGTTTTGGTGCAATTGGGAGTTGAAACTTGAGGGTCTGCCTCAGTTACCAAACTGGATTGGACATTTGGACTAGGTTGCAGCTGAATTCTTTTGCCCAGTGCTCTGTAGTATGTACTGTTCCGTAGTAATTAGCTTCATGTTCCTTAGATTTAACCAGATGGTAGTAATTTTTTCTATGAAGTATTATGGTGACTATGCTTTGCACTGGGTATATTAAGTTTTGTTTTTGTGCTCACTACATTACACAGTTTGCAAATACTGCTCAATTAAGCAAGTGCAAGTGATCTCTAATCTCTTTTATATTATACACACTAGCAAGAATGTTCCTAAGTGTAGGAAAAATAGTTGAACTGCACTTGTAGTGACCAAAGCAACAAATTATCTGTTTCCTCTTCCATTATCAACAGAAATGATCCAACTATGGTATTAACAAAAAGGATCAACTGACACTGTGACTACACGAACAGAAGCAACTTAGAAAATAAGTTCTTGATTTGTTCCTGTTTAGAATTCAAGCAACCTTTTCCCAACAATCCGAGGCCAAATTTTACCTGGAAAATGCACGAATTAGCCTCTGCCTAACCTTGAGATAGATGTGCACGGTGTCCAGTTTCATCCTGCTAATGCGAAGTATTCTTTCCCATCTGTGGTGATGTTTTGGTGACTTCTATTTTCGTTCTCACGTGTTTTACTGGTGGGTTGCAACCTTGTGAGGGGTGGTTTCAGTTGGCTCCGGGATGGAAGTTGTTGCACAAGCAGTCGTAGCTCATGTTAAATCTATGGTGACATGGGTTGAAGACGCTTTTTATATGTCAATGGATGTGATAGTTTTCTGTAGTGCAATGTTCCATAGATCTGCATTCTTTCCATTAAAACTGTGTGGCCATTGGTACATATCGTGATTTGAAGTGACTAGATCCATAAGCTCACTGTTTGAATAAACATTTTAGTAACAATGTAACATCATAAACCGGTATTGTAATTGATAAAAAGAACATCCCCCAAGGACCATTGTGTGTACTGTGTTGGACATGCTAAGTGGTATCCGTTAATTTGATATGCTATAATACTACTGTATATCTGTGGTGACAAATGGCAAACAGATTGTTCCTTTAACTGGAAGCTTAATACTAAACTAATGCCATTGATCTGTACTCAAAACCTGCTTTCCACAAAAGCTATGGTTGCCATTCCTTTCCTACTGTAGGATTTGCTAGGAAGGCCCTCTTTGGATCCCATCCAGTTTCCTGAAACCCACAAGCTGGACCTCCCCCAGCTTCTGAGTTTTTGGAAATTGGTTTCTGAGTTGGACCCCAACTGGATGGGATCCAATCAGGCCCTAAAGATGTTTCCTATCTACTATTGTCACCCTGTGAGTTTTTCAATTGCACTTTGAAGCCTAGCTGTTTATTATGAATCTGCATTTTTGCCCACTCGTAAGTTTTGTTTAAGTTGCCCCCTCGTAACCTCTGTGAAATAAAATGAGGCATGATGCTCATTTTTACAAAACTCAATCAGCAAAAATGTTTCTTCTCTTTTCAGGAACTCACCAAGTTCATCAACCATTGCAATGAAATCAAAGCTGCAAATATTGCTAGCAAAGAAGGCGGGGACCTCAGCATCTTGAAGCCAGACGGTGATCAATCTAAATCAAAGTAGGAAGCTGGAAGATGGTATTGATATGCAACTGAAGAGATTGCGTGAACAATGACGATGCCGTGTATGCTGTTTCCCTGAAGAAATTGTTGGGTACTAGAATAGCAAGCTTAGCGCAAGTCCCGGTGTAATCTGAAATCAGTTTTCTGGAATACAAGTTTTGTCCTGTAGCCTATAGGTTTCTGTTTTTGAGGAATGCTTAAAGTTTGCGTGTAGCATAATCTTTCTGTGGGCCAATAGGATTTGTATGGCCGCATAAAGCAGGAGGTTGCAATCATCGCAAGCATTCTGGCTTGTTTTATGCATGTCATTGCACTCATGCGTATCTTGCTTTTGCAAATGCTAACTTGCCATTCCGAGCAAATCGAGCTCTTTTTTCTTCTTTGCAATCAACAGAATGCCAGTGTCATTCTGCCAGAACGAGTTGCCAATTTGCTATCACTGCCGATTCTGAACTCGTCATCACTGGTAGCTAAAATTACCAATTATGTTTTCGTTGGAAGCCGGCAAAAGATTATTTTTGTGTGCCTAGTGTTCTGAAAGTCGTCTGGAACGAGTCAATGAGGTCATGAGGAAAGATATCGTGAGAAGGCGTGACTGCAGAGGATGGGGTTGGCGTTGACTCGAAACGTTCAGCGGCATCGGCGCACCTCAGTTACGTGGCGGCCCCACCTGTAAGCGGCCGCAGCCGTCGTCGTCCCCTGAAACTCCAGCCGTCTTCGACAGAGTCCACGTCGTTCCTACGGTGATGCCATTTGTTAATTCTTATTCGTCGCTTCCCTCCCACCCCGAACGCGCACGCAAGAGTTCTAGAATCTTGACGGAGGGAGCGATGAACGCGGCGGCGCGGAAGGCCGCGGGCGGCGCCGCCGGCGTCACTGCGCGCGCGCCGGTGGTGGTGCTGGCGCTGGTGGCCGCGGGGGCGTTTCTGATCTCCTACAACTTCTTCGCCATGGTGTTCCGCGGCGCCGGCGCGGGGCCGGCCGCGGCCTCCGGGAGCGGGAGGGACCCGGTGGTGGCGATGCCGGCGTGGATGCGCACGGCGGCCGGCGACGCGGTGCGGCGGCGGCCGTTCCACGTGGCGCTCACCGCGACGGACGCCGCGTACAGCAGGTGGCAGTGCCGGGTGATGTACTACTGGTACAAGCGGATGCAGGCGCGGCCCGGCGGCGAGGCCATGGGCGGGTTCACGCGCGTGCTGCACTCCGGCAAGCCTGACGGTCTCATGGACGAGATCCCCACCTTCGTCGTCGACCCGCTCCCCGACGGCAAGGACCACGTACGCATCGATAAACCTCACGAACTTCTCTTCTCGTATCATTTTCTTTGTTTGTGGACAAAAGTGGGACAATGTGGGGTTACAGACAATCTTAAGGCTAAAAGATTAAAAAAAAAAATTCTCAAAGATGAAATTGGTGCCGCAGCTCAACCTGCAGTGGCAAACTGAAGTGGTCCTCTGTCCTTTGTCTTCTGCACGATTACTTTCTGACAGATAATTTAATTTTGCTATGGCGCATGTGAAAATCTATGTTTTGGCTAGAAACTTGCTCGCGGAGTAAAGAATCATGGTTTAACTTTTAATAGTATAATCCACACTATGTTGAGTTGCAGAGCCTGTACCAGTTCAACTTCCTCAGATGTCTAATATTGGGCCTCGATTGTCTTTGGTTTGCAGGCATCTGCAGTACCAGTAAAGTCATCTTTCGAAATGCTTCCAAGGTCTGATTTTTATGTTGTTTTGCAGGGCTATGTCGTCCTAAACAGGCCATGGGCATTTGTGCAGTGGCTTCAGAAAGCAAAGATCGAAGAAGAGTGAGTTATAGTTTTTTTTTTCCTGATTTAATCTTTGCCTAACTCATGATTTTGCATTACATTCAGTCAGGCATTACTCAAATGGGTGTCCCATAGTTTTTTCCTCAATGCGTGTTCTAATGCTGTTTATAAGTAACACTGGTGTTCTAATTTTGTTTATAACTGTCTTCCCCCTGAAAATGGCAGGTATATACTTATGGCAGAACCAGATCATATATTTGTGAAACCTTTACCAAATTTGGCTCATGATAATGATCCGGCAGCATTCCCCTTCTTTTACATCACACCATCAGAACATGAAAAGATTGTCAGGAAATACTATCCTAAAGAAAGAGGGCCTGTCACAAATGTTGACCCTATTGGAAATTCTCCTGTAATTATTAAGAAGGTAATTTCTTGTTGTAGAAATGGCAATCTACCAATCAGTGTCATGGATTTGTTTACTTCCATTCTGTGCATCTAATTATGTGTGAGTTTTATTTGCGTAATGTTTTTCTATTTGAGGTTAGCAACTTAGTAGACCTCACTTATCTCAATCTGCTGCTATCTGTTGAAACCTCTCAGACACTTCTTGAGAAGATTGCCCCCACATGGATGAACGTGTCAATACAAATGAAAGAGGATAAGGAAACTGATAAGACTTTTGGATGGGTCTTGGAAATGTGGGTAGCTTTTTCCTGTATGCATGTTGTATAAGGTCATTTGGTTACTTGATACTTTATTCTAATTGTTTCCCATTTCATTGTTTTTAATTGACCTCTAGGTATGCATATGCTGTTGCTAGCGCGTTGCATGGTGTTCAGCATATACTTCGTAAAGATTTCATGATCCAGGTACTCTACTTGTTTGGAGTCTTCTATCAAGTGTGTCTTTTAACTTCAAATGTTGCGTTTCAATGACATGACGAGAAACGAAATATGCAGCCGCCATTTGATACAAGGCTTGGGAACACATTTATTATCCACTTCACCTATGGAAATGACTATTCACTAAAGGTATTAGAATCCCAAATTTGGTGATTTTCTTCTACGCATCTGTTTTTCATATGAAATGATATGCTGGAGTGCATGAAGTAAATATGCCACTGTACCTGATACTCTACTGACATGTAGAATTTGACAACAATCTTCAGGGTGAACTGACCTATGGGAAAATTGGTGAATGGCGATTTGACAAAAGATCATTTCAAGATAGGCCGCCACCAAGAAATCTTACTTTGCCCCCTCCTGGAGTCCCAGAAAGTGTGGTACGTGAACCAGCAAATAAATTGAAACACAAAATTGCAACACGTTTATTACAATGATACTATATAAATCGATTATGATATCTGGAAAACAAATCCATGATGGTGATGAGGTGCCTGCCTCCAGCCACACGGAATTTTCTTGTGCTTGAGACTGTACCTGACAAGGGACTTCCCTAATCTTTTCTGTAATGCAGGTCACACTTGTAAAAATGGTGAATGAAGCTAGCGCAAACCTTCCCAGGTGGGACGAAGGACTATAAGCATTTAGCTGATTCCAAATATAGTAGAGTTCCCATTCTTATGTGCCCCTTATACTGGGGAAATAGCGAAATACCAGGTGCAGGATTGGGCGGCAGGCAGTTTGCACCCAAGATAGCTTCTTGCACATCATACCTGACAGAACAGAAGAAGATACACAGTTTTCTGGTTATACTGTTAGAAAGAAGTTGAAGTTAGAAGCCAGAGATTTTGCATTTAATTATCGTGTAACTGCTACTCCTAGAAATCTCAATATATATAGTTCTGTGCAAGTGCGATTGTGCTGGCACTTCCGTGACAATGCTGTAGGCAATTTGATTGCCAATGCGTGGTACTGTGCTGTGGTTCCCTTCAGTTCTAACTTGCTAACCCTACAGTTCTGCGCTTGGTACTGACCGCTGAGGAGTATGAATATATGACCCCAAATCTTGCGCTAGCGCAGATCCGGAACAAGAGGCTGCTAGTTCTGATTTCTGACGTAGACACCATTCATTTTTGCAAAACATTTTTTTTCCTTAATAACTCGGGGTTCGTTGTCCCAGGACAGTCGGTTTTGGTTTGAGAACGTTGCCCGCTTGCTTCCATTTTCCATGTTCATCAGAGAGTAGAGAGGGTCCAGATTATTTCAGAAGACAGAACTTGATTAGTAGCTGATTATTTCATTTCCTTTTTGCCCTGTGAAACTATCGCCCTATGTGCGATTTCAAAAGGAAAGGAAAGAAAAAACACAAACACGTCTACGTTGTTCGATGTGAATATGTGACGCATTACGTTCGTGGTTTGATCATCGAAATCCAGTTGCTAGCTCTTCTTTGACTTCTTCGTGCACGTTTCAAGTTCTGGCGGGGCAGGACCTGAGAACCAAATTTTGTGGGGTTGGCAGGCACACGCTGATGATCCGAACCTCTGAGAAAAATACAATCGACGGCGGAGAGATCCTCGAGCCAAAGTCCGGCCCTGCCCTGCGCTGCGCACCGTCCGATCCAGACACTCACGCTCGACCGACGCGGTACGCAAAACCGGCCCGCCGCACGTTCCGGCTCCCTCGCTCGCCACGTCCCCGCTCCAAACGCCCACGTACACCTACCTGAGCCCAGCGCGCGCGCCGGCGGTCAAACTCGAGTCAACCCGGCGACGCCACCCCGCGAGTCATGGCAACTGCTCGTCTCGAGATCGTGCCCCCGGCCGGGCAGAGGCCCCTATAAAGCCTGGGCATCCCTCTCGCACGAACGCGCGCCTGCAGTTCCACTTCCTCTCCCTCCTCCGCACACGCGCTCCTCCTTCCTTCCTTCGCCCGCCGCAGAGAGCAGCAAGCCGGCCTCTTGTCCAGTCCTCCACCTAAAAGCTGCTGCGTCCATGGCGATCAGGGTCGGTGGCCGCGCCCACGGGCTCCCGCTCCTCCTCCTCCCGGGGCTGACGGCCCTCCTCGCCGTCGCTGCCCTCTCCCTCCGTGCTCCCGTCGCGGCCGCGGCCGCCGTGCCGTCGCCGTCCCATGGCCTGGTGTTCCACGTCGGCGGGCCGCGCGGGTGGCGCATCCCCGACGCCGGCACCAACTACGGCTGGTGGGCCATGAACAACCGCTTCCACGTCGGCGACGACCTCTGTGAGTTGCAGTTCTTCTTCTTCAAACCTTTCGCCTTTCGATTCTCGTCATCGATCGCGAACGCGTGTTTGCTGATCAACTAACCGATCCTTTCCATTCGATCGCAGACTTCAAGTACGCCAACGACTCGGTGCTGGTGGTGGGCCGGGAGGCCTTCGACGCCTGCAACACCACGGACCCCGTCGCCGTCTTCACCGACGGCGTCACCACCTTCCGCCTCGACCGCCCGGGCTTCTTCTGCTTCATCAGCGGCGAGCCGGGCCACTGCGACGAGGGCCAGCGCCTAGTCGTCCGCGTCATGGTGCACCGCGCCGCCGCACCAGGGCCGGCGGAAGGACCGGCGACATGGGCGCAGCCGGGCCACGGCGGAGGCTCCGCCGGCGGCGGTCGTCCATGGCAGCCCGGCCAGCCAGGCGCGTCGTCCGGCGCCGCCGCCACCACCGACGCTGCTGCCGCTGGGTTCGCCGTCGCGGCCGCGGCGGTTGTCGTTGCGAGCCTCGTCCTGATGTTTCAGTGAGCAGTTTGCTGCATGTGCAAACTCACGTCCGTAGTTTATGTTAGGTTAATCTGTCTTGTTCGTGCTGTTTAGGTCGATTTGCTTGCTACTATTAGATTTCATGTCTCATGAACATCGGTGTTAGGTTGTGTCGAGACAATTTGCTTTATGACTACGCTGTTTGATTTGTTCATCATTCCTATGTAATGTGGTTTATTTGTTGCGTCCTGTTCGTGCAGTTCCTGATGAATTATGCAGTGTTTCGTAAAAGAAAAGGTTCCGTCGGTTCTGTTTATTTCGTGAATACGTGATCCATCCATCATCCATTTCACGAATTCACGAGGGTTTCTTATCTGTAACCGAGTATATAGATCGATGACATGCCACATGCTTAAATTCAGACGATCACCGCTTGCCCCTATACAACACTTTATGCGACTGGATGACGTCTATGAAGGCACACAGTATCAGTTCGTCCCGTATGTACATCATTTCATTACAGTATTAAGGAAATGATCATTACAGTACAAGGAAATGATAGATGGTCAGTCCTATGTACAGCATTTCATTACGGCTCGCGGTCCTTTGCTCTGATTCAGACGCAAAACTTCATCAGCTACTTAATCTACCACGGCTCGGAGTTTTTTGTCCAGTAACTTGCGGCCGGTCTGCGGTTGCTCCAACCATCCTCTGCTAAAATCAGGCTTACCCGTGCCCTGAGTGTATTTACAGCGTCTTCCTCCAATATCTCCAACGAATTGCTCGGTAACTTATTACCAGCCTGCAAGGAAATGAATCAGAACAATGCTAACTAGTTCTTCATTTTCTGGGGTTCTCCACTGACGCGATCACATCTGAATTTGACTTACCATGGTAGTTTGGTATGACGTCAAGTACTCCAGGCAATCTTTATAATACCCACAGTGGTACAGAAGAGCGGCATAATCCCTCAGCTCGTGTGGATCATGATCAAGTAATATGAGCCGCTCACATGCTGAATCAAAATGCAAGATGGTTAGGGACACGGGTCGTTCAAGATGCAGGACATTAAAATGCAGGAATAGGAGAAGCACAGTACTCATGGTAAATTGCAGAATAAATGCACAAATTATAACAAGCAAAAGAGGATCATATAAACATGGTGTGGTTTTAGTGCATCACCCACAAGAGAAACTAAGATCAAATTAGCTAGTGCGAATCAATTGAATCGAGTGACGATGCCAATCTATGTATTCAGTTCATGGAAAGTACTCCCTTCGTTTGGGAAACGTGAATGCAAGGACAGGGGTGATTCCTTCGGTCAACATTTCCCAAACAGAGAGAGTAGAACCTACGAATTCAGAGTTCCGGTTGTCTTCCTTACAGTGTGTTTTCACATATTGAAACAGCAAGTGAAAACAACGAAGAGTAATAATCAATTTAAGAGCAGGAAAAATGTTCTGTACCTGCTAAAGCACGCCGCATATCACCAAAGCGGACATTAGTCCATACTCCACGCATCAGCCTATGTTGAGCAGCTTTGGCAGCAGCCATCTCTATGGCACTAATGAATTTGACATACTCAGCACGTGCAATGAAAATAATGTAAAAAGACCAGAGATTATTTGCCACACAAATTAACTTATACAAAATACCTTATATTGCCATGTGACCTTGCTTGATTGCCACCTGACGTACCAGGGCCATAGTGATTTGTAGCAACAGCATTCAAAAACAAGCTACTAGACTGATTCGACTGGAATGGCCAAAATGTACCCTTCAGAGTTTTCAAAATCTGCAAAGAGGGTTGAATCAAAATAAGGACTAATGTTATTGTACATCGTGGCTTCAAAAATAGATCTTGTGATAAACTAGGAAACGGCTTCCATGACTAAAACATACAACATTATACAATAGGCAAAACAAAAGGCTAATAAACGATATAAGTTGTTATCCAAGTCTCACAGAAGTGTACAAAAATTCCGAGTTCATCAGGTTATAGCTTTGATCATATTTTCTGGGATCTTCAAGAAAACAGGATGGTAGACAAATTTCCTTATTTATCTAGAACTCTCAATGCATCACCATACAAGAGCTAGTTGAACAGGGCCGATTGCTCAAACTCTAAGCATTTGATACACTAATCCAACCATTAGTCCAGCGATTCGCCGGTTGGTTACAAATTTCATTAGTGGTACAGAATTTGTATGTCACACATCTATTTGCCAACATAGCCTGGATTTGATCCATTCTCCTGTGTTATTTTATAATCCCCTAGCTGCTACTACAACACACCCAGCAGACATCTGGCTTGGTTTTTATAAGGCTGATTTGTAAGCAGTTAGGGGAGAAATTGGGCGGTTCAATCTGGTTACTCTAATTCTCATTTTCTCCAGTAAAACCAGAGGTCCATTGCGGTCACAATAACTGACAGGCGCATACAAAACCCTCGCAGTGCATTTGCAGATTGAATTCCTGAGCTAAGCTACTTACATGAAGATTCAAAACACTCTAGTGTTGGGATTGGGTTCTGGTTATGATGGATTGGATAAGACCTGAATAATCATTTCAGTCGCATCAAGAGTACTTCATGATTTGATATGTTCTGAATGTAAACTACAGATTATAAGGCTTCGATCATGGAAGGACCCATTGGAAGTAAGTTATCAACAATTGTGTTGTATAAAATGGACGAAGATAAGCATAAAATCACAGCTCAAAGAGTCCCTACTTTGTTAATTTTCTGAGATATAAAATTATACAGGCAAGAATAGAACAAAGTAAGAATAGTCGTCTAGTCCTATTCATCAGTGCTTTACACATAAATCCACATTGAGATGGGCTCATAAGAAAAGAATAATGGTGAATTTTACATGAATTTTTTTTGTTTGAGTCAAGTTTTATCTGGAAGTCTCAGGCTTAAATATGAACAATCTCTTCAGCAAACAAAAGCAAGATGAAAATTCCCTTGGTGTAAAATTCCCATCTGTGTCATTGTCATATGCATCCATGTACTGATAAAATGTCTTTAAAAAGTTGAAAACCTATTTTTGCCTCAGACTTGCACCTATAAATAAAAACACAATGGACTTCAGAAATGCAAAATAGTGATTGAACGGTTAGGACTCACCTCAACCAGAAGCGACTTTGAAGTCATAACATGTGTCTCATCACCCAGCTTGCTTTTGTGTTTGTTGTAGCCCCTTGGGAGGCCATTGAGATCATTTGGAAAAAATATCTCTGGATCAAAATCCAGTAAACCATATATCCGTACTGTCTTCAGTATTTCCGAATATATCAACGAGAGCATCAGAGCTGATCCTGATCGGCATGTCAAGACCTGGTCATTGTACAACACATGTAACACTAGATGAGCCCTAGCATATCAGCATGTACAAGGCACCGAGGCAGCGTACAACACATATAACACTAGATGAGCCATAGCATATCAGCATGTACAAGGCACCAATGCAGCGAAGCTAGAGCCTACCATACCGTGTGAAGATACAAAGCCCGTACATCCGAAACTCCATTTGCTCTCCGGAACCCCTGAATGAAAGAATGTAGCAGATTAGCGCCCACTCTTATAATGTGAGGATGATGTAGAATGGCTAAATTCAGGGGGAAGTTACATGCTTAGGTTCTAAAAACACCAGAAATCATTTCATTTCAATTGATCGAATATACTGATGTAGAACACGAAATTTACTAGTCTCTGAAATTACAAGCTTGAGATCAAAAGACACCAGAAATCACTTCATTTCTGGTTATTCGCAACTAAACTACTGATGGTCAAATTGGATAACGAGCCACATAACTTCACTGCATATCATGTAGTACCTTGTAGCCGTAGAGGTAGCGGTCGAGGTGATCGAAGAAGACCTCAGCCGGCGCGCCGTTGGGCGGGAAGTTGCCGCCGCCGCAGAAGCCCGTGGAGAGGCCGTCGAGGCGTGCGATGAAGGCGTCGACGGGGAGCGGGACGGATGAGTGCGAGACGAGCGAGTCGTCCTCGGCGGCGATGCAGAGCGCGGCGCGCGCCAGGTCGGGGCCGCGGCCGATGGCGATGCTGGACGCCGCGGCGACGCGCGTGAGCCGCCAGATCTGCGCCGCGAACCCCTCCCGCGCCGCCCTCGCGTGCACGGTGGCCACCCCAGCGGCGTCGAGGGAGTCGTGCAGCACCATCCGCGGGGCCCCGTCGCCGCCGCTGCCACCAGCGGCACCCCCGCCCTCCTCGGCCGCCACGCGGCGCGGACCGATGAGCGCCGCCTGCAGCCGGCGGGCCCGGGGGACGATGAGCGGCCGAGGGCGCAGCGGGGAGTCCAGACCGATGTGCAGCTCATGGTGGTGAGTAGAGTAGCCGGATCGGGAGAGAGCAGAGCAGTCGCGGTGGCGAGGAAGAGTGGAAGACGGACGGGGCGAGACGACAGCTGCGAGCGTCTCGTGCTGTCGTGCAGTGTGGCCGTAGATTTTTTTTTTTTTTCCCAGTAGGAAAATCAGAGTACAACACTGAGGAGTCGACGTGGACGGACATAGACGGAAGAACCACGATGATGTGGACGGCCAGGATCTGCAAGGAGAACAGCGGGCAAGGATCCTAGACAAGGTACTGCCATAGTGCCATAACATGAACCCTCAGCGGCAGGAAAGAAACGAAATTGGACCCAGAAATGACTTTTCCACAAGAGCACACAGCATTGACCCCTTGTGCCTTTCATTCTTGTCATTCCTCCCATTTTCAACTCCTCGGCAGCTCAATATTGAAAAAATGCTAAGCCTTCACCGTAGAGAAACATTCAAACTCAAATTCAGAAATCATACATCCAAATGCTTAGTATGTAAGGTTGGGAAAGAAAGTACATTGAAGGAAAATTTGGCTCATCTACTAGCCTGCCCCTTCAGCCTCAAGGCGCACGCTCAGCAGCTGAAATAATTTCCTAGGACAGGGATAGAAATATTTTAAGCTGCCTCAATAGCACACTCAGACTTGGCCACGACTTTTTGGAAATTTCCCCAATGTCGGATATCCACGTTCACATCCAAATTAACCGATAGTAAGGTGACTTTCCGTTCCATATAATAGGTTGCTCCCATATTTAGTATGAAATGGTCCAAAGAACATTATGGTTCAGGAAGCACCACACAAGGTGATAAGATTACTACTACTACAGCAACATTACTAGGGAAAATAGTTCAGCTCTTCTGGGCGCTGCCTTCCTCCAGCTCCTTGCGCAGCTGCAGCGAGAAATCATCGTTAACATCATCATCATCCCAGTCGTCCTCCCACTGCTGGGCGGCTTCATTGCCATCTTCCTTGTCATCCCATTCTGCAGATTTGAGGGGTGTGTCAGCACAAACATTTAAACCAAGGGCTCAGGGATAGGAATCCAACACACGCATGTACAGCATAACAGATACACTATGGAGTACTCAATTATTTTCAGAACATTCTGAAAGGAGAAAAAAAGTAGGTAGTTCTCGTGCAAAGAGAGATGAAATGTAGGAAAGCAAATGGAACAAGAAGAAACGTGTAACCAGCCACATCACAGCTAACAAAGCACATGAGTTAAAGAATGAATTACCAAACAAAGGGGCTGAGCATCTATTACAACAAACAAATGCAACCACAGATTGACTTTTTTTTTTCTTTTCTTTTCTTTGAGAATAACCACAGATTGACATTGTAAATGGTACAAGGTACTAAGGTATTATAGCTTATATATTGTAAGCAACTGAAAATAGTTACTGGGTAAATATTACAGGATAAGGTTAGCGCATATCAGTTTGAGATAGATGCTTGTTCATTAAGGTAGAAAGGGCTAGATAAAGAATGGCCTAGCAGGGAACTCTGTTACTATGTTCCAATGTTTGGCAAAACAGATGAACATTGTACCATAAATTGACATGCACATAATCCTACGTCAACATCCTAACCAACCTAAACATAACCAATGCAGAGAATGCTAATCTGACCAACGCCAAATATAAAAGTTCAGATAGGTATCAATTACTAGCGATAGTCTAGCTTAAAGGACAGATAGCAGCTATCTTTGCTAGCTGGGTGAGAAGCCAAATCAGCAGTCCTAGGAAATTTTTGAGTTAAGATCTTCCACTTCCTAGTACCAATAATGCAATAAGAATAGTACAAATGTCATGTTATGTACAAGTAAAATTAAAATGAAAACGATACTGAAATTGTATACTTCGTTTTCTAATCAATATAATGTACTCCTCTGATTTTTCTTTTTATATCTGGCATTAGTTAGTTCAATGTACATACTTCCCAGTGCAGTACGAGTGAAACAGTACTGAAAAAATATATTTCATTGTCTAACCCAATACAAGATATTCTCTCCAATTTCTTATATTTGATGCCAGTTAGTTCCGAATATCAAAAATAGAAGGTAGTAGTATAGTTTATTTACTGTGAGATACATGATACACGTTTATCAGTGTGTCATTTATCACTTAGTAAAACATATGCTCAAGTGGAAGCTGTCAGATTCCTTTCCAAGCCTCTGAATCAGGTATATGCTCAAATCAAAACATATGTAGGCGAAGCTAGAATCTTGCAACAAAAAACTAAGCAGTATTCACCAAGCAGTATTCACCAATTTGCTCTGCTATAAGCTAGAAATTACAAGTTATAACACATTAAATAGAAGTTCTCATATCATAAATTGATTGAGCGTGTGCTAACGGTGCAGTTTCTGTTACTGAATGATTTGATATAAAAAGAATTAACTTGCCAGCACTACCTGGGCTACAAGTTGGCCAAGAAGATGATACACCGACTACCCTATATTTGATTTCTTATTTCTTCAATGCAACAGAAAGAGGTTTAACATGCAGTTCTTCACCTGGTCTTCAATATTCAAGGGATCTCCATTATACTTGCAAAATATTGGAATAACTAGTACAATCGGTAATACGTACTCCAAGGCAGCATAGCATATTATGCAAGCAACTTAATAGAACAGAGTTATAGGAACTTTTAATGCCGATTGACACATACATTAGAAGTTTTTAGAGGACGTAATTACACACAATAGGCCAATTGCTAATTTGAATAACTTAGGAAGCATCAGGGAATGTCCAAACTAATTCAGGGACCAAATCTTCCTCTATGTTTCATCAGACATGGAAAACCTAATCCGAGCTAATTTTCTCCCAGTCCCGCCCAAATCTTCCTGAAACCAATCGGGTGGGACGGCACGAGATGATCGCCATACGCATGGATTTACAAATTCCAAGTAATCAATCAATTCTACTCGCCCCAATCGACCGAACTGACAACGAAAAGCAACCAGCAACAAGGGCAGGTAAGAAGGAGGGCACTGCGCGTACCTTGGTCGATCTCGAACTCCTCAAACTCGTCGTCGTCCTCGAGGAGGTCCATCTTGGCCGCTTCCGCCTTGGCGTCTGCCGGTGCCGGAACCGCCGCCATCAACGCGACCTGCGACCCGGGCCGAGAGGGTCAGGGGGACGGGATCGAAGCTACAGAGGGGAGAGAGGGAGACTGGGGGAGAGCATCACTCACCTGGTTCGCCGGAGGGAGCGGGGAGCGGCGGAGGAGAAACCCTAGGACTGGAGGCGTGGTGCTTGTCCGTCAGAAGAGGTGGTGACGACGGGTTTCGAGTTTGTAGCGGTCTGGTGGAGACGACAGTGCTGGTGCGGTCGGAGTTAAACCGGTGGCGTGGAGTCGAACCGGCTCGTGTGGAGTGTTCGCCTGTTCGGGTCGCTCCAGGACTCTTCCACGACTCTGTAGCACGTTCGCTTTGGACCGTAGGATCTCGATCCAACACCAAAGCAAATAATTTGCACCAGGGTTGTGGAACAAATGGGGGCAAAGGGTTACCGTTGTAGCCACGTTCATTTTGGTATGAAAGAAGAAATTAGGCGCCGCATTGTCAGTGTCATAGGAAACTTTGTTCAGTTTAAGTTATCATTGAAATTTTTGAATTGCTTCATAAGCTTTGTTTGACATTTATCCAAATTTTAGAATTTTCATTTTTTTTTTCCTTTGAGTTTGATTTGGTTTTGGAGTGTGACTTTCGATTGATTGGGCTTCAAGTGACACGAGGTGTCGCAGCTGGGAGAGGAGGAGGATGGTCTGGTGGGGTCAACGCAGGGCTCGATGCCACTATGTCCATCCCCCGCACACCCAACGAATTAGCCAAATGGCGACTGAGAGTCCTATTACGGCCAAAACCGATACATAAGACTGACTTCAACAAGCCTATGCAATTTTCGAGACTCAAATGGACCTTTGCCTCTCGTCCACAGAACTTTGCCTTGGTTTCCCATCACAGCTTCTCCAACAGCAGCATCGCATTTTCTAGGACCCGAGCAGAGCAAAACCGAGCTGGGAGTCACCCTCGCGCACGGCGCCTACCTCGTGCCGCGCCCCGGAGGCAGCGGCGGCGGGACGACGTCCAAGCGCCTCCTTCAGCCGGGCCAGCGCGCCGTCCGCGCCACCCTCGCTGCCGCGCGCAACGGCACATGGGTCAGCCCCGACGTCGACGGCCTCCTCGCCGCTCAAGAACACGTTCTGCAAGCTCGCCCGCGACGTCGACATCTCCAACCTCGCCGGCGCCTTGGAGGAGGACGACAAGCCCGCTGCGCCTCGCGCTCCGCCGCGGCCCCGCCGCCCTGTCCGACCGCGAAGGCGCGCGTCGTCGCCGCGGACGAGCGCCCGCACGGCGTGGGAGACGAGGCGGAACGGGCTGAGCTGAGGCGACTCGCCGTGGCGCTGGATTCGGGTGATGGCGGGCCGAGCTTTTTTCTTTCCTAGTGAAAATTAGCCTTTGATTTGGACGGGTTACGCTCCGTCCGGACTTGATTCGCTGGTCAGGAGCTCGATTGTGAATAGAGGAGATTAATTTGACACTAGTGATGACTGATGAGGACGAAATGAGCTAGAGCTCGTTCGTGGCTGCGCCATCAGTTGAGCGTTCGAGCGGGTGGGTGGCCTGCCGGATTTGTCGCCGGAGAGTAACACGCGGCGTCGGCCCTGACAGAATGCGCGCTGCGCTCCCGACCCATGACGCCACAGGCGTCCGGCGAGGGGTGTCGGCAGCCCCTGCACGCGGTGGTCCTGACGGCGCTGGCACCGACGAGCGGCGTCGGCAGCATGCGGAGCCCCGTGAAGCCTCCCCGCGACGCGCCGCCACCCGCGCCCCGCCGCGCTCCTTCTCCGCGCCGCCGCCGCTGCGCACAGCCTCCTGCTGCTGCGCGCGCGTCCGACCCACCATGACCCTGCCGTGAGACGTCCACGAAGCTCTTGTAGTCCCAATCCCACACCGACAGAAGAGCCACGAGGAGCGCGCGCAGTCCGTCTACAGTCAATAGAATACCGCGGAGGTGCCGCCACGGCGCGGTTCGCGCGGGTGGCGACGCCGTCGTTCGACCGCTCCTCACGCTCGATGGCCACCCGGACAGGGCTCCTCGCGCTCGATGGTCGACACGCGCCGCCCGCTCCGCCCGATTCGACGCCGTCAGACCTCGATTTGGTGGAAGCAGTCCTCGATTTGGTGGCCGGGGCTGAGGAAGAAGCCATGCGCCCTCTCGCCCCTTCTTTCATGCTCCGCCGCGCCCGCTCGCCCATTCTTCCATGCGCTGCCGACACGCCGGCAGGCGACGTGCCCGACGAGCGTGACGTCGGTGTAGCAGCAGAGGCGCCTGCGACAGCGAGCAGGCGGGGGCGGCTCAGGTCGCGGCGGAGGCGAAGCGGCTGGGGCGGCTCGCCGGCTGGGCACGAGCGAGCAGGTGCGGCGAGGCGAGCAGGATGCGTGTCGAGGAGAGAGGGTGTGGATTATTGCAGCTTCTCTCTCTTCAAAGGGCAAAATGCATACTCTTTTGCATACTCTGTTGGAGTTCATTTTGGTGATGCACAGGACAAATCCAGATGCATATATAGGTTTGCATCTCTTTGTTGAAGTCAGCCTAATAGCAGCAGCAGCAACCAGTGCAGACCTAACTTTCTTGCAATTGGGCCTTTGTTCTGCTAATCATCTCGCGTGCATGGGCACCTGCAGCAACACATAAAATCTTTTAACCCAGAAGAAACTAATTCTAATAATGAATCTTCATTTTCAAAATTAGAGGTATGATTGTTTTTTGACTTGTAGACTATTTTTTGTGTTTGGATGCTAGAGCCTATATTTAGAGACGAAGGGAGTAGGTGACAGGTCCAAGACGTAAATGGGCTGCAGGATCCTATTCGTATCCCTCAACTCAGCCCGGCCCAAAGAAACGTGGAAACCCAACAAAAGAATCCTAATTCCTCACTAAACCTGCCTACACTACCGGACCCGACTTAGCTTAACATTTAATGGACCTTTCATAGATTGTTACTGTTTATTTGCCACTCCGAGTAGAAAAATACTTACCCCGGAGTATCATCAGGTGGAGGAGGAGGAGGACAATGCGTTTAATTGCCCACGCCCTGCAAATCAAAACACGGGAAAGACATAAATGAGCACGAAATAGAACAGGACACGATGAAACAACTCACAAAAGCATGCTAGCATGAGCGGATCCAGCGGAGGGCAAGGGGGGCTCAAGCCCCCTTACCTGCCGGATCTCCGTTGGAGATGAAGAGGGAAGGGAGGGAGAAGAAGAGGAACGGAGGGCTGGAGGTGGTAGTCATACAGCGTCGTGGTTCGGCGTGGCCGAAGATGGCCACGGCTTAGTGTGGATGCTCCGATGAGGCTAGCTGGCAGACCATCGTCTCACCCTCCTTCAGCAGCTCAAACTAGATTTCCCGCTGCCAGAGCATGCTGTCGAGCCAACGCAGCAGCACGACGTCCAGGAACTACCTCACCACCGCATACAACTGGTGGTCGGACTTTAGCACCACGACATAGCTGACGCAGCCGCCACAGGAATGAGAATTCCTACTAAGTGTTAGATTGGGGATAAAGAGTGATTGGGTTGATGTGTAGTTTATTTTTTTTCAAGTACAGAGGTTTTTCTAAATATAAAATTTGTTCATATGTGGAGCAGGATAAATAGCACTACACTTTTCACTATAAAGACAACTCTACTTTAGTGGCTTGGTCTACGTACTCAAATGCGCTCAAAATCGAAAGCCTAAGTTTTTGCCTGGCAACTTTTTGAGGAAGACATCCAAAGGGAGCAAGTTGTGTGTTAAATGCCTCCAAATTTTGACATTATTCCTACACAGTCCTGAAATATGTTTAGAGTTTGAGGTGCATTTATCTGAGTGCGGATTGTCTGTGGAAGAGAGAAAAATTCAAAGAGCTGCTACACTAATTCGTGAAGGTTAACACTTTACATTCTATCTTAAAAAAAACACTGTTACCATTCTCCAGTTGTTGTGTCGGTTCTCTTACAGCCCATCTGAATCCTTCATTCTCTATCTGATGGTGCAAAATTAATCAATTCTGGCACCGTAGCTTCTCCAAATTTAGTGAATCAATTATTTCCAGAAAAAAAAGAATTTATCCAGCAAAAAAAAGAATTTAGTGAATTAATTCTGAGAATCTAAACCCCATTTATCAGGTTCTGACATTGCTGAGCATGGCGCCTTGGATCTGCACCAAATCAATGAGTGGACGTCGATCATTGAGTCGTTATGCCTTTGATTCCGAGCCCTTGATTTGACACGGCGGTGGTCAGCCAGGTCACCCAGCCAGTACCACCCACCTGGCGACCGGGGCCCGGTCGTCAGCCACCCAACCCGGTACGAAAGCGCGTTCCGCCCCCAACCCGAACTAGCCGTTGCAGGCCGGCGAAAGCTGTCGCCCGCAACGGCGGGTTCAAAGCGCGCCGCCCTCCTCCCCAACGGTCACCACGCCCGATTCACACACCAATCACATCTCGCCTTTATAACCAGCGCCCTGTCGCCGCTTCCTCTCCCACTTCTCTCGCTTCCTCGGATCTCCCTCTCTCTCTCTCCGCTTCCTCGCCGCGCGCCCCCCACCCCGATCCGACCGCCGGCACGGACCGGACCCCATGGCTCGCGGCGAGAACAACGACGCGCAGGCGAGCAACGTCCCTGCCGCATCTGCTCCGGCGGGGGCGAAGCCGGCGGCGGCGGGCGGCCCGCGCGGCGCGGAGGGCCAGTCGGTGATGCGGCGGCTGCAGTCGGAGCTGATGGCGCTGATGATGGGCGGCGATCCGGGCGTGTCGGCGTTCCCGGAGGGGGACAACATCTTCAACTGGGTGGGCACCATCGCCGGGTCCGCGGGCACCGCCTACGAGGGCACCTCCTACCGCCTCGCGCTCGCCTTCACCGCCGACTACCCCTACAAGCCGCCCAAGGTGCGGTTCGACACCCCCTGCTTCCACCCCAACGTCGACGTCCACGGCAACATCTGCCTCGACATCCTCCAGGACAAGTGGTCCTCGGCCTACGACGTCCGCACCATCCTTCTGTCCATCCAGAGCCTTCTCGGAGGTACGAATCCAAACCGGTTCGCCGACACGATTGCTTCGATCCATCGTGTTGTTCTTGTTTCTGATAAGATGTCCTTGTTCTGTTGCCGCACACGCAGAGCCGAACAACGACTCGCCCCTCAACACGCAGGCGGCCGCGCTCTGGGCGAACCAGGAAGGTACGGAACAACTCGACATCTTGGTGTTTAACGCGATCGATTGCTTTCTTCGTGTTCTGAAAATCTGAAACGTTTGTCTTTTGCTCGTTCTCCATTGTTCAGAGTTCAGGAAGATGGTGGAGAAGGTCTACAAGCCCGCAGCTTAGAGGAGGATTGCAGATGGTGGGAGAAGAGATTAGATGGATTTTTTCCGTTGGGTGTTTGGTGGGTCTTGGTCTTGGGTGTAGGAGGGATGATGTGAAACGGCTCGAACTTGACGAGTCGGAGTCTCTTGATCTGTACTTGTTCTCTTCAGTTGTTAAGTGATTCATTACGAAAACCAGTTTGGTCTTGGGTCTTGGGTGTATAGGAGGTTCAGAACCCCCCAATGCATTACTCTAGGATGTTAATTACTGATCTGTAATTACCAACAATACAGATCAGTAATGCATTGGGTCTTGGTCTTGGGTCTTGGTCTTGGGTGTAGGAGGGATGTTAAGTGATTCATTTTACTGGTTTCGTTTCCTGTTATTTCATCGTAATGCATTGGTACCTGTTAGCCAGTGCTGATGCTGACTAATGGTGGCGTGATCAATTTGATTTTCCGCAAATTACAAAGAAAAAAAATGGAAACTATCAATTCAAAAAGCTCCATTTGATGCATTGGTACCTGTATAGCTTGATGGTTGCAGGATTACAGGTGGTGCGATTATGTCATACCAAAATCATGTCAGGATCATGCACACCGTTCAGGAGAAAAGAATTAATTGAACTATAATGATTTTTTTTTTTTTTGCGAGAAAACTCTGACGAGAACTTAGTCGGCAAAAAAACAGCAGGCCGAATTATGGAGTTTAATGTCTTAAATCAGCCAAACAAGCCAAATCGTGGAGCAACAATATGGAGATTCAGGAAGCAGGCCGAATTATGGAGCAACAATATGGAGATTCCTGGACAAGTCTGCGGTGAACCCATACAACACTGAACAAGAAACATGAGGAAAAACAGTTAGCCTTAGAGCAGATCTGCAATGAACCACATGTCATGCTAGAGAAAAATAAACTGATAAAGCATTTTACATGTTTGGTTCTACAGATTATGAAAACAATTTAAACCAGCCAAACTAATGAACTGACTGCACTAGGTAACTGAAACCCACAAACCAGTTGTATGCACATAGGACACGGAACAACAAACAAGAAAAAAAGAAGAAGAAAAAAGACTTTAGCCTTGCAGCAGTTCTGCAATGAGATGGCCTGTCAGTCATTTTTACATCCCGATGCTCCCAGTTCAGCAGGTAATCTGAGCTACTACAAAAAACCGTAGAGCAGCATGCAGTCAGCCTTTCGTGATGGCGTCTGATATCCTCTGAAAGAACATAGGACACATGTGCATGGGGAATTTATGTCTTGATTCATCCAGTCCCAGGCTATCTTCTCCAGGTTGCCCAACGATGAGACCTTGTATGACCATTTATTATGTTGTTCTAACCATGTCAGAGTAAAACTGTAACCTGCATAGTTCAAACAACTCTGTAAGGGTCATATTCAACTCCTTTGCACTAAAATATTTGATATCGAATGTAACATCCTGGCAAAAATAAATATCAGAATTAGTGATTAACCGAAGTGCTTAGCCATATGTAACTAGTATTTTTCACTAGATAATTTTTTACTAGCATTGAAAAAGCATATCACACTAATATCTCAAAACCTGTCAATTTTTAAGTATTACATCTTTTCCGATAATTCATTTTCTAACATCACTATTGTGATCACCATATGTAGCTACTATGACCATTCGTCTTATCTATAAATATTTATGTACCTGCAGTGGGAGCTTCTCCTGCTGTTTCCACTTCAAAATATATATATATGCAAATAGGTAAGTGTGTAAGTTAACCTTAAAGTGCTTTTGATGATGGATTCAATGGTATTCATTTTACATTCGAAAATTAATTACTTATATCTATATTGTTGGTCAAAGTTTAACAAAAAAGTCAACGGTGTCACATAATTAAAAACGGAGGGAGTATTTTCTAATTAAAAGGCCAGAACGAACCACAGACCAGCAGCCAAAAAGAAAAGACCAGAAGGAATTAGCGTGTGTGTTTGGGTGAATCTTTATTCAGTTTAAGGAAAGTAATATTTGAGTTGAAGATGTAACAGCAGTTCTTAATACTTTTATTCTCTGCACATTTGGTTGGCAACACGCATTGCATACGAAATCACGTGATGATTTAATCAAAAGATATAAAGCAAAATAGCTAATCCCATTCTTGTACAGGGATACAGTATAACAAGAACATGAGACTTGGAGTTTGCAAGTACCACTAGCTTCATGGGAGACAGAAACTGAAAATTCTTCTGTTTCTTTGTTTAATGAAATCTTCATGCAGACTAAAGATTCAAGCAGCTCAAGCAGCATGTGAAACATATGGGCAGTGGAACTTTCATTTGCCCCATTCCCTGAAAGCAAAAAAACCTGTAAGTTAAACTTTTTTATAGGCATATGAAAAGGTGGTAACAGCATTCATACTAACCTGTGGTGCACGTATGACTTCGAGAGCATTCTAACTGCAGGACCAATTCAAGTGAAAATAAAGGTATCAGAAAAATAAGCCTCACTCAAATGTTATACATTACGAAGAACTAGTTGGACTTCTACAAAAAACTGTACCTCTCGAGCTTCCTCCTCAGGGCTACTGCTGTTGGGAACAATAGCTTCTTCACTAACTCGCGCCCTCTTCACCCTGCTGTTTGACTGTGGTGTCTTCTTTGCAGGCGGAGCGGGAGTTGGATTTTCTAGGATAATTTCAGGGGTTCTGTTTGGAGACCCAGCAGTTGTCGAATTGCTTTTGTCAGTCTTCTCAGCTAAAAGAAGGTTAAGCCTAAAAATTTCCTGATCCTTTTCTGTATGACGCAAAAATCGAAAATGAGTATATCTGATTTGGTGCTCCTAAACGTAGTTAAAACCCCATTATAAAGAAGATGGAAGAAACCATTTTAGCAACCTTAAAAGTATCGCATAGAAAACACAAAGAATTAAAAGTGCCGCTACAAGGCCTACTTTATATCACAATTTGTGTGGAACTGATACTTTGGCATAACCTGATTATTAAAGGGTGCAAGTAGACCCTGAATTGCATTCCCATACATTACTAAATATGCAGGATAATGGTAAAGCGCTGGTCATGTGGCACTGTTCAGTAACCACATAATATCCAAGGAAAAAATGAAATAAAAGGTGAATGAAACATATTTTGGACCATAATATAGACTATATAGGCACGCATATGAACACGAGGAGACATAGTATTTAATGGAGCAGCCTCCCAAATATTCCCAAATACAACCCCAAATATTCCCAAATACAACAGGATAAAACAAGGGACAACGTAACATTAATTTTTCTCTTAGTTTGCTACTAGCATGGAATACTCACTTTTTATTTGAATGGCCGATACTAAAAATTAACAAAAACAAAGTGGAGTAGTTGATTGGCATTACCGGCTACTGTAGACAAAACACCAAACAGTTTGTATTTCGATGTATTTACATGAAAAATATTGCTAATTTATTGGATGTTGATAAGCATATCACTCAGATGTCCTTTGTGTCCAATAAGCATATCACCAAACAGCTTTGACCTCTACACATATTCAAGAAGACATTATAGAACAATACCCCAAATAGCCTAGGACATGGCATTTAAAAGTGTTTGTCCATTAAGAGAAACAATAATGTAGTTACTACAACATTTATACTACATTCATATTTTACTTACGTGAAACAGATTAAACGACTATAGCGTGTCACTTAAAAGGGTATACATGTGTAGTTTGGTCATATCAACATTTTCTCAGGACTTAATGCCTCAATGATACTCATGATTGGGGTATCCAGACAATTTTTGCAAGATGGAAGGAACGTTTTCTGTTACATATTGGCCTAATAACCATCATAGCTTGTTCAACCTCCAGGGTCAATAATACCCTACAACATGTATGTTCATTTCACTTCATACTAATTCCGAATGGGATTTTATCATTACACACCAACCTTTCTCCATCATCTAATTAGGAGTAACTCAATGCATGACTACTTCTGGTAACAAATTAAATGGCAACAAGGAAGCGGCATCCGAACAAATATACAACTTAAAATACTAACAAATGCACTTATTGTGTATAACCTTCCGAAGTACTTCTCTGTTCCTAAATTTGCACTAACTAATGTCAACAATTTAGAAACAGAGGAAGTGTTTGCACCATTCATCATTAATTAGATACTTAGATACGAAATCTGAGTTCTTCCTAGTCCAGAGCATCACCAAGATAACCGCTGGCACAAGCTGACCAATTAGTACTTCTGATAAGGGAGGATACATCACCGCCTTGATTTCCGGAAGATGCATACCCGTTCCATAACGTGTCAAACTACTTTTATTCCAAGTGCTAAAACAGGCCCAAGTGAAAAGGAAAGGCAATTCAAGAATTGATTCAGACCCTTACCGCGAATTTGGTCAAGGAAATTTGTCTGGCTTTTCTTAAGCTCGTCCTGTTCTTCCAACCTGGCATCATCAAATTGACAAAACGAAATGAAAAACAAAATGTGATAGGCTTAAGCAACAGCGTAGGCACAATTTCGTTCCCCCACACAAACAAGGAAACCCTAACCCGCGCACAAACATGTCAATCTTATCTTACAGCTTCTGGCAGAGCTCCTCCTTCTCTTTGTGGAGGTCCTTGACCCAATCCATCATCCCTGCATCATTAAATAAAATCGCAGATTAGAAGAGAATGAGCAAGCATATTCCCCTCAACAATCACACCCAGAAGACGCAGGCCTTACCATCGTACAACTTCTGAAAGTCCGCCTTCCGCTCCTGCTCCCGCTTCTACGGCGCGGCGCCAGATCAAAAGGGCAAAAGGCACTGTCAGAGTTCGGAGCCGCCCCACCGCAGGCAAAAGGAAGTGGAGTGGAACACAGCGGATGGGCGGTACCTTGAGGGCGTTATACTTCTCGTAGATTTGGCTGTTGAACTTCTCCATCCGCGTCGGTGTAGAGAAGGATCCAGGAGCTTCTAAGCACGGGAACCGGTCGGCGCGGAGCAGCGGGGGTCGGCGGCGTTTGGGGAAGCCGGGAGGAAGTGGGGAGAGCGGCGGAGGAAGGAGAAATTTGGGGGATATTTTTTAAATCCGCGGGCTGGGTGCCGGCGTGCCGCCCGCCTGACTGCGTTTCGCCTAAACCTGAGTAATAATACTAGTTGTCAAAATCATTGGAATAGCAATTTTGCATAAAATTCAAAGTTAAATTTTATTATTCGGTAAGCATCATTGAGTTCAAAAGTATGAGAATGCCGAGGAACTTTCTTTCCCATATCAGGATTTCGAAACCCATAAAAAAATTATAGATGTATAACATGAAAATAAATATATCTAACTTTAACTTGTTGGATTGGTATTCTATGCCTTTCCACCCACTGTGGCAGAGTTTGGGCGTGTTTGGATTGTAGCCTCTAATTGCCATGCCAAGATGTGACAGCTACATGCAAAAAACTGCTGCTTGGTTATGCGGCCACACTTGCTCGCTACACATGCGAAGGCAAAAACTCGCCAGAGTTTATGATGTCAAAAAAAAAGGCCACACTTTGACGGCGGCGGGTATGACGTGACCAAGTGTGGCCTGCAACGAACCAGGTCCTTTGCCTTACTCGATTTTGAACGCTCGTGCTAGAATCAAGGCTCCCGCTAGCTAGGTGCACACGCATTTCTATGATTAAACATCCATTAATCCTCGTTGCATGCGCAATTCTAGGATGAGCGCCCAGGATTAAGGCAAACATTGCTATAGCAGAGGCCTTTGCATTCAAAACAATTAAAACACACTTCATTTCTCTTTTATTTGTTGATCTTGTCACTGTCAGGCATAATGCTATTTTGACGACACCAGATATTCAATCGAGAAAACACGTTAATCCTCCTGATGATAATTGTCAAACACAACATATAAAATTGTAATAAGAGGATGTAATATGCTTTAATATCAATAAAATTCTCTTTTCGCAAAAGAAAAACACAATCCATTTAGAAAACACGGTAATCTCTCCTCATGATAACTGTCAAACAGAATTGTTGTCGGGGAAAGCTTTACAATAAAACAATAACTAGGAAAAACATGCCATGTTATTAAATATGGACTTCTATTGGGATGCCTCTCATCCTAGATACACATGCCAATACTTTGAAGCCCAGGGCAGCAAATGTCCATCATTTGAGATAACATGAGACTTTGTTCAACTGATGCCTCCGATATATCAACCTAATATCATAGGCTGATGAATTTTATTTTTATTTTTTTGATAGGATAGGCTGATGAATTTATCATAATAATTTTTGAGAACAAACTAAACCCAATGCAACTATTTAAAGGTGTTTTTAAGTTTGATTATTGAATTCAAAATGATCTGTGCCTTTTCTGGGTGAAAAATAATGATTTTGTAACTAACAGGCTATAGCACCAACGAGCAACGAGTGGAGATAGGTAGTGGATCCAGGCCCGCAGGTGGGCAGAAAGAAACACGAACACCACATTTGGGTTGGGCTCCGCCAACCTGGTCGGTCGGCTGGTCCTGATCGCATCGCACCCAACCCAACCCAACGGCCAGCCGCCACCTTCCACTACGCGTGCTTCGGGCCGCTCCTCAAACTCGCTGCAAACCGGGCCCCATATCTTTCTGGCCCTACTTGTCATTGACAAATAAATCTATGATTAAGGCACATGGCGGAGAGAAGGGGGCAATATTTTGTCGCCGACGGCAAGCACCCGATTTATCTACCACCACCGTCCGCCGTGTGCTCCTCCTCGCCGAGATCCACCAAAATCCGAGCCCTAGTCCGCGCGCTACAATGGATTTCTTCAGTTCCGTGTTCTCCGCACCTGCCGCTGCCGAGCACGGCGACGAAGAGGAGGAGGAGGCGCAGGGGGAGAAGCACGAGGGCGAGCAAGAGGCGGAGGCGGTGGAGGAAGAGTCCGGCGGCGGGTGGATCTTCGGCGGGCTGATCCAGACGCTCAAGGAGGAGATTGAGGAGCAGCGGAGAGAGCAGGAGGCCGCTGAGGCGGCCCAGCGGGAAGCCCCTGCGGCGGAGGGGGAGGGGGAGGCTGATTCCGGCGGCGGGTGGATCTTCGGCGGCCTCATCAAGACGCTCGCTGAGGAGATAGAGGCGCAGCGGAAAGAGCAGGATGCTGCCGGCTCTGTGGAGGAGGGAGAAAGGGGAGAAGAGGTGGAAGCGGAAGCAGCGGCGGCGGCAGATGGGGAGGAGTTGGAGGAGGGCGAAGGGGAGGGTTCCGGCGGCGGGTGGAGTTTCGGAGGGCTCATCAAGACGCTCGCGGAGGAGATAGAGTCGCAGCGGAAAGAGAATGAGTCCGCTGCCGCCGCAGAGGAGGAGGGCGAGCTGGAACCCGAGGCAGAAACTGCTGTGGCTGACGAAAGGGACGGGGAAGGTTCCGGCGGCGGGTGGAGCTTCGGTGGCCTGGTAAAGACATTCGCGTCGCGGTCGGAGTCGGTGATCGGGGGCTACCGCCGGGACCTCCAGGACCTTGGCTCCGGCCTCCGTGTGGAGACTGCCGCCCTCCGCGCGGCTGCCGCACGAGCAGCTGCTGTGCTCCCTGGTGCTCTAGAGGCTGGTGCATCCGCCGCCTCCGACAGGCTGGAGTCTGTAGGCCAGGCCGTTGATGACCTCGGTGCCGCCGCCGCTGTCCTTCTCTCGCAAGCCAATGTGGCTCTCCAGTCCGCCGAGGCTGATGGCGAGGATGGAGATGGCAGCTCCCGACCGTCGGATGCTGCCGCCTCTGGCGCCTCCTGGCGCGCATCCCTGTCAACCAAGAAGTACACAAGGTTCGAGGCCCAGGTCCTTGCGCTGCGTGCCGATCCTACCACGTTCACGGAGGAGCCTGAGGATGCCGAGGGGTTTGCCAAGTGGAGGGGCTCGTTCTCAGTTGATGAGATGAAGAAGGAGATTGAGACGGTGCTCCAGGAAAGCCCTGGACTGGAGAGCTTTGTAGAAAGGCTAGTGCCATCAGTTGTGGACTATGAGATGTTCTGGTGCCGATATTTCTTTGCTGTTGATAAGCTCAAGCAGGCTGAGGATGTCCGAAACAAACTTGTTAGCAGGGCCATGTCAAAGGATGATGATGAAGAACTTAGCTGGGATGTTGACGATGATGACGACGATAACAATACTGTTGATCACAAAGAAGGTGCAAACTCTCTGGAAAAAAATGAGGAACAAGTATCAGACCCTGTTAGCAACATAACAGAGGGCAGTGGGAAACAAGAAGCAGTGGTTGAAAAGGATTTGTCAAAAGATAAGGATGCGACTTTGGAGGCAGCCAAGGATGGTAAGGTTGAATCCAGTGGTGAGGCGTCCACACCGAAGTCGAGCGATGGTTCAGGGCGAGAAGAGAAGGCTGAAGCAGGTGACTCATCTAAGGGGAGTGATTTCTCCGTCATGTCTCTGCCATCAGCACAGGAGGAAGAAATTAGCTGGGAGGAGATTGAGGATATTGGCGATCCTGATGAGAAGAAAGGGGCAAGTCCACGGTCAAGCACTGCTAGCAAAGTGGAGGATCTCCGAAAACGTCTTAATTCTGTGGAAGATGATGAAGACCTAAGTTGGGATATCGATGAGTAGCATGAACCTGTGCAGGCTTGAATTGCCTTTTTAACTACCATAGTTTTGCCCGTTTGGGCATGAATTGGATCAATATGCGATGAATATGAATAGCATTACTGAATTGTCATACAATGTGAATACTGTGATGTTACACTGGCTATTAAAATTTTATGGGGGATGCTGTATTGATGACTCCCCTTGTAAGATTTTTTATGTAGTGTAGTGTTCTTTTACGGTTGGCATTTTGGTTTCCAATTAGTATTGATTTGTTGCAAGTCGAATATGTACTACCGATACATGTTTGAATATGACAGATGGTCAGAACACTTACATGCTATCTTCACAGATTCACATTCTGAACATCTGACTTGTGAAACAATGGCCTCTATTGTGATTAAGTTCGTTGAACATACTGTGGTACAAAGGATTGGTAGTTTCTACCTTGTATGCTTGAACTTAATTACAAGTGCTTTACAAGTTGAGGTAAATAATTGGTTCACTGTGAAGCTGATAAGGCCTTTTTCTGCCCTCATTCAGACTCTATATATTGTACTCGTATACTCATTCAGACTCTACAAGTTGGAGTATGGATAAGCTACCTTCCGATTGATGCAGCTTTATTTTATTTTTATTTTTTTTGTGAGGAGATTCCGATTGATGCAGCTGCGTTGCACGAGTTGCCAAAAACGCAGCAGTGACGGGCCGTATTCAGCGAAGAGTCTGAATGAGTGGGCTTTGGTGGACTGGGGCTTTTTTCGACCTGGTGGATTTGAGCGCCTGGATCGCCGCCCGTGACTGACGAGGATCCGAATCTCGTCTCTTTTTCCTGCCGGCGGCGACTCGGCGAGCAGCGCGCGACGCCCGTCGCCGGCGATTAGCATCCACCAGGTACGCCCGCACCTACTATCTTGTATTTATTTGCAAAATTTATCGGGTGTACATGTACACCCATCTCCGATACTAAGTCCTATATTAGGGTTCGCGCTTCCGTGCAGCTCTTAAAAAGGAAAATTGATAGATAAGTTTTGGTCTTCTCAGCTCAGAATTCTTCTCCCATCGACAGACTCCCCGCACTTTGAACTGCTAGAAAGGCAGGATGGAGGCAAAACTAGCATTCGCGCAGGACAGCCCGCCGCTGTCCATCATCTCTGCTGCCAAGATTGCTGGTGTTTCGCTGACAATGGATCCTAACCTCGCATCAGGCGCAGTGCCCACGTTACACCTTAGTTCTGGGTAAGTTCTCTATCTGATGAATTGTTACCTTGTCTTTTTATGTTTAGTAGAACTAGCCTTGACTTTAGGTTTCTACAGTAGCTGTAATTGAATGAGATAGCATGTTCAGTTCATATTCATAGGGCTGTAGTTCAACACTAGCTTCACTGGCATGCGTCATGTTTGTATAGTTGCCATAACTGTTGTAGATGCCAAGCCGAGATTAATGCATAGGACTGTTTAGATCCCATCCTGGGATTTGAGCATCTTCAAGTATTCTTATTTCTGCAGCTCGTTTTTCTGAAAAATTGTCACTATAGTCATGGCTTGGATTTTTTTTTCTTCCTCTTTCATGTAAAAAAGGTCATTGGAATGTGAAGCTCTCAATCAGAGCTTTTTACTTTTGGTGGAACCATTTGTTGTATTGCTCTGATAGTTGATTATCCTTGACAAAATTTCTGTTTGTGGGTTATAGTTTCTTGGTTAAATTGTTATTCTGTGCAGGGATTTTATCCATGGCATCAACACAATTCTCCGTTACATTGCTCGTGTTGCATCTGTCTCCAGCTTCTATGGCTGCAATGCTATTCAGGCGTCACATGTATGTTTTGGTCAGCTGTATGCTATAAAAGTTGTCCTGGTTGTCTTGTTATTCTAAGTTGTTGTGTACATCTGTAGGTTGATCAATGGCTTGAGTATGCCCCGGTCATTCTTTCCGGCTCTGAATTTGAAGCTGCTTGCTCATTTCTAGACGGATACTTGGCATCTCGAACCTTTTTGGTTGGCTATAGTATGTCAATTGCTGACATTACAGTATGGTCGAATATCGCAGGTGAATGTCTTGCTTCTTTGATTGGTATGTAAATTTAGTATTTTCTAAGAACATATTGTTTAACTGGAATTTATGCTAATTGTTGTTAGGAATTGGCCAACGATGGGAAAGTCTGAGAAGGTCCAAGAAATATCAAAACCTTATTCGCTGGTTCAACAGCATAGCCTTGGACTATGCAAGCGCTCTAGATGAAGTTGTATCGGCTTATGTTGGGAAGCGAGGAATTGGAAAATCTCCAGCACCAAGCCTGAAAGAAAAGGTGCATGATTCAAAGGAGAACACCTCAGGTCCTGAAGTAGATCTTCCGGGTGCAAAAGTTGGGGAGGTTTGTGTTCGTTTTGCTCCAGAGCCTAGCGGGTATCTCCACATTGGTCATGCAAAGGCTGGGCTGTTGAATAAGTACTTTGCAGAAAGGTATAAAGGACGTCTAATAGTTCGCTTTGATGACACCAATCCTTCGAAAGAAAGCAATGAGTTCGTTGAAAACGTTCTGAAGGATATTGATACACTGGGAATCAAGTACGATGTCGTTACATACACATCAGATCATTTCCCAAAGCTAATGGAAATGGCTGAAAGTCTGATTAAGCAGGGTAAGGCATATGTTGATGACACAGCAAAGGAGCAAATGAGGAAGGAGAGGATGGACGGTGTGGAATCTAAATGTAGGAACAACACTGTTGAAGAAAATCTAGCATTGTGGAGAGAGATGGTTAATGGAACTGAAAGGGGTATGCAGTGCTGTGTACGGGGTAAACTTGACATGCAAGACCCTAACAAGTCACTCCGGGACCCTGTTTACTATCGTTGCAATACTGACCCCCATCATCGTGTTGGTTCAAAATACAAGGTTTATCCAACATATGACTTTGCTTGTCCATTTGTTGATGCTTTGGAAGGAGTTACTCATGCTCTTCGTTCAAGTGAATACCATGACCGGAATGCACAGTACCATCGTATCCTTCAAGATATGGGTCTGCGGAGGGTAGAAATATACGAGTTCAGCAGGCTGAATATGGTTTACACCCTTCTTAGCAAGCGTAAGCTTCTCTGGTTTGTACAGAACAAGAAGGTGGATGACTGGACTGATCCACGCTTCCCTACTGTACAAGGCATAGTGCGCCGTGGCTTGAAGATTGAAGCATTGATACAGTTTATACTTGAGCAGGTAATCATCCAATAAGTTATTTTTCTGACCTTACAATTATATGAATACCGTTTTCTTAACTTATACTTTTCTGTTTGTGTGTGTGTTTTCTTTCCTCAAAGGGTGCTTCAAAAATTTGAATCTAATGGAGTGGGATAAACTGTGGACAATCAATAAGAAGATAATTGATCCTGTGTGTGCAAGGCATACTGCGGTGCTGAAAGACCAGCGTGTGCTATTGACTCTTACTAATGGTCCAGAAAAACCATTCACTCGGATCTTACCAAGGCATAAGAAGTATGAGGGTGCTGGAAAGAAGGCCACAACCTTCACAAACAGAATCTGGTTGGAATACGCTGATGCATCAGTCATCAGTACTGGTCAGGAGGTCACTTTGATGGATTGGGGTAATGCAATCATTCAAGAAATCAAGACAGAGAATGGATTAATTACTCAACTGATTGGTGAACTCCATCCTGAGGGCTCAGTTAAATCGACTAAACTGAAGCTAACTTGGCTGCCTGATATTGAAGACCTCGTATCTCTATCTTTGGTTGAATTTGACTACCTGATTAATAAGAAAAAGGTAAGACAAAAGGAAGAAAAAAAGAATGTTTATCAGCTACAATAGTTACAGTTGTGCATAATTGACCGCCTTTGCACTTGGATAGCCTATACTTTTATCTCATATATCCGTAGCATAATTGATTAGTGTTTTGAAGTACGAGTTGAATGCACATCTCATCTTTTATCAGTACATATATCTCAGATGTGTAGCATCGTTGATTGTTTGTCTTGAATTATGAATTGAGTGCCCAACTTTTCTCTCCTCAACATTCTAAGCTTTTGCATGGACTGCTTGCCATGAAAGTCAACATGGTACTGCAGAAGCTTAAAGATTTTGTTAGGGAAGTGGGTAATCTAAGTGAAACTAAGTTCTGTACTTGTTGGAGCATGTATTGTTTACACATGGAATGAAGTTTTCTTGGATGGATGTCTCTTTCAACAAAACCATTTACACTGCCTTGTTTCATGTTTAAGTGTCATCTACTTGTGTTTTGAAACCTATCTGGCCTTTTCGCAGCTGGAAGAAGATGAAGACTTCATTGATAATCTTAATCCTTGCACTCGACGAGAAACTCCAGCTCTTGGTGACCCAAACATGCGGAATCTCAAACAAGGAGAAATCATACAGCTTGAAAGAAAAACATACTACCGGTGTGATGTTCCATTTGTCCGGCCGTCCAAACCCATTGTTCTTTTCGCAATACCAGATGGCCGGCAACAATCTGCAGTGAACTAGGATTCTTGATTTGTTTCATTGGCACATGAATCAAGAGTTAAAGTGGTTCAACTACTGTATTTTGCATTTACGGACATGTTCTTTGAGATGTTATTCCACATCTTTTGTAATGCTCGAAATTATGATGCCTATATGTCAGGACACTGTTGACTGTGTTCTTTTACATGTTTTTCTGGCAACTGTTAATGTAATCTGTAAACTTTAATCTGCCGATCTTTCACATATCCTGGTGAAATCCGTTTTTGCTTTAGTGCAATCGATTTGCATTCTGACAACTAGGAATTGTGAAACGATATGCAATAATAAAAGATGCCATGTGGCTCTTCTGTGTGTGCTGACCGTGCCTGAAGAATTATTATTTTGAACTTTTAAATATAACTCTTTGGCATAACCCAATGTTCCCAGAAAGTGTCTGATATATAATATCAGCACAACAAAAATATTATCCTTTTCTTCTTGCTCGGAAAACATATGTATCTTCCGAAGCAGTAACTGTTAACTGCAAACTTCTGAGATACCAATTGCAATTGCTATATGTACAATACTCTTTACAGTTTATGAAATAAAACTGAATGCAGAACATTCCATATCAAGTCAGCAGTCTACATTGAAATTGCTATGAGTCAAGTTTGATAACAATAACATGACACACAAAAAAAAAACGAAAATAGTGCACTAGGAGGTATGAGTCAGTGGAACCCAATTTTCGTTATTGCTAGTTTGAAGAAAACAACGCACAGAGAAAAGGGCCACGAGCTCAAAATGCTACTTCTTCAGACTGCTCTCAAGTCGTTCTATAGCAGCACCCACACGGCTTTGATTTCCTTTTTCCTCTGTCAAATCAGATGGCGATTTCGAATTTGCAATCTCAAGTCTGGCCTTTTCTGCTAGCTTCAGCTGTATCCAACCTGTAGGAGAATTCACAAGGCAGGTGAATGAGAAACAAGTAACTACCAATAGATTTGTTGGGCTAACACAATATACAATGACCATGAGTCGCAAAAAATGGATCTACAAAAAGCAAAGACTCTGTGAAAGTAACTCTTGTACTGTCATGCACACAATTCCTTTATTAATACTGTTTGCAATCCTTGAACATATTCTACAATTAACAAATGGCCGTTTGGCACTAAGATGAAAAGGCATTAGTAGACAGACACAAGGCAGTACCCAATTATGACAGCAGGCTAAGCTGAACTGGAAACAAGATGCGTCTACTCACCACATAACAAACAATTAGATTCAACGTCATAATGGAATTGAGGGTTACTTTTAAGCATGGAGTGAGGGAGTTGCCAAAGATTCTAAAGCAACCATTTAACTTGCAGGGTTCATTGTGTTTAATACTCTCACAGAAAATGCTAGGGTGTATCTGAATATTCCATTACTTGGCCCATAATTACAGACATGAGCTAACAATACCTTTACAATTTCTAGTGCAGGGTGCAGAAATAAGTAATCAAATTCATGATGAGATGAAAATACCAAGGGGAAAGCATATTCCAGCGCCAAGAACAGATCCAACCAGTACATTCCTAGCACGCCACATCATTGAACCTGGCACTGAAGATACACAAACATCAGTTCAAAGGAATATTGTGACAAAATAACAACCATTATGAGACATGATTAAAAGTACCCGTAAGTGTTTTTAAGTTACTGTTCATTTCATTTTATTCTTTTTGGATGAATGCAGGGTATTGTTGGATGTTAAAATGTCTTTCTGTTATCCAAATATCCAAAAACAAATTTTTGACAAAATTCGATTGAACAATAAAGCCCACGACGGAGTGTGGCGAGAGGCATACATATAAGCCCGAAAGCAGCAGCTGTAGCAGAGCCAGCTCCAGCAATGTTGAAGACATCATGAACCCCACGATTTTCAATAAGAAGGTTTTGTATGCCAAAGAAAGTTGCAGTAAACATCCCAAGACGAACACCACCAACTAGAGACCCTTTGGCAACACGGATGAACCTCTTCTCCATTGCGTCTCTCATCAATCTATACTGTTCGCGCTTGTCTGTGGTACTTCCCATCTTCAGCATCACCTCCGCATCCTTGCTCTGCAAAAATACACAATACATACATTTCTGTCATAAAAGATGCTTTTAGCCCCAAAACACACAGGGAGGAAAAGGGTGTGATAAATATTCTGATTGCTCATGATAGAGAGAATTATCTGCCTTATCAAAATTGTGGACAACTCAACAGTTGAAGATACCTAATTTTCATTGGATCCTATATTCATAGATTTAATTGATGTTACTCTACAAACAACTGCAGAATTTGTTCACGCATTTCTGCACCAAAGAAGCCTACAACAGCTAAAGATCAGTCCATCCATTTCAGTTCAGCTGAAATGTGAGGAGCAGAACAGAAGATAATGCGCGCTAGGATTAAACTGTGGAGGAATTAAAAAAATTGATGCAAATCGGTCCATGAACAATTCATCTCGGTAGCACACTCAATTGTGCGATGGCATCACGGCAAAAGCATCAGTGTCCACTTACGACGGAGGCGGTGGCCTCCCTGCTCCCACCGTAGAGCAGCCCCGCGAAGACCCCGACGAGGGTGGCCGTTCCCCAGTTCACCGTTCCCACCGCCGAAGCCCTCGAGGGCGAGCTTGCCGCCTCCATTTTCTCCCCTGCATCCTCCTGGACCACCCGTCCCCACAAAAACGCGTTACAATGGAAGAAAAAGAAGATACTAAACTACGCTGCGACAAGAAGCAGCAGCGCGGGGCGCGGGGCGAACCGTGGGAGGGGGCGGCTGCGATGACGGCGGCTCGGCGGGAGGAGGCGCCGAGGCAGGCATGCCGATCGGGCACGAGGAGCCGAGTACTTCGGAGGAGGGCTACTGTATTTAGTAAAAAAACGAGGGAAGATATTTGGGCGCACGGGGTGCAGTCGCCGGAGGACGGCGGGCAGCGACGGCGGTGGTGCGTCGCGGCGGCGAGATCGCAGCGCTGGGGGCGAGGAGTGGAAGTGGGGGAGAAATGGGAGGGACGAGCGAAATGTGTGGGTATTTGCATGTGGGCTGGGCTCGGCCCATACGGTGACGATAATGGGCCACAAATGGTGCTGTCGTCGTGACATATTTGCGCCCCCACTGAAGCTCGACTTCGAAATGGTGCTTCTTCCCTTGAACACGAAATACAGAGAGCTTGTTCGCTTGGTCTGCTGCTTATCATCTGTTACAGTGTTCGCAATTATTTCTTCTGCAGCCGCTACAGTATTCTCAGTTATTTCTTCAGCGGTCGCTACAGTAAAACAGATGCAAAACAGCCTGCCGAACAGCTCCAGAAAGCCTTGGACCGTTCTTTGATTGACCGACCAGTTCGCCCAGAGCTCCCAATCCGCACCATATATCTTTCTGTGGAAAATTAGTTCTACATTTTCAATTTCAATCCCGTGGAGAAGCACGGATTTATTTGTGTGTAACACATACTACATTATACACATGTTTAGGAATCTTTCGTTTGTCCGCGTATGATGATACTAATATCAAAACATCAGCTTCTTTGGAATGGTTGCTGTTCCAGAGCTGCTCCCTGTACTGCAGCATGTACGTCACCGCACGTACAAAGCTCTGTCTCTCTTACACGGCCTCCTCGACCTACAGAGTCACACAGACACATGGCTTCGAGAGCACAAGTATATAGCTACATGTACTTACAAAGCTCTGTAGTTAATCGTCAGTCTGGAATGCATACACGTGTGCAGCATGTCCTGCGTCCACGCAAGCACGCATGCGTGCAAAACGGTACTAGTACTGTTAGCTTCAATCAGAACGACGGCTCCGGCCGGCCTGATCGTCGTCACAGCTTCACCCCGGCGCGCTTCTTGTCTTCCAGCGCCGCCGGCAGCCGCTGCTCGAACCTGTTCAGGAACGCTGCCCACTCGTCGCCGCTCAGGTGCCCGAACGACACGTGCTTCCGCCCGCCGGAAAGGGTCGCGCCCTCGCCGCCGGGCGAGGGGGGTAGGAGGGACGGCAGGGCCGGGTGGACGGAGTCGTGGCATTCCTTGCAGAGTGTCTCGAGCGCGCTCATTCCCTCCTCCATCGCCGACACCTCGCGCGTCATCATGTCGCCGATGTCGGCGAGGCAGAGCCCCGCCGCCGCGGAGCGCTTCAGGAAGATGGTGCACAGCGTGAGGATCCGGATGGCGGGCTCCTTGAGCGACGGCAGCTCGGCGCGGAGCATCTCGGCGTCCTCGAACGGGTCCAGCGACGCGATGTAGGCCAGCTCGTCGTCGGAGAACGGCAGCGACGCCTGCGGCCAGTGCAGCCACTCGAAGTACGGGTCGTCGAGCTGCTCCGGCAGGCACAGGCCGTGGTCGATCGGCACCAGGTCCAGCAGCGGCGGCGAAGTAGCCGACCGGCCGCCGTCGTTGCCCGGCGGGTTCTTGACGAGGATGTTGCCGGCGTGGCGGTCGATGTTGAGGAGGCGGACGTCGAGGATGCCGACGCGGTGCACGGACGCCACCGAGAACCGCGACGGGCCCAGCTCGCCGGCGTCGTACTCGTGCGCCACGAACCGCTGAATCGACGCCATGGTGGTCGGCGACACGGGGCGCGAGATCTTCACCAGCGCCGTCGGCTCCACGCTGGCGAAGCCGCCGTGGTCGAGGAGGAACGCGGCCACCTCCCGCAGCACGGCCTCCCGCGCGTACCCACCCGTCCCGTTCGACCCCGCGGCGGCGGAGGAGGAGTCGCCGTCGTCGAGCGGCTTGATCACGGCGACGTGCTCGCCGGAGCGGCCGTCGTTGAGCAGAAGCGCGCCGCCGAGGCCGTTCTGCGCCGGCACCAGCCGCGTTCCCGACATGATGGCGCCCGCGGCCTCCGCGATGAGCTCCCGCACGCCGCGCGCGTTGCGGCCCGCGACGACCTCCACGCGCGGCATCTTCTTCTCGGCCTGCTCCGCGTGGTGGCTGCCGCCGCCGACGACGGTCGTGAAGCACGGGGAGGACTGGGTCCGGCGCTTCGGGGAGAGGCCGGTGTGGCCGCCGTCGCCGTCGCCGTGCTCCTGGTGGTCCCTGTCGAGCTGCGCGACGGAGCGGAGGCGGCAGTGACGGATCCGAGCGGCGGGAGGCTTCAGGTCGTGGCAGTGGCCGACCGCGATTGCCATCGATCCTTCCCTCCGGCGCCGGCGGGAAAGTAGCCGGTGGCGGGCGCCGGCTACATACAAATTCATGCATTCACACACATGCAAACCATCGCAATCAACCTCGATCGCTGACAATCTAGAACAACAATTGCGACTTGATACGCATACCTTTTTCGTTTGTACCTCTGGCTTCTTATTACAACATGTCGACCAAAGGATTGCTGGCTACATTCAGACGGCGAGATCAGTTGCAGCAGCCGGTCAGAGAAGACGATGACGACGAGGGCAGCAGCACGGCGGCGGGAGCACGAGGCGCAGGCATGAAAGATATCGAAGCTCGGTGGCGTGCGATGCAGCAGCTTCCAACAAAGAGCACACGGACGCGTCACGTTGTCCTGGACCGAGCAGAGATGAAGGCAGGGAGAAGGCGAAGCGATCTCTCCGGCCCCCCGCCAGCCGGCCGCCTCCCACCGCGCGCGCCGCCGACCACCGCTGCTCGTCACGGTTCTCCGCTTTCAATCGCTATGGTAGCTGGTAAATTATTGACGCGTGGCTGGCTCTCCTCCTCCTCCTCCCCGTCCGTCGTCTAATCTCTTCCCCTTCCCTCCGCGCGCGCGGCTGGGAGGAAGGAAAGGAAGGAGAAGAAAGAAGAAGCTCGGAGAAGCGGCGCCAACGACTGCCTATTTTTGCAACCCGGGAGGCCACCGCGGTGTACATATAAGATCGGGCGGTTTCATCGATCGATCGATCGGTGTCCGTTGCGCGAACGGAAGCTAAATTTGGCGGTCCGCGTCGCCCCTGCGCCGCGCACCCGCCATGGACGCGCATGGCGTGTGGCGAGCCGAGTTTCGTGGGATGGGAGCGCGGGAGAGGAGGCGTGATTGCGCCTCAGATGATCAGCGTGATGAAGCAGTGTCGGCGAGAAGTTGGGCGCGCACGGCACGGCCGTGAACTCGTTCAAGCTAGCGCATGGGCCAAACCGTGTAAGATGACAGCCCAATAAAATTGTTTGATATGATTGGGACTAGAAGTTCGGTTCAAGGCCCGGGTAAGATCACGGCCCAAATAAAAACAAGGCAGCTCCGAATTTTGTTTGTTCTTTGGTGGAACTAGCAACAAAACCGTGACCGAGATTTGATGGCAACTTGCGCCGTTGGTGAGGCGGCGCGCCGGCGAACCGCGAGCACGATGCATGCCGGCCAACATAAACGCGGCCATGTGCCTCTCCCTTTCCCGCCCGTCGATGGCGACGGCGCATGCAGCACGGACTCGACGCTCACGCGGTCACAGAAATGGCTTCCAACCTGGCGAAAACGACGCACCCCGTGGACCACGAAACAGGAAACCCTCGTGGTGCTCTCGCTCTGCTAGGTCCAAAAAGGTCGAGAGCTCGTTGCGGGTGACTGCGACGTCTGCAAATTACTACCTCCGTCTCAGAATATAAGCATTCTAGGTTTATTGAAAGTGAATCAGGTTCAACTTTGACTAACAATAGCTATAAAAATAAAATATTTTAAATATAAAGAGTTTCATATTAGAATAGTTGGTTTCACGATGAATCTAACAACATCAACTATATATAATAGAGTGCTATAAATATTTTGCTATTGATGGTCAAAGATAAGGAAGCTTGACTTTGACCAAACTCTGAAATGCTTTATATTCTGGGACGGAGAGAGTAACAAAGAGCCGCCATGAGACATGCAAATCAACCATTTATTGCCAGTTTGCCACTACGCAAAACAGCTCGCCAATAGCTTTGCACGAACAGCAACGTTTCGCGACGCAGACAGCAGGAGAAGATGAAGATGAGTTCAGGTCCTTGTTCCCCATCATGCCCATTACCAGACAGATGATGAGTTCAAGTCTCAGTGTTCAACCGCAGGCCACGGTTGGAGCCTCACTAACTGATAACTAACTCCAACTGGATCGAAGTGGGCGCCATCACTCAACCCAATTATACTCGATCGCCAAGTTTTTCAACCAACGCAAATGGTCTAAACGCCAAGACAAGACCACACATGATGATTATCTTATCTTGCGTGCGCTAGTGCCGTGACCGGGAAACCCAACACGGGAACATGGGGGGCGCGCACGCCGGCCACTCGCTGCTCGCCAGCGCCGCGCTCATGTTCTCGCGTCACGGGCGAAGCTACCCGCCGCGCCGGCGTCGCCCGCAACATGCCACCGCCGCCTGCCTGATGTGCCGCTGATTGCTCGGACGCGGAGGACGGCGGGCTACCCGGCTCGGCGGCGAGCCATACAAAAATGGGGCCGTGGGGTCGCGACCACCCCGAGCTGTCGGACGCGGCGGCCACGTCGATCGCGCGGATCGAATCGAGCCCGAGCGCGGCCGCGGTGCGTAGGGCGGGGGATGGAATCTCTCGGGGTCCGTCTCGGCAGCCGCGCCGTGCCCGGGGCACACGGCGTGCGACTCCGTGCAAAGGACAAGGACGGGTTTGGGGTCCTGCCACGAACTCTTTTTCGCTTTTGTCGAGAGAGGAGAGAAGGGAATATCGTATCCGCCCGGTGTCGTAGAAAAGTGGGAGAGGGAACAGAGAATGTCGCAGCTCGAGTACTCCAGATCGTAGAGTAAGGTTCTGTTCGTGTCTTTAGGTCTAGAGGTCATATCAAAACTAATCTTGCTATTTAAACGTCTTAAATAAGTTTAATTACAAAACCTTTTTATAGATGTGGGCTAATTAGCGAGACGAATCTAATGAGCCTAATTAATCTATGTTTCGCTACAGTGATGCTACAGTAACTATCGTCTAATCATGGCTTAATTACTCTCATTAGATTCGTCTCGTAAATTAGTACAAGGTTCTGCAGTTTAGTTTTATAATTAGACTTATTTAAGACGTCTAAATAATAAGATTAGTCTTGATGTGACCTTTAGGTCTAGAGAAACGAACACCTTCTAAGTATAGTGCACTCCTTGCGGCGTTTAGCCGGCGGCGCCGACAATCTTTTCTGGTTGCTTTGCCCTTTTTGGCAGCGCAGTTCAAATTCAAAGGTGTCATTTTGAGCTAGTGACCTCAAGTCCGCGTCACCGTTCAGTAAATGTTCAATTTTTGCCGAGACGTGCATGGCACCAGTGCTCTCCTCTTGGTGAGTGCCCTGCCCATGCTCTGCTCGAATGCATGGCAGACCCATTGGCCGGAGAAGTCTCCACTTTTGTGCATGGATACGATCCTCTGGGTACACCGTGAAGATATTTGACACCTTCGCGTTCGTTCGTTTATCGTGCCAAAGTGGGGTGGGATGAGGATCGGGGCGATTAGGGAGTGATGGGATCAGTGCTAGTGGCGCACCATGTGATGCATCGATCTCGAAGATCGTTGGTGGTCCAATATAATAAATAAATAAATAAAATTTGAATCGCGTAAACTTTGATGCAGCAGCATAATTACACTTGCCCACTAATCAGAAGTCGCCGTCAGTGAATTGAGGAACGGACGAACCGCATTCTTTGATTTAGAGCGGCAGGCATTGCCGAGATGAGCAACCTTACAATTCCTGTTCCCCTGAACACCTTGCACGATCCAATATAATCGAATCACAACAAATGGATCTGGATCACGGCGCACAAATATATTGATCGGCGCCGACGATAATAGTAGAGAAGAGGAGGAGAAGAAAAGAACCGAAGAAATGAGCCAAGAGGATCGGATGGACGCTCAGGAGCTGTTGACCTGGCGGCACTGCTTCCTGATCTGTCCCTTGGTGCCGGTGAGCACGTCGACGCGCCCCATCTTCTTCATGGACATGGAGAATGCGGCGTAGAACTTGATGGGGTTGGTAAGGTCGGCCACCATCTGCGCGGCGGCGGCGTTCTGCATGAGCGCGGCGTCGGACGCCAGCGTCCCCTGCTTCCGCTGCACGTTGGTGTAGTAGGTGCTGTCGAACTTGAACGCCGTGGTGCCGTCGAGGTTGACGGTGGAGCCCGCCGTCGAGGTCGACGGGTTGGGGCACGTGGTCATGAGCGTCTGCGCGTACGCCGAGTCCAGCAGCGGGTCCACGGCGGTGGCGTTGCCCTGGTACAGCCTGGGCGTGACGCTGGAGCAGCTGGCCACGCCGATGGTGTGCGCGCCGGAGAGCGCGACGAGGTCGGTGAGGTTGAGCCCGCGGTTGGTGAAGCTCTGGAGGATGCCGTTGAAGCCCGCGAACGGCGACGGCAGCGCGCCCGTGTTGGACGCCAGGGACACGGTGCCGTCGCGCCGGCCCGTCTCCACCTGCCACAGCGACGACGGGAACTGGACCGACACGGCGTCGCGCGCCGCCAGCGCGACGATGTCGGCGCAGGAGACCACGCCCGGGCACACCTGCTCCAGCCGCGCCTTGATGGCGTCGATCACCTCGTAGCCGCCCACCGACAGGTTGGGCCCCGCCGTCTTCTCGCTCTGCGCAACGTCCAGCAGGATCGACGCGTCGCAGCCCTGCATTGGAAGACAGCCATCGAGAAAGACACACCCGTCAGTCCAGCGACAACAGCGAGCAACACAACATGGCGAGCGAAACGATCCATCGACGACAGCGACAGGACAAGGCCGGGAAAGGGTTTGAATTTCGCGGCCGGGCGCAAAGGGCCAACCAGGCGCGCGACCGCCGTACCCGGCGCGGCAGCCTTTGATAGCTGTCGCGCGCCATGCATGGGGATGGGATGATGGGTGGGTGGTAGGGCTCGGCGCGCATGTGAGCGCAGCGGCAGTGGGGGAAAAAATGACAAGATTCGCCATGCTCCCCTCCCTCGCGCTCGTACGTAATTTTGGGGTTAGTTTTTTGCTTGCGTTTGTCGCTACCGCCAACCAGAGGAAAGGAGAAGGGTGCCGTAATGCTTACGTATACTACGGCTAAAGCCAGTACTACTACACGAGGAAAAGAAAAGGTGAGTAGGAGTTGAATGAGAGTTGAATACAGCCACCACATTGCCGAGCGCACTGTGCTGGGTTCTTGCTCTGCTATGCTCCAAACAAGCCTGACTGAAACTACAGGCAAACCCAGGCACGGTAAAAATGGGGTGCGGCCGGTCGGTCAGACTAGAGTATCTGTGTGTATGCAGTCTCTGTACGAAAGTATGCAAGCAACGAAGACGCAAGTGCTATTTGGCCGGCGCCTGAATCTGCATGCTCCCTGACCAGGCCAGGCTGCAGTTAGATTTTTGGGCTGATTTGAGCGCGTGTATCTAGCTGAAGCTGTGGATGGATGCAGTTAGAGATGCTGTATTTCTGGAGGAAGGGAGAACATGTCGACGCCGGAGCCGGGGGGCGGCGTCTCTGCCAGCAACAGCTGCTCCGGCGACACGGCGAGCGGAGAAGAGCTTGGCTTGAGCACACTGCTGAGGTCGCAGCAAGTAAAGTAAACATTTAAACAATGGAGCGGCGACACTTACATTGACGAAGCAGTCGTGGAAGTGGAGGCGGAGGAGCTTGGCGGGGAGGGTGGCGTTGCGGGCGACCATCTGCTGGGTGATGCTGCGGACGATGGATTCCGCGTTGGGGCAGGTCTTGGCGTAGAAGTTGTAGGCCAAGCCCGGGTTGGTCTCGAGCAGCCCCGCCTCTGCGCAGCTCAGTAAATGGCAGAGGACCACGGCCGCGCACCACCACGCCGTCGCCCCTGCTCGCCACCGGCCCTCCCCTGCTGCTGCCGTTGCTGTGGCCTGTCGCCCCCTCATCTCCTCCTCCTCCTCTCTCTCTCTTCTTAACTCAGATGTGGCAACAGTGAGTGATCTCAGATAGAGAAGACGGAGGAAGGGCCGGTCTGGCTCGCGAGTGATGAGTGTTTGGCGATGAATGACAGTGTCATTAAGGGGGTGGCTGGGCGCTGCCTTTTATAGATAGTCTCAGCAGCAGTTGCGGTCCGCGCCGTGGAGCCGAGTACTGCTTGCTGCTTGTGCGCGCGCGCGTTACGGGCGGCGGCAGCTTTGCGCGAAAGCAAAGGGACGAGGCTTCCGTTTCCGTTCCGTTCGTCACCGGACCAGATGTCACCACCAGTCGCACAGCCAACCAGCCAGGCAAGCAGGAGCTAGCTAGGCCGCAACAGTGATGTGGCGGGTCTGGCTAGCTTAGCTGTGCCGTGCCACGCCAACTTGCGTGCTTTGTTTATGGTTTCGGTTGGAAGGGACGAGAGAACGCGCGCCATGCATGATTTGTCCGTGTCGTGCAGCTGCAGGGCACTGTGGTGGTGATGGTGGATATCCCGTTGGTGAGCCACGCGCATTCGCCATGTGCAGCAACCAAACCGAGCATTGAGTTCATCATTCATTGCAACTTTGCAAGGAACAAGTGCGACCTGACGCTAATGCGACGGCGCAGGCACAGAGGGGTTCTGTGACCGAGCGTAGAATTTCGGATTACAGGGCGTAACAGAACAGTTTCGACTGCTCGACACACGCTAATAAAATACGTGCTCGTTCCATTGTACGTTAGCGTGACCAGCGAGGCCGTATCCACACAGTGCATGCAAGGCAGGGAACGAATGGCTGGGGCGCCTGGGGGGACGTGTAAGTACACATGGATTGCCACATGTGGGTCAGGAGGCGCATGTGCCAAAAGGAGACGATATTAGGTGCCCTTCTCTTTCCCCGCCGTCGGCCTGTTCTCGGCTCTTCTCCCCCTCCCAAATGTTGTTCATCAATTTTATAGGAGGTGGGAGGCCTGCGATCCGCGCGGAATCCATCAGTGTCTGTGCGTTCCTGTACCCTGACCGCCTGACGCCGACGGGCGACGACCACGCCACGAGCGCGAGATGGGCGGCGGCGGTTCGGTTGGTTTGACCCCTGTCCGCGCCCTACCCCTCGTCCTCCGGGCAAGCCAAGGCCCCTGCCAGCTGCCCATTTCCGGAACCGGGTGGGCGGCGCGCGACGCGATCGTTTACCCCGGCCGTTTCACCGCGGCCGACATTCCCACACCACGCACGTCCGCCGCGTGGTGGGAGGCAGAGGACGATTGCTTCGTCCTGCAGGTAGGATGCGGAGCCGTGAGAGCCTGCCTGCCCGACGCGCTGCCGCTGCGTCGGCGGCGCCATTTGTTATTTTGAGGGGGCTTCTTTTTGGGCGGTAGCGCGTAGTGGCGGCCCGTAAAGCCGCAGGAACAACGGGGCCGCGGCCGCAGCCGCGTCGGTTTTTTAGCATCGGGCAGTGCACGACGCCGTTTTCCGGGCGGGGAGGCACGCGGCCGGTGCTCTCGCGTCGGAGCTGGAGGGAAACATGGCCCTGCCGTGTTGTGTTCTTTTCATCCGGGTTCAGAGCCTAATCATGCACCTGATTTTGGGCACGGAAAGAAAGCGAGGCGAGACGAGAAGAGAAAAGCCCGTGCTTTCGCCGTGCTGCGCGGCGCCGCGGTGCGGTGCACCTGTTTGCCGTGTGGGGCAGCGGGGCCGGTAGGTACGATGATTGACTTGCTTCCGGGTTCCCTGGCCAAAGGTCACCAGGAATGGCGCCGTGGCCTTTGCCGGCCGTGTTTTCCATTTCCGGGAACCACTCGCAGTCCGACACCACTGGCAGTAGTAACTCACGAAAGACTCGAGAAGCCCGTACTGCTCCTAGTACACTGCAGCAGTCAGTAATTCAAGTTCACTCGTGCAGCCGTGCGCCAATAAATTGGGCGATGCCGCGGCACCCACGAGGCCACGACGGCCGTCACAACTAGCGGCAACCTATCCTTCGTACCACTCCACTTTTCTTTCGACCACGACGACGAGACGATCCATACTCGTAGGTGGTCCGCAGCTACAGAACCAGAAGAGAACAAGGAATGTAGCTAGACCCCCTCACATGGCGAACCCGAGGTCAAGGCGTACGCCAAGCTGCCTCGATCGCTTGACTAATGACCCCTCCAGATCATCGTATTCCCTGGCGTTTAATGGCGGACCGACTTGGACGCATCCGGCCAGACATCGCTGGAGCTTAATTAGCCGGAAAAAGATTGCGTAGTTTGACCACAAGTTGGACTAGTTTGGACCGCCGCGATGAGCGAGCGGGCTCGATCGTCCGCGGCTGCCATGTGTCTCATCTCCCGTTCGGTTCGATCGTGTGCTCTGTTCTCGACGCCACGCCGTGCTGCGTCCGTCGTGCCCTCGGCCGTGCGTGCAGCGACGCCGGCACAGGTCAAGATTCCAGCGCGACGATGATGGTGGCGCTCGGATTAGTTAGCCTATATAATTGCAGGGCTCCCGACATCGGTCGCCTAACGCCCATGTCCTTTCCATGATTAAGCTGCTGCAGCAGCGGCCGGCTCTGTGTAACTGCACAATGCTGTACGAAAAACGCTTAACTGCTCGATGCTTGTTTTTTTTTTTTTTAGAAAAGAGAGTCACCCCTCGGCTTTTATTGAAAGCCGCTCGATGCTTGTTTCGATTGGAGAGAGGGATCATATGGCACATGAGCTAGCAGAACACATGTGCGGAAGGTGCATGCATGGTGGTGGTACGTATTTGGTGGACACTGTACGCACAGAGAGATATTCCTGCGGTCGAGCAGAATATGGTTGTGGCGCGCGCGCGAGGACGGTGAGGTTGTGGTGCCGTCCGACGTGGACAACCAAAGGAATCCGATGAACTGAAGATGTGGGTTTGTGTCCAAGAGCAAGTCCAAGCACAGTCATGCAGTGCGAATAAGCAAGGGATCGAGTGTAGTAGTAAAAAAACAAAGAAGAGAACAATTGAACGTGGCGAGGGAATGGCGATAAGGCTAACTAACAGCAACGCTCGTCCACTTGAAGAAGGAATGTCACAGCAAGGACATGCTGGGATCACAACCAGCTGCTACTACTGTTTCGCGTGGAACAGCCAACGTACAAGCTCGTCAAAATTGATAGAATTTTGAAGTTCAGAATAAGAATCCATCAACGCCTGAATCATTCGACGTTAATTCCTGCAGGATCACTCCAAGCACGAACGACATGCTCTGAGCGGCAACTGGCTCGGCTCAACGTAAAGCGCATCAGCAGAATCATCGCGCGGGATCCGGCCTAGTGAGGGGGTCCGTGCTGTCATGACGCAATGGGAGACCTAAACTCCTTGGAAATTAGCACGAGGCGCGTTGCGGTTCAAAAGTTTATGCGTCAGGGTGGTGGTGGTTTTGGATTGGCCTTCCGCCATCGGGGAGATCTGGAGCTGAGCGCGCTCAAATCCCGATGCGCTGCCACTGTCTGTGTCGTCTGCTCTCGGCAGCGTCGCACGTGAACTTTTCGGAGAAAAGGTAGCAAAGCGTCGCGTCGGGACGGATAACGACGATGAATCGGCCAGGGCTTCGAGGGAGTGTACTCGCTCGTGATCGATGACTGCAGGAGTTGGGTACGTGAAATGGGCTTGGAGAGCCTAGTTGAATTTCCGGCCTGTGTGAAGAATAGAAGAGGCCCATATCTCATTGATCAGGATGTGGCTGGGCCGAAAAGTATTTCCGCGCAATTCAGGGACCAGAAGTATTTCCGGCCTGTGTGAAGCTGGCTTCTTCTTCTTGTCGTCCCCGGCCGTGCCCTGATTTCCGCCGCCGCCGCCGCATCCGCCGACATGCCTACCTCCTCCTCTTCCTCCCCCTCCCCGCCGCCAGGTTGCGTTCTCCTCGCCGTCAACGCCTACCCGGGCCAGCGGAGGAACCCCACCACCGCCAGCACCACCACCCGCAACCACGACAAAATCGAGGTGAGCTTGTTCCCTGCGCGGCCGCCGGTCCCCACCAACCTCTACGTGCACTGCCCGGACCTAACACTCACCGTCCGCCCCCGCATCATCCGCGCGGAAGAGGATCTCTTCCTCCTCCGTGTCGCCTTCGACGACGGCAGCTCGCCGGACGACTCCGACTACTTCGTCTACCGGGCCGACTACTCCAGCTGCTCTACCGCCCGCACCCCTTCTTCCGCGACGAAGACGTCGGTCTCCTTCGCCGAGAAGACGGCAACTACACCGTCGCCGCACGGCATGTGGGAGAGAGGAAGAGAGAAAAGAAAGAAGAGAGGAAGAGGGGGAAAAAAAGAAAAAGAAAAGAAATAGTGACGTGGCCTCTGACATGTGAAACCCGCTGTGCACTGGCGGAGCCAGTCGTCGGCCAGCCGGGGCCACGGCCCCCCCTTGGCCCACGAAAATTTTTGAAGACCCATGCATCCTGCTGCTATTTGGAGCCCAAAGACCCGCACGATGAAGCAGCAAAGTCAGCCGGCCTGCACGCAATATAATATTTGGAGCCCAAAGACCAGCACCCATGCATCCTGCTGCTATTTGGAGCCCAAAGACCAGCACGATGAATCACCAATCGCTGGGAAGGCATCGACTGGCTTCTCTTTTACGCTTCATTGCACAGTTGCACAAAATCAATTGGGGAAAAAAGCAACCGGAGGTCCGGACTCCGGAGCCACAGCTCGCCGGACTGATCGGCGGTCGTCACACACGGCCGTATGCTTCCGCTCTCTCCGGCAGTCCGCCCATCTTTAAGTACCTAACGTATTTCCCTTTAAAACTGCTTCACGTTAGGAAATAGATCACGTTTCTCCTATTTCCCCGTAGACCTCATGCTGCCAAGTTTCACGAACATGTATGATCTGCCAGGGACTCCTTGAGAGGCGTACGCCTGAATGAGATTGGTCAATACATACGCCACATGCCTACTGTTCATGGCCCCCCCTAGGGTTCGGAGCTGGCTCCGCCACTGCCGCTGTGTCACGTAGGACAAAACCACTCTCAAAACCGTCTGAGGAGTCGATTTGCACCTACTCATACAATTAAGCGACTGTAGATACTCGGTTTTAAGCGACTGTAGATACTCGGTTTTATAGTTCAGAGTGAAAGTTACGCTATCTTAAATAGTTGAGAGACGCAAATTAGACTTTTCTCTTTTCTTTTTTTAGAGACCGATGCGAATGTAGCTGGGCTCTGTTGGTTTGTCCGGGGTCTCTTGTTTGCCGGGGTCCTAAAAGTTACCGGGCCTTCTCTTCTTCTGAACAGCAGTAGTAGCCCAGCCCATCGTCGCTTACATCCTAAGCAACTGCCTCTCAGGAAAAAAAAACCCGCCTTCTTCGGTCCTTCCGCCGTGCGTCTCCGTGCGTAACGTCCACGCGTCCTGGCACGCGTCCCGCGACCGCCCACCGACGCGCCGGCCACGACCCGTCCCCTCCCTTCTTCCCTTTCTTTTTCCCCGCCCGTTGCCACCGAAGGAGCAAAACCTCCCACGAAGCAAAGCCAGAGCAAACCGCAAGGCATTCGCCGTCATTCACAGAGCATGCGCGTTGCCGCGACGCGACTCGCCACCTCCCCAGCCCCGCGCCTCCTCCTGCTCCTCCTCGCTTCCGCTTACCTCGCGATCGGAGCAGCCATGGCCGGCCACGTCCTCGGCGGCGCCCGCCAGAACCCCGCCGCCGCCAATAGCGCCGAGGCCGACGGGCTCGGCCGCTTCGCCGTCGACGAGCACAACAAGAAACAGGTGAGCGTCCTCCGTGCTTCCCTCCGCGCTTCCATATCTCCATGATTCGTTGATAATTGATTGGTGGTGCGATGCGGTTCTGATTTGGGGACGGTTGTGTGTGTGTGCTTGTTCGGGTTCAGAACGCACTGCTCGAGTTCGTGCGGGTGGTGGAGGCCAAGGAGCAGGTGGTGGCCGGCACGCTGCACCACCTCACGCTCGAGGCCATCGAGGCAGGGACGAAGAAGCTTTACGAGGCCAAGGTCTGGGTCAAGCCATGGCTCGACTACAAGGAGCTCCAGGACTTCCAGCACAAAGGGGAAGCGACCACCTTCACCAACTCTGACCTTGGCGCCAAGAAAGGTTCGCGTTCCCGCTCATGACATCTTTGCTAATTGCTTTTGTTCTGTGGTTGCTGATCTGTGGCTGCACAGAGTGATGAGTGAAACTGCGCAAGTTATTTGTTGAAATGTCTAGGTGGTCTCGAAATATGGTTGCGTTCAGTGATGTGTGCGTAATATTGTGGGTGTCGATCTAGTTTTGAGTGATGAATGGATGCATTTTCCTGTAGATTAAATTAGAACTGATTGTCAATATGAGGGCCTGGCTGGTGGGATCATTTTCGGTTCCGAATTCGGAATTCTTCTGTTATATTGTAGTGGGTTCAAGATTTTCAATCAGGAGGCTGGAATCCTTAGGATGGCACTGTGTCTTTTAAGAGTTCAGGTTGATAGTTTAATGACAGAAAAAAAGTAATGGGTCCATTACTAGTAGTTAATGGGATTTCTAGGGTGTTTATGTTTGGACCTTCAAGCGCAATGCGGTTAAGTTACTTTGTGGGAGCATAGTGATGACTCGCAATATTTGATTCCAACTCTATTTCAGCTGCTCGCAGAACGTCAAGTTATCTTATCTGAATGCTCAAGTACCTATTTGAGTTCAGTTGATTCTGTATAGGGATCATGGTTAATAAAATTGATAGTTCAAAGATGTTACACTTGTTCCATTTGTTAAGGATATAGTATTAGATTTGCACTATATTGTAGATGTCATATTCTAACACCATTTTGTGTTATCTGAGTTTGATGCTGGAAGTTGATCATTGCAATTGCTTGTCGCAAACCTGAATACTTGAAATGAATGTGGCACCTTTTGTAAGCACTGTTATGATGATATTCTGACGTCTATTAAGAACAAACAGCAATTGTGGATTTGTAAGTCCAGTTCTCTGTGCAACTGCAACCCTCTAACTAGCAAACTTTGGTTGTTGGAAATGATCTTATACTGAGCCCTTGTGGTTCAGTTATATAGTGTTGGCCATCTAAATTTGTTCAGAACTGGCAATTCATTTACTTTGGCACGCTACATGTGACATGTATGGAAAATCTAAACTACGCATTTGTGGTGTGAACACTGGCTGCATTCAGGTGGACATGAGCCTGGCTGGCGTGATGTGCCTGTTCATGATCCTGTAGTGAAGGATGCTGCAGACCATGCCGTGAAAACAATCCAAGGGAAGTCAAATTCTCTGTTTCCCTATGAGCTTCTTGAGATCATCCGTGCTAAGGCAGAGGTCAGCTGTTGCAGATAGGTCTTCCAGTCTGATCCTTTTAATGTCATAACATTGGCTGAAAATGTTTTTTGGTGCTCCTTTGTGTAGGTCGCGGAAGACTTTGCAAAATTTGACATTCTCATGAAACTGAAGAGAGGAAGCAAGGAGGAGAAGATCAAAGCTGAGGTCCACAAGAACCTGGAAGGTGCTTTTGTGCTGAACCAGCATCAGGTGGAGCATGATGAATCGAGCAGCCAGTGAGCTTCCTGATGTAGGAAGCCGTAGTAATGTAGTTTGCGGTCCATAATAAGGTGAAAACGTAATCTGGATTTCATGTATTCCATTCAGTGAAATGTGAATACCGTATAGATCCTTACTGGTGCTTGTTCCTAGCTGGTTTGGAATCGTCTCCGTCGCTGCTGTTATCAACTTTTGTCAACTGGACCTGTAACTTTTCAAATCTAATGGTAGGCTATGGCACTTGTTAATGTAATACTGCTATATGGTATATGGAATTGCGAGTCACCCCACTGGTAACAATGCATTTACGGTTGAACCCAGTTAGTCTGTTCTCTTCTTTCTTTGTGAAAAATGTTGAACCGTATGTGGGCATGTGTGATGGGCGAAGTCCTTCTCGATGCAAGAAACAAGCAGCGGGAGCCCTGGTGCGCTGCCCTTGATGCGCTTTGCAGTTACGAGATGTATGCTCAGCCTTCCGAAAACACTGTTATGCTCTAGAAATAATTTTCCTGCTGTATACCATGACGTGCTCTGCTATTTGAGTTTTGAAGGACAAACTATCGAACCTTCCAAACATTTGGGGCGTGATTGGTTTTCATCTGACCCCAACCAGGCCCGTACGTAGGAAGCCAGGCCACCACTAGCCAGCCCCACGCGAGCCAGGCTCCAGAGAAACGAGATTCGTTTTCGTTCCTGGCGAGGCCTGGCTGAGGGTCATTTGCTGCATCTACGCGTGCGAGCCAGATGAATACCAGAAGCAACCAATCACTCGTGAATTGCATGAGCTAAGCCCGGCCAGCCTGCTGCAGGCATCCAATCACTCCCACATTGCATCCCGTGGGCCTGGTTGGGTCATATACACCCAACCAATCACCCCCTTGGCTATTCGGGTGCAGCAGACTGGACTAGGGATGAAAATGGGACAGGAAAAAAAATCCTTGGCTCTGAATATCATTTTTTTCCCAATCATTTCCAAACTGTTTGGAATTTCCTTGAAACCAGAACAAAAATGAGTTGAGTTTTTTTTTCAGGAGCCAAAAATGAGTTGAGGTGGCCGGAATAAGGACTGGAAATGATTTAGGCGTTACTCGGATCAGTGTTTTGGATTTCGGTTTAAAAAAATTACCGGTCAAAAGGAGATATAACAAAAATCACCGAAAATCGGAAAATATCATCCGGTTTCGGTCCAAAATTTTTCAAAATTTGAATGAAATTTGGCCAAGATTTTCAAAACCGGTCCAAAATCGGCCGAAACTGGCCGGTAAAAACCAAATACTGGAGGGGACCGGTATAACCGAAATTCGGCGAAAACCGCAAAATTTCAACCGAATTTTTTTCACTGATTCGGATCATATTTGCCGTTCCTATATTTCAATTCGGAATGTTCCTATTTTTTCCCGTTACCCTTCCAACAAACCGAATAGCCCAGCACCAAAAGACCAGAAAGAGAAACGCCGCGGCGCCCCTGCTTCCTCGGGTCTGTCTCGCAATAGACTGCCGGCCCGGCCTGCTCTCGCCCCAGCTCCTCCTCCTTGCTTCCCCTTCCGCGCAGGCGCAGCAAGGCTGGCCGAATCGCCTCAAACCAGCATCGCCGCCCGCGGCCCGCCTTCACCGCTGCCGGGCACGGCTCCGCACGAGCCGCTGCTCTCCCAGGGAAACTGAGGTCCTCGCCGTGACGAGCGCACGCACACTACACCGCCGCCGCACCCACATCTCGGCCCGGCGGCCTCAACGCCGGCGCGGGCCATACAATCCAGACGTAACATTTGTCTCAGGGAGAGGAGTCGCCCCACCCCGCTGGTGCTGGACCCGAGCGGAGAGCGGGATACCTGGAGTGATTCCGTCTCCAACTCTCCATTGGTGAGTCAGTTACCCTAGCCTAGTAGAAGAACAAATCCCCCAAATAGCACACAGCTTGCTTTTTCTGACGGACGGATTGGTCCAACTGTTTATTTGTTTCGGGTGTACATTGTCGTTGCTGTTACCGCGAGCAAACAAATCAAAGTCTTCCTCCCTCCACTCTCAGTGGCTGCAGTTTATTCCCCAAAAAAAATTTCGGGGGTTTAACTGAACCCGCTTAGGCCGTCCAGTGTTTCTGTGAAATCCTGTTGGTCGAACATTGGGTTCTGGGTTTAAAGATAGTTACTCCCTGTTCTTGTAACCACATTGTTTGAGTCGTGCTCTCTTTAAGGAGTAGAGCCTCGATCTTTGCCATTTTGAGATGTTATATTTCGGTAGATGCCAGCAAATAGCTCAATTCTTCTGCTATGCTGTTATATAGAAGCTTTCATGGAGGAAAACTATATTAGACTGTTCTTACCGTGTCACATTGGAGGCTTGGAGCAAGAGCTACTAACCAAGTTATTTGCATAACTATATTATGCGCCCGTCCTAGATATCTATGTAGAATTCAGTTTGTGTCATTCTGACTAATTTGTTGTTTTCTACCCCATTGTATGCAGGATCAATCTTACATTCATACCATTTGGGTTCATCGGCATAAAGTATAGGATAGAGTAGGACAGACGAGGGATCTATAATGACAGGTGGATCAGGTGTGGTGGTGATAGACAATGGGGGTGGCCTTCTGAAGGCTGGCTTTGGTGGTGACAAGGACCCAATTGCTGTTGTACCCAATTGCATGGCCAAGGCCCCTGGTGGAAATTCCAAGAAATGGCTTGTGGCGGACCAGCTGCAGGCTGAAGATGTCGATGTGACTGGCATGACATTGAAGCGTCCTATTGATCGTGGCTATCTGATCAACACGGAGGTGCAGAGGGAGGTGTGGGAACGGGTTCTACGCAGCCTATTGCAGGTGGATCCTACCAACTCATCCTTGTTACTGGTGGAGCCCTTGTTCAATCCTCCAGCACTGCAGCATGCTACTGATGAGCTTGTGTTTGAGGAGTTTGGCTTCAACTCTCTTTGTGTTGCAGACGCTCCTTCCCTTGTCCACCTTTATGAGGCCAGCCGCCAACCGACGCTCTTCCGTGCACAATGTAGCCTTGTTGTCGACTGTGGCTTCTCCTTCACCCATGCATCCCCTGTGCTTCAGAACTTCACATTGAATTATGGTGTGCGACGCATGGACCTTGGTGGCAAGGCCCTTACTAATTATCTCAAGGAGCTCATCTCATACCGGTCCCTTAATGTGATGGATGAAACTCTCCTCATTGATGATGCAAAGGAAAAGCTATGCTTTGTTTCCCTTGATGTCCCTCGTGATCTTCGTCTTGCCAGGTCTGCTGATTTCTTATCCGTCATGCATATATTGTATTTTTGATTCTTTTGTTCATTTAGGTTCATAATGCATCACAACTTTTGATTAAATTTAGAGGTCAAACATTGACCTTGACATCACGAGATCAGCTAGGAGCATTTAGCATTTGGTTCTGAGTGAGTTATTTCCGTAATATAAATACACTAGCCGGCAGCGTAGTATTTTTTGAAGTGAATTTTTTAGGTTCCAAAAACGGCATTAGGCATCTGCATGTGTGTATGGAGGGAGTGAACACCTTTTAGCTGAAAATTAATTATGTGCTAGGAAAGCATAATACCTAATAAGTGCAGTTGTGGAGTCTCATTCTACAGCTTAACATATTATGGCTAATATTTGAATTTGAAGAATGCAAACTTTTTTCTGGCAAATAAAAGCAGATATTTGGGTCATGTTGTCTCCATATGGTTGTAAAGCAAACTGTATTATAATTCTGATAGATTTTCCTCTGGATGTCTGCTGAGGATATGTTTCTTCGCTAGAAAGTTATTTTGAAATACCTTCCTAAAGCATATTGTATTTTGGAGTTACCGGAACACATGTTGCCGCTACATGCTGATGTAAATGAACAATTCTGGACATTGTAGTAATCCACAATAATTTCAATTCTACTTACCAGTTGAGGAAATCAAGTGTTAGGGGCCTCTTATAGGGAGACATGAAGTTCAAGGGCATCTATTAATTGAAGGACTGAACTAACTCTAAGTTCATGGTATTGTCTAAATGATTCAAGTAAATCAAAACCAGTCTTCTTAGAGCTTATTAACTTTTGCAATATACTTGAAACTATTACTTTTTACTGTTACCTAATTCTATACAACTGTAATGGTGACCACTCAGCGGGAGTTTGTTGTATACAATATTTGTTTCTCTTAGTTTGGGAAGATTTGATGATTACGAAGCCTGGTACTTTGAGTCCTAAATAGCCGATCTTTATGAAGATATTTGGCTTATAGTGTAGAGTGTCGTATGCGATTGTATCAAACTGAAATGTTAAATTTAGAGAGTTAAAACTTTCTGCTACACGCTTATAAACTTCAAATATTGATCTACTTTCGCCAGGCAATATCATATTTTACTGTGATCTCCTTTTTTTTTATCAAAAACATAAAGTTACCTTATTTGATATTCAGTCAGTCAGTTGTCATAATACAATTAAGGATGTTTACTCACCTGTTTTTCTCTTCAAACAATTCTGATATTTTCTAGGGTAGGTAATATTGCATGCCATGCCATGCCGATTACCTTTGTGCTATTTATGTTCATTTGCTACTCAGATCCCTTAGCAGTACGCTGTGCCACTGTTTGACAGGTTATCATTCAAGGACAATTTTTTTAGATGTTCTTACATTCTCCCTGATGGCATAACACACAAGAAAGGATTTGTAAAGGATATAGATGAAGCACATAGATACTGCTCTCTGCCTGTTGATGGAGAATCAGAAAGAAATGGCCATGACATGGATACAAACAAGTACGAGGATCGAAAAAAGACAGAATTAAGTCAAAATGTAACATTCTGGGTCTTATTTATGTGCTTTATGTTCTGTTGGGACCATCTAATGAAGTTTTACTCTGCAGGAATTCGCCTTGGCCAATGAGAGGTTCCTTGTCCCTGAGATGCTGTTTCGTCCAACTGATCTCGGTTGGTGTCGATGTTAAATGTCCAGTACACATTTCTGCATTAGATTTGAAATATTGCTCTACAGTTTTCAACATGTGCTCCCAAAATTGGTTTTGCTAGCTATGGAAATTAACTGTCTCATGCATCTTTTTTTATCATATTTCCTAAAAATCATTACAAACACTCTCCGCCTGCATTCTAGTTGAGTTTTTTTTTTGGGGTCGATTGGGAGGACAACATAGAGGAATGGAACATCGGTAATATTTCTGAGCTGAAGGGCATACTAGGACAGAAATCCTTGTGAATAACTCGTTTGTAGAAATTCCATTAACCTGCTACTTCATTTGCTCATTGGTGTCCCTTCTAATTTGCGGGATTTCACTTCTATTACACTTTTGTTATCCTAATTTTGTCAAGGGAAAAACTGAGGTGCATGCATCATTTAAGCTGGTCATTGTTGCCATACTAACTCTACCTCTTGCCCTGTGTCTTTTGTGTTTCTCTTGTCCTTGTTTCTTGTGGGTTTCATCTTTAGCCTACCCCAACTTGCTTGGGACAAAAGACTATGTTCTTGTTGTTGATTGTTGCCATACTAATGTCTACTGTGCATGTGTGTAGGTATGAACCAAGCTGGGCTTGCTGAGTGTGTAGTTCGTTCAGTGCAATCCTGCCACCAATATATTCAACCTGTTCTTTTTGAAAGGTACAATTTATTTGTATATATGCCTGCTCCAGTCTTCAAATGTGCTATTCATGTTCACATCTATTGGTTGTTTCCAGCATCATCTTGACAGGCGGAAGCACATTATTCCCCCGATTCACTGAAAGATTGTAAGTTCTTCAGAACCATATACTTGTTCATATTGTAAGGAACTCGCCATGTACCTTATTATTTTGCATTGTTTGGAGGGCACTGAGATTGTAAACGTTAATGACAGGGAAAGGGAACTTCGGCCTCTTGTCCCTGACAACTACCAGGTGAAGATAATTCGTCAAGAGAAGTACGTCTCTCTCTCTCTCTCTCAATCTCAACTCCCCCCATCTCCTCTCGTGCCCGTCTCTCTTGTATAAATGCCATTAATCTCTTTTACTTTGTCCAGCCCAATTCTAGGTGTGTGGAGAGGTGGATCCATTTTGGCGTCCAGCCCTGATTTCGAGTCAATGTGTGTTACAAAAACAGAGTACGAGGAGATGGGATCAGCACGATGTCGGCGAAGATTTTTTCACTGAAAGAGTAAGCTAACAGAGGCGCTTTTTAGTGAAGGTAGGTCAGCAGCTTAGGAGAAGTGAATGTGCTTTGTAAATACGATGCATGTATTAGGTGTTTGACATTATTGACAGTTCTTTTGGCAAGTTAGGTGTTTGACAATTTAGTTACATGCAAATTAGAAATTTGGTTTGTATCTTATGCTCAATGGCGCCTGAGGTTTCAGAGTCATGTTGTGTTCAGGTCTCCAACCGATTTGACAGCTGTAGCTGATCAGAGTCATCTTACTCAATATGGTTCGATATGACAACTGTTCTGCTTCATGTTAAAAGCTTTGTAGTTCACGTTATATGTGCTGTTCTTATTTTCTGTTTCCAAGTTGGTTTTCTGCTTATTATTTGGCTCGGGGGTTCTCTCGGCAGGAGGCATAGAATAGATGATCAAGGGTTTTTAAAGGGGTCAAAACCGGACCGGTTTTCCAAGTTAACTGGTTTTCGGATCTGAATTTCGAAAATTTGACGAAATTTGTCCTGTTTTCAATCAAAACCGGTTCGGTCCGGCTTCAGCGGTAAGTTAAACTCTGGGTGTATCCTTCGAAAGCATGATAATCAATCCAACACGTCAATTCAGAAACCAAAGGTTCCAATCAGGCTAATTCCTTCCGTGCGGCGCAGTTCAGGTCACGACGGCGGCACCGCGGATCCGGGTCATCTGAAAATCTCCCCGCCGGCCGCCGAAGTCGCAATCTTTCCTGCTTCCTAAGCTTCTGACACGCCATGTCATCATTATTAGTCGGATGCAAACCTCATTTTAAGTGCTAAGCAAAATTAGAAACCAAATATTCATTTTGATAGATTATGAATTTAGATGAGAACCTTGAAATAGTTTAGAAACTTAATTTTTTATTTTAAAAATTCATGGACTCAGATGAGAATCGTGAAATAGTTTTAAGATCTCTTATGCACTTTACTCTTAGAGTATATTGCGATATCTCCAGATATGATAGATCATGATCATGTAATTCTGACTTACTTTATCTCTACCAGTTGCTCCTTGCACTTTAAGCAATATATTCTTATATAATCTCATGCCTTAACAATACAATCAACCACCGTCGCAAATTGAGCATCCGTGTGTCGTCGCCGCACAAGCGTTGCGGTTGCGGACACCGTCGTCTGCCGCTTGTTGAGTCTGATTTCGTGTACACGCGCGCCGCGCCCTTCTGAACCCCAGATTCGCCGAGGAATATGGCGGAAGCTCCGGCCGGCGACTCGCACGACTACCCCACCATCGACCCCACCTCGTTCGACGTGGTCATCTGCGGCACGGGCCTCCCGGAATCCTTGCTCGCCGCCGCCTGCGCCGCCGCCGGGAAGACCGTCCTCCACGTCGATCCCAACCCATTCTACGGCTCCCTCTACTCCTCTGTTCCGCTCCCCTCACTACCCTCCTTCCTCTCCCCCGACCTCTCCATCCCCATCCCCCAGCCCTCCTCCTCCGACGACGGTTCCCACACCGTCGTCGATCTCCAACGCCGCAACATCTTCTCGGAGGCGGAGACCTCGGGGACAGCGCCTGAGCCGTCGACGCGATTCACCGTCGATCTGGTCGGCCCCAGGGTGCTGTACTGCGCGGATGAGGCCGTGGACCTTCTCCTGAGGTCGGGGGGAAACCACCATGTGGAGTTCAAGAGCGTCGAAGGGGGCAGCCTCCTCTTCTGGGAGGGCCAGCTCTACCCCGTGCCGGACTCGAGGCAGGCCATCTTCAAGGACGCTACCCTCCAGCTCAAGGAGAAGAATGTCCTGTTCAGGTTCTTCAAGCTTGTGCAGGCGCACATTGCTGCGGCTTCAGCTTCTGGCAATGAGGCGCAAGAGGGCAAGATACCCGAGGAGGATCTGGACCTCCCCTTCATCGAGTACCTCAAGAAACAGCAGCTTTCGCCCAAGATGAGAGCGTAAGAGTGTTCTTAACTTGACCAAGTGTACTCTATTTTTAGTAATGTGACTAAAACTGACATCTGCGTTTTGTTTACAGGGTTGTGCTCTATGCAATTGCGATGGCAGATTATGATCAAGATATCACTGACTCTTGTGAGAAATTGCTGACGACAAGAGAGGGAATCCAAACCATTGCTCTGTACTCCTCGTCCATTGGGAGGTCACTTTGCTTCCTTGAACCTTCCCTTCTCCACTTTGGAAAGCTATTAATTCTATGATGTAAATGCCTTGTTGAGCAACCCATTGACTTTCATTTATCTGCAGAGATATATGTTGTCAAATATGTAATTTTGAAAGTACCTTGCTGTGCTGCTGAAAGTTTACATCTTGTTTTTTTTATATACTAGGTTCGCTAATGCAGAAGGTGCTTTCATTTATCCTATGTATGGGCATGGTGAACTGCCTCAAGCTTTTTGTCGCTGTGCTGCTGTTAAGGGTGCCTTATATGTAAGATGATCTTCACAAGTATATGTGCAATGATTTTTTCCATGCAGCTACTGCTGTTTTTTTCTACGACTGTGATGTGATCATAACATCTTTAATCCTATTAGTCTTACTTTCTATCTTGCAAATATGATGGCAACCAAAACATGTGGTATGTTGATTTGATAGGCCCTGTGTTTCTCAAGTCTCTGTTGGAATGGCTTGCTGCACCTTCTTTATGTCTTTTTCATTCGAATAATATGTGCCATTTTTCTCATACTTTGCCTTGCCAATATCTGTTCAGGTGTTGCGGATGCCAGTATCTGCACTTCTAATGGATGAGGTATGATCACAAGCTTGTTACCAGTTATCTCATGCTTTGTTATTTATTTCAGCGTGGTAGAGGATGTATGCTTTATTTCTTGGGCTGTGTAGTGTAACCACTTTGTTATGTTTCACGCTTTCCCATTTCTTCATTAGTAACTGAAATAGTTTATTTCCCTTGATCAGGAAAAGAAGCATTGTGTAGGTGCCAGATTAGCATCTGGTCAGGATATTTTGTGCCAGCAGTTGATACTTGCCCCATCATACAAAATTCCTACCTTGGATGTGCCATCTGATGGTTCAGACTCAAACTTGCTGAGAAAAGTTGCAAGGGGTATATGCATAATTAGCAAGTCTGTGAAACCGGATTCATCAAATCTTCTAATTGTTTTCCCACCAAAAGGTAAGAACTGATACTCGTTTACGTGTTTGGGTGCTAGATTTCCTTGATATCTCAATGGCGCAGCAGATTGTAGCAATGATTCTGTTTTGAATAATTCCTCTCATCATGTAGCATTAGAAGAGCAGCAGACTGCAGCTATTCGGGTTCTTCAGTTGAGCAGCAATCTAGCAGTATGCCCTCCTGGAATGTAAGTTATATATCCTATCATCATATCATTCAACACATGCGTATGTAATGTCAGCAGTCATTATGTTCGAAATTAACATATAATGTAGGACTAGCGACTTACCTACGTTAATCTCACTTGCAGGTTTATGGCATATCTGTCTACCCCCTGTGCTGATGCCTCCAGTGGAAAACAATGCATAAGGAAGGCAGTGGATGCTCTTTTTGATCCACAGGCTTCCGATTCTTTGGAAGGCCACCTAGAGACAACTAGAGAAAATAATGAGGATTTGAAGCCAACTCTGATTTGGAGCTGTGTATATATTCAAGAGATCACAGAGGTGAACTTTTTTATCGTCAGCTACTGCATAGTCTGCATTCATTTAGTGTCAGTACACAAACATATCCCTTTTATTAAACATTCACTGTCCTGGCTTGTATAATCAGGGAACATCCAGTTCTTTATTGTCGTGCTCCACGCCTGATGAAAATCTGGACTACAGGAAGATACTGGAATCAACGAAAAAGGTATTGCATCCCATGTTGCGTTTCTTTTTGAATGTACCTGCATGAAAAGTATGTCGGAAACCATAACTGTGGATCTTTCAGAAGTCAGAATTGTTCTTATCATAGTCAGAGTTGTTCTTATTAGTATCAGATAGTTTATTTGACCTGCTTTCATTGAAGGAGCAACTTTTATATATGTTTTCTCTTGGTGCATATTCTGTCCATTATTGTGACAATCAATTATTCTCCGCTATAGAAGTCACTAGTACACTGTGTTCGAGACAGCTTTAGAGTAGTTAGCGTTTCATTTAATCACCAGCTTTGGTAGCATGATGTATCGAGATGTTAAATATCCTCGAATATAATTTGTCTTACCTGACCAATTTGTTTTATGGTTCTTTTATTGTAGTTTTTTGCCGATATTTGTCCTAATGAAGAATTCTTGCCAAGAAGGTCAGCTCCTGTATATGCTGATGATGACTCTGATTCTGCAGAGTAAAACCATCTATTCAGGTATAGAAATCTTTACATATGGAACTTGCAATATTTTACTCATGTTTAACTCATTGCGAATGAAAAATTATCAAAATCTTTGGGCATTGCATTTATTTGCGTATATCCTCACTGCTCATTGAAGTATAGAAAATGTAGCATGCTATACTTTGTGCTGTTTGCTGCTACACTGAGTATTATTTATGAATTTGTCACCAGCTTTAAAATTGCGAAATCCAAAAATCGGACAACTTTCCTTGTTGAGCACCTTTTGATTGTTGTGCAAAATTGGCGGAGAGCGGAACTACCAGGAAAGCCTGGCACAAAAATCGAAGAGTATATACTAGATATTTACCAAATAATGGCACTGCAATACTGTTACTGACAAAACCTGGCTACATAAAGCTACAAAATTATAGTTTGTGTATTGGTCTATCGAATATTTGCTGTTTAGTGTCTTTCAAATTTTCTTGATACCAAGTCAAGCTACGTTCTTACAAAGTGTTTGACTAAATAAAGCATATGCATCATTTCTAGGAATAATATCTTTGTGGGCTAACCATTTGTTGTTTTGGCATTTTGCTAGACAACAGAATGTGAACGAAGGCGTCCTCCATGTTACAGTGTGCCTTGTAGTTCAGACTTCAGAGTGCAAAAGAGCACACCAAGTAGCCTGTTGCTGTGCTGAACCGTTGTGCCGGATTTCTGATGTTTAGGTGGCTGCTTACAGGCAGGAGTGCAGTGTCCCTGGCGTTTAATATTTGTATACATGACCCGCACACGCTCTCAGTCAAATGGGCTACTGCCTCCATTTTTGTAATGGTTCTTGCAGCACTTCTGTACAGAGTTTTATAAGATGTTTTTCGCCTTACGGCAAACATTCTAAATCATTGTACGCTAAGAAAAAGGACACTGAAAAGACTCCTGTGCCTTTTCTGATTGGAGTTAAGGTGATGTGTTTTGGGATCGTTCTAAACCATTGTACGATTGCACCACTCTTGACGTGCTCTGCTATTTTAGTAAATAGCTTGTTTGCCATTAGCTTTTTTCTTTTGAGGCACCAAAAATGAGTTGAGGTAGTCGGAATAAGGACTGGAAATGAGCGTTATTCCGATCATATTTGCAGTTCCTATATTTCAGTCATGTTTTTCGAACAAAACGGAATAGCCCAGCACCAAAGCCCAGACGCAGCCCGCCCGGCTCTCTCGGTTTTTTATTTTTCAAGTGAAGGTGTTGTATTATGTGTTTAACATTGTTGACAATTCTTTTGACAAGTTAGGCGTTTGACAATTCAGCTACATGCAAGTTAGAAATTTGGTTTCCACCTTCTCTCACTGGTGCCTGCCTGAGGTTTCAGAGTCATATGGTGTTTTCAGGTCTCCAACCGATTTGAGAACTGTAGGTTATCAGAGTAGTTTTTAGATTATGATTCGATATGACAACTGTTCTGCTTCATGCTAAAAGCTTTGATACTGTTCGCGTCTTCGTTTTCCAAGTTGGTTTTCTGCTTATTATTGGGCTCTGTGCATGGTTCTGCCGGCTGTAGGAAATCAGCAACACTTCGTTTGGATGCATCGTTGCAAAGCATGTTAATCAATCCAGCACGTTCACAATTTGTTGCCTTATGACACAATTTGTTAAAATTTAACGTTCTTGGGAGCCTACTTACAATTCGGTTTTTCTTGCAATATTTTAGTTCATCGAATTTGATCTTTGGTCTGCTTAAAATATTGTTTTTATTTATCATGATGCACTTTCTTGCTAAACTATTTATTTAATTTTTCGATGTCTCTACTTTGTTTACAAGTGACATAACTCTAAATTAATACTACAAACAAAACAATACAATTCTAAGAAAAAAATTATGTGGACTCAAAGAAACTCTTTGAATCAACTAGTCTAGCCGCATAGTCTAGCGCATAGGGTCTCTGCTGACTGCTAGTTTTATGGTAACAGAAAGGTTTCACAACTTCACCATAACTGACAGAGGCCAGGTTCGCATTGTACATAATTAAATACAAACAAAGACTCACAATAACTGACAGACAGCAGGTTCACATTGTACATAGTTAAATACAATACAAATAAAAAGATTCAAAAAAATTGCAAAGAATTAAGTGCACTACATTCACATACCAAATAATATGGATGGATACAATCTCAGACACCTGACAACTGCATGGAGAGGATCTTTGGAGGAAAAATAAAACTAACTGAATGGAGACTTCACATAAATGGTAAAAACTGGGTAACGGGATATATGTGGTTGATAACAAGTAGTACGTCCAGGACCTAGGTGCCAAGCAACAGGTCCAGTGACTAAACCAGACAAATAAAGAAGGTAAGCCACTTGATCTCTTCAGCAGCTTCGTGGAACTCATGCTCGTCCTCAAGATTAGTAATCTTCTGTGGGAACGGCATCGTTATCGCCCATGTGCACATTTGTAGATGTGCCTGTGACAGAATTACGAACATAAGACCAAAAACGTTCATATAACAGGATAAAATGTTGAGTTAGTCCCCAAACAAAAAATCAGAACTGCACTAAACAAGTACCCGCTAACACACAATAAGACACTGATACTTTAAAAGCACAGTAAGATTTTTGAGACTGTTGGCAGAGAGTTATTGTGTCTAAAAGTTACAGAAGGCAAAAGAATAGAGAAAAGATAACATACCTGTCGCAGTTACATAAACCTTTGGTTTATTTGGATTCTCATGAGCCGCGGCCATCACTTCCTCAACTAGGGAATTAATGATAGTTTCACCAAAGAACTCAACCTCCTTAAGTTCTGGGAGTTTCGTCTCAATGCCAAAAATGCCCCTTCCAGGCTTTCTGATAAATGCCAGCGTGAGCCTCTCGAGATTAGCGGCACCTCCTTCAAATCTGAGCTCATCAAGGTTTGGTGCATTATCTACAATGAGCTGCTTGAGACGACGAAACTTATCTTGTTGGAAGCAGAGCGTTGTTCCCATGAATGATTGGTAGTAAAGTTTGAGAGATACAAGACTTGGAAGATCCCCTAGTTGGCTCAGCAATTTCTCATCCAAAAAATTCTCCCTGAGGGAAAGATCAACTAAGTAGTTAAGGGATGAAATCCACTCTGGCAAGACACTTAACTTTCCCCACAAGTATAGCTTTTCGAGGAAGATAGGTGGTGATTTTCCTTTCAAGCCCCATATCCCCGTTGTGCCAGTGGATGATTGACAGGTGGCGAATAGAGTTGCACAGCCTGCTCAAGGAGTCGGCAAAAGGTTTCCATTTTTCTCCTCCAGATTCATGGTAAATGGCACAAAGCTTAGTTACTTGGGACAACTCACCAATTTCCTCCAATGCACGGGAGTTTGATGCAATGTCTAGGTGGGCAATCTTTTGAAGGGCTTTCATGTTCTCCATGCCACGCGGTATCATCAAAGCAGGATCGTGTGCCTCAAAGAGCTTTACTCGACTCATCCTTGTATAGTATCTATACCTACCGCCAAGTAGATGCTTCAGATATTGCAGCTGAGTTACGGTTTCAGGTAACTCTCCAATGGATGTCTCCCTAACATCTAGTGTCACCAGATCTTTAAGTCTCCCTATTTGCTTTGGCAACTTTGAAATTTTTGTTCTTCTAAGGCTTAGGTACTTCAACAGATACATTTTGCAGATATCCTTCAAGTCTTCATTTCTCAGCCACCCACAACCTTCGAGGTCTAATACCCTGAGCAGTTTTAGCTGAGCAAAATTGATGCCTAGTGGTTTCACGCTGCAATCTAGAATTGAGAGAGACCGGCAATGAGAAAAGTTTGTGTTGGCCTCATATTGTGCTGTACCCTTCCCACTGCCATCAGTACGAACCGATAGCCTCCGGACTTTGTCGTGCCCTGTTCCACTGTGTTGTGGACTCCCTACGAATGAGATGAAGTTTTCCTGGATAGATCTTAACATGATCACTTCCAGCATCATGTCATGAACCTTGCAGCACCTGATTACACCAGTGCTAGCAATTCGGGTAGGTGTTACCATGCTTCTGCTCACAAATTCATCGAGGTACCTCTCTGCAACCTCCTCAGGATTTGATCCGTGTTTACCGTTGATAAAACCTTCTGCTACCCATCTCCTAACTAAGGGTCCTCTTTTGATCTCATAATCCTCTGGAAAAATACTGAGATACATGAAGCAGGCCTTCAAACGGTAGGGCAAATCATGGTAACCAAGAGAGAGTATCCTTCTCATTCCCCTTAGAGTAGCGCTTGTTTCTAACTCGGAACCTAGTCTTACACACACCTTTTCCCATTCCGCCTTCGTCTTGTTGTCTGTCCGAGCTAGGATTCCACCTATGCTAAGTATAGCCAGAGGCAGACCCTTGCATTTTTGCAGTATCTTGCGAGATGTTTCCTCAAGATCAGGATAAAGACATGTATCCGACTGAAACACTTTCTTAAAGAATAACTTCTTTGACTCTTCATCGGGCAGTTCTGTCATGTTGTAAACATCCTTGGAATGAGAGCTGCAACCTTGAGCGACATCGCGCTTCCGTGTAGTGATTAGTATTCTGCTTTGTTTGTTATTTTCAGGAAAAACCACCTTCAATTTCTCCCAAACCTCAGGATGCCAAATGTCATCCATGATAATGAAATACCTATGCATAAAAACCAGTCGATGCTTGTTAGATAGAAATGAATAGCAACTAAAAGTCTTAAACAGTAATAAAAAGGCCAACTTTCAGGGGCGATAAATTTATCAAGCTCCAGTACGACCGCTTGTATGCAATGGTGGCATGTTTCACATTTCGTCATGACGTCAATAATGCAGCGTGCATAATATTAGTTGGTGGTACATGGGAATGCATGGTTCCTGGACCCTGGTGCACGGGGAAAAACCCCGCGGTAAGATGCATAGTAGTCGACATCGGAAGCTCAAAAACAAAACTCTGAAGTCAGGTATCAAGGTGCTTTGAAATATGTTGACTAAGAAATGGGTTGCCATTAGAAAAAAGGAGTCGAAGGACAAGCAATTAATTGCCTTGGCTAGGTTTCTGGAGGCTTTGAGGTGGCCTCACTAGGCGTGGTTCGTTTCCTGAAGATTTTATGATCTAAACTAGCCGTGCCGTGGCTCGTTGTTTGCTTTGGTTGCTTCGTTTTTAGACTTCGCTTGATGATCCAATCTAGTCGAGGTCTTTTTTTTCGGTTTGGTTTTTCTCGAGCGTGGTGATGACCATGGCTTGGGCCTAGCGCTCATGCTGGGTTAGAATCTGTAATCTTAGGATGTAATTCTTCTCCTATATATCTTAATGAATGGCAGTGCTCCTGCCTTATTTCAAGAAAAGAAGCTAGGCTTTGGTTGGCATAGTGGAAATAAGTCAAACAAGATAATACAAGCATCGACACTCGGATATATCTGGGGCCTCGATGAGCTATTGGGCGCCCTCGTCCTTGAGGCTGGGGATCAAAGGCGAGAAGGAAAGGGTTATTGATGCTTAGAAAAGATTACTAGGGCTATTGTCAAGATCAAGAGCCCTAAGGTTTTTTTTAGTAGCGCATAGGATGGCTCTCAGATTGAGTGGAGGAGAAGGGATCTGGGCTGGGACCTCCCCACCTAGCAGGAAGTAACTTGCCACCTAGATGATCAGGGACTGGTCGGTTACGATGCTCATGGAGCTGGCAAACATCAAGTACGTACCGGGCCTAGCGCTAAAGGCTTGAGAGGTGTCCGAGCTGCCACAAGTGCCGTGAGTGGACAAAAGAGTAGGAAATATCCTTCTGATCAACTCTCCCTAGGCAGATAGGTGGCAAGATCGGGCACACCTCGGAGCTAAGGCAGGGCGACATGCTCGATCCCGACCACCCATTTGCTCGGCCTGGATCACATCGTTGCACGCATGGCGCACCTTCCTTATGCAGACTATCATGTTGACGAAATCCTTTTAAAGGAATCTTCTCTATCTCATGAGCAGGACATGGGCTTCAATCCTTGTCTCCATCACCACTGTTTGCTTGGGTTAGCATGCCAAAGATTATCTAGACGTCACGAGAGGACATTGGATTAAGCAGCAATTTATTTCATAAATCGTACCAGCTAGGATTCGAACTCAAGACCTCTGACTATGATATCATATTGAGTTGCATGCACTGACTAGCTGCACCTACAAAGCTAAACTGATGAGAAAAAGTGAGCAATTTACTTATACTCTAATAGGAGATTAGATTATTCACAGAAGAGGATTGCACATGAAAAACCCTATCTTGTATCTTCACTGGAACCACACACATAATACAACACCATGCAGGACGTAGGGCTATTATTCCTTTCGAGGGAGGTCTGAACTGGGTAAACCGGTTGTGCCTACTTGCGATCACTAGCCCCTGCGCTGTATGTCTGAGTCTGACACGTGTCTACCCTACTTCCTGAATCATGATCCTAGGGTCGACCATTTCGTCAACCCGGCTGACAGTGTCTTTAAACAGTACTATCTCCGTTCTTAAAATGATGTCGTTGACTTCTTAAGTTACGTTTAACCGTTTGTTTTATTCAAAAAAGTTTAAAAATTATCAAATATTTTGTTATGATTTGTTTTATCATTAGAGATATTTGAAACATAATTTATAACTTTGTATATTTGAGCTAATATTTTGAAAAAAAACGAACGGTCAAACGTAATTCAAAATGTCAACTGTGACATTAGTTTAAAAACGGAGGGAATAGAAATTAAGAATATACTAAAAAAAGTAGTACCTTTTTTCTTTGAGGTAATCTCGGCATTTTTCCATAATTGTGTCTATGGACCAGCCCTCAATTCCTCGAAAGGGGTCCACATAAATTTCTTTCCCGAAGCTGTTTATATCTCTTTGTACTTGGAGGAGCTGCTTCAATAAAGATTCCATCAATATACGAAGATCGTAATTTTGGGACACTGCTATGAAAGCCTGAGCCTGGATCCTTTTCACTGCCGGGCTCCTAAAAACTGTCACAGCAAGAGTGGTCTTGCCGAGGCCACCGAAACCAACTATAGAGACAACTTTGAGATGGTCGCCGTCTTCTAGCAATTTTATGACGTCCTCCGTCTTCTTGCTCAGGCCCACGAGCCGGGACTCATCGATGTCAAGTGCAGGCAGACGGCGATCCAGATCGCTGTATTCGGGAGAAGGGGGTGCATGCCAATCTGCAGGACCAGCCTCGATCGTGTACCTCACCCTCCGCTCGCTCACCTTCAGCGCACGTGTTTTGAGGTCTCGGATCTCCATAGCCAGGCCGTGCATAGCCCTCAATGTCTTCAGGGTGCAAGTTATCTTGCGTAGAAAGCCTTTGATGAGATTGGTATCTCGATGTTGTTGACAATGGTGATGCCGAAAGGTGTCAATACAGTCCTCTGCATCATAAGCCACCTCCCTGACTTGTTTCATCCATGTCCTTGTCTACAAAAAACAAACAAACAAAGACATCTATTAACCAGACAATGGAGTGAGATTTGAAATTATCAAATCAGGATCCATTTCTAACTTGCTTTCATCTGCCCAAGTTTCAAATAATCTAGGAAAGACCATATATGTAACCTATCAGAATGATGTGATGTGGTCGGAGTAAAAGCTTTCATTACGGTTCACAAAGCCAATTTCTTATCTTGGCGAAAACAATATAAAGTTTGATAAATGCATATAGTTGCTCCTACAACCAATTAGCAATCAAAAGTTTGAAAAAAATAGAAATCAAAGTCCATATATACCATATACACTTGTACAAGTACATACCGATCTAGTAAGACAACGTTTACCCATTTAACATCACAACTTTTGCAATTATTTAGATTTCCGTAACTTTTCTTTCCAACTTAATAGTACTATAGTATAAAATTGCATTTCATTTAATCAATTGCATGTTCTAGGTTCCAATGCATATCCTTGCTTGCCTTTTATTTTAAAACCAAGAAAACCCCAGAAAATAAAATAAAATAGCAAGTGGACCTAAACCCAATCTGTGAACTCTAGTTGCGGCCTAGCAAGGTGGGATTGCTCCGCTTAGACTTTCTCCAACCAGGGGTGGCAATAAAACTCGTGGCTCGTGAGCTGGCTCAGCTCGGAGCAAACTCGGCTCGGCTCGACTCGACTCGACTCGTTTCAATTTTAGACGAGCTGAGCTGGGTTTTTAGCTCGTTAGAATTTTTGAGTCCTAACGAGCTATATAATAAATCTAAAATAGTCATTTTACGGCAATGATAAATACTAAGTTAGATAATGAAGGACCGAGAAGGCGACCAGAGAAGGGGTGAATGGGAGCCGATAAAAATTCTTCACTAGAACTTGGCCTATGTCCCAACTCACCTCAAGAACAATCACCAAGATCACACACACACATGAAAAGCATTGTGTTGACCCTAGGAATGATTGTGGATGAGGTATAAGCACATGCGGAAGCAAGTCAAGCGAAGACACACTCAATGGGATGATCCGAGAAAAGCACTTCAGAAAGTCCCCACCGGATAGTCCGGTTATGTGCTGGAGTGTCCGGTACCTGATATTTTCGGGTATAGAAACCCCCCACCGGAGTATCCGATATCCTACCGGAGTATCCAGCACCTGGAGAAACCCGAAATGAAATTCGCCCACCGGAGTATCCGGCACGATGCCGGAGTATCCGACACTGTCAGGACAGCACGAGCGCAAGCTCAAGAAAAATCTCGAAACCTGGTCAAACAACATCTAAAAATCACGAAATTTGAACCATAGCTTCGTCTTGAGATGGAGAACATCATCCAACAAGAATCACACCAAAAACCCTAAGAAATCCATACGGATTTTGGATTCTACCATAAAGGGTAGGGTTTGGATGAACAAGAGAGGGAAACTTCACCAAATCTTCAAATCGAAGATGCTCGTGCCATGGATTCGGTCAAGGACCTACCAAGGGTTGCTCTAGCACATCCTAGCACCAAAATCCTCCAAGAAATCTGCCCTAAAACGCATCACAAAAAGCGAATAAAAAATCACCCGAAATAGCTCCAAAAATGGGGAAAATAAGAAATTCGGGATTCAAGATGAGGAGAACACTTTGAGGACGAATTGATACTTTGTATTGCTCAAAGATGTAGATGTCAAGCCACTCCCTAGCACAAATAAACTAGAGATGACAAAAAGCTCAATCAAAGAGCCATCTCCTCTCTTCTCCCCTCTCTTCTCCAATCTTTCCAACACGGGTTAGCCATAAACATAATCATGCACATACTTATGCAACCCTCAAAATCCCGCATATCAAACCCAAACTCATGTCCAACTCAATTCAACTCCAATGTCAATTACTCATCATCATTGTGAACCATAGCACATCTCAACATGGTTCCTCAGACAAATCTAATTAATACTAGTAGAAAAAATAATTTTATGATTAATTCTACCATTCTTGATCTTAGGTGCAAATTTGGACTTATTTTTATGCATTTGTTGCTCTTTTTTCTTTTTAAAAAACTATTAAAATGATAATTGTGTTCATACTTAGCTCGTTGAGCCATAACGAGCTAGCTCGTGACCATAGTGAGTCGAGCCGAGCTACAGTTTTAGCTCGTTAGTGTTAATGAGCCGAGCCGAGCTAGCTCATTAGTCTAACGAGCTAGAGCGAGCCGAGCCGAGTTGAGTCGAGCCGGCTCGACAGCCACCCCTATCTCCAACGGAGACCTCATTTCCTGAGTAATACCCAAAATAGGTTGCAAAGTACGCAAAATCACCCTCCAACGGATGACCCAAACCAATGACCCATTCCGCGCCTCCCCCTCTCCGCTACCCAGATATGCATCACAAAACACACGCGACCCAGCCGCAGCAGCGCCTCCCTCCCCGTTTTTCCTCCAGCGACTCCCTCCCCTCCTCTCCGTCGCCGCAGTGGGAGGCAGGGACGGAGCTAGAGCGCGGCAAGGAGGCGGAGCGGCATGGGGCTGTGGAGGCGGAGCAGCGCGGGGACGGCGCCCAGGGAGGAGGAGACCGTCGCGGCCGCCATGGATAGAGCGCAGAGGAAGAGGAGAAGGAGGGGGAGCGGTGGGAGCGGCAGCACGGCGCGGGCTCGGGGACGGCGGCGCGGCTGCGGGGGCGCGCTTCGGCGGTGACACGCGTGCGGCAGCGCGCCGTGGCGTCGCGGGGGCGCGATGGGAGCGGGAGGAGGAAGAAGGCAGAGACGCGCGACACGAAGGAAGGATCGACGGCTATCCTGGCCCCCCTTCCCCTGCCCCATCGAGCTCGTCGGATGGGGACGCGCCGGCGTTGGAGAGCGATTGCGGTGGATGTGGCCGTGGAGGCGACGACGGCTCCTCCTCCGAAGCGGCGGGGAGGCAGCTGGCGCGGCGGGTGGGGGCGTCTGCGGCGGCGGCGGTGAGGGCGGGCGGGACAGCGGCGCGCGGGCTTCCGGGTGCGACAGCGGCGTGGAGAGTCGAAGGGGGAGGAGGGGACCTGGGCGCGGTGGAGGAGAGGCTCGGTGAGGGGGAGCGGAGGCAGGTGGAGGCGGAGAAGAAGAACCGGTGGAGAAGAGGCGGCGGCCGAGAGGGATTTGGGTTTGGGTATGGTACTTCGGTTGGAGGGGCAAGTTTTTGGGTGTTCTATATTGAAGGAAATGGACACCTAGAATGGGTTTGGGTGCCCGGCACCGTTGGAGATAGCCTTATACTCTCCACAATGGAGCTCTTTTTTTTGTGTGTGTGTGTAAAGAGAGAACTCTATTAATTACTCAAGATTAGGATTACAATCTGGAGCAATCAGATGCTCGATACAACGTGGAATGCGCCCTCTCCACACAGCAGTATTGTGTGGGCTTTGCTAATTGCGCGAGCGCATGAGCAGTAGCGTTCAATTCTCTCTTCACGGCCCGAAAATTTACATCCGGCAAGTTCCAACGATAGAGGTTCTTTGCTTCATTTATCTGGTAACTAAGGAGCGAAAGATCCCATCCTCCAACTGACAGGGCTTTTACAAGTCCCGCACAATCCGACTCCACAATCACAGGTTTCCTGATCCAATCCGCCGCCAAACGCAGGCCATCGAGACATGCCTCCAATTCTGCTTCCTTTGCACTGGCGCACTTGAATAGAACACACCAAGCGGTCAGGATCACCCTGCCCTTCTCATCTCTTGCAATCACCCCCGCACCTACTTTGCCAGAATCCAGCGAGAAAGCTCCATCAACATTTATCTTTGCCCATCCAGCAGGAGGCGGAGACCACAGCGGCGCAGTGTGCGCATTGAGTCTTGCCACTCTTCTTCTCTCTGCGGCAGATAGCAGCGGCCTTTTCCCCTTCGCATTTTCAGTGCCACCCATTGTCGGACATTGAACAGTGTCTCACTGTAATTGCAAAGGAAATGCATAGAGCCGGCAATCATTCCTTGGAGGGGGGGGGGGGGGGGGGGGGTTTGATGGACGATTTCGTTTCTGACAAACCATATCCTCCACAGGATAAGTACAAATTGTGCCGCTTCTTCATCGCATAGGCGATCAATGGCCAACAACAACCAGTCTGGGCCCGTGTATTGAAGATCTTCTTCAGCAGGCAAGCTCCAGTGATCCCTCATCACCAAACGTAGCTGCCAGGCATGTGGACAATGAGGGCGTGGAACTCTGTTTCGGCTTCAATCCCACATAAGTTGCAGGTGTTCTCCTTCTCCAGTTTCCTCTTCTTCACGTTGCACTTAGTCGGCAGACACCCTTTGACGGCCTTCCAGGCAAAGATTTTAACCTTCTCCGGGGCGGCACCTTCCACAGCTTCTTCCACATTGATCTAACCCCCGGCATTTGAGCACTTGTTCCCAGTCCATTTCCATCCTGATTTAACTGGACAGCCAGCCGAGATGCACTCCATACAGTAAATACTCCACTCTTATCAGCATCAGGAGTCTTGAAAAATCTTGCCACTATAGCAGCATCCCACGATTGGTCAGGCTTAATTACCTGTGACACCCATTTGAGTCGGCATGCTCTCCTCTTTCCCAAAACCTTCAAGGTCGTTGGCCTCGGCAACCAATTATCCCACCAGATTCTAACATTGTCGCCTTTGCTAACTCTCCAAATGAGATCAGATTTGAGCAGCTCTAGACCATGCACAATACTTCGCCGCGTTGGTGATTGTACATGGGGAAAGCAAGTGTCGGCGCGCCAGATTACCATTGGGAAAATACTTTGCCTTGAGGACCTGTGCACATAAACTGTCAGGAAACTCAATTAGCCTCCATGCCTGTCTTGCTAGCATCGCTTGATTAAAAAGCCTGAGATCCTTGAAACCCAGTCCTCCCCGATCTTTGGACTTCAGCAGATTCTCCCATGCAAGCCAATGCATTCTCCTCTTGCCCTTTTTTGACCCCCACCAAAAATTCCTGATCATCTTCTCCATCTCATCGCACACCCCATCAGGGAGCTTAAAGACACTCACTGTATATGTTGGAATGACCTGCGCCACTGACTTAATGAGTACCTCTTTGGCCCCGAATGACATGCCTTTCTCCCACCATGCCATAGTTCGCTTGGCGAGCCTTTCATGTAGCGGTCGAAATCGTTCCGCTTTCATCGTCCCCTCCGGCATTGGAAGACCCAGATACTTGGATTCAAACGAGACTTCTTGCAGCTGCAATGCTTGTTTCAGTTGCTCTACAATATTCTCCAGGCACCCCTCCGCCACCAATAGTGAGCATTAAGACGGATTCACAAGCTGACCCGTCGCCGCACAATAATTGCCAAGTACCTCCACCACTTTCATAGCATTCTGCTCATTAGCCTTGAAGAAAAGCAGGCTATCATCGGCAAATAGAAGATGTGAAATTTCCGGCGCCCTTCTTGACACTTTAATTGGTTCAATAGAGCCATTTGATACCTCCTTCTTCAATAATGCAGATAAGCCATCAGCCACAAACAAGAACAAAAACGGGGAAAGATGATCACCTTGGTGAATTCCTCGGCGCAGGTCGGCTGGAAGGAGTCAAGCAAGACTCTGTTAAAGTTAACGGCATACCGTACAATGGTCACACAACACATCACGCGCTGTACTCATTTACTATGAAAGCCCAGCTTCAACATAACACTTTGTAAGAAATCCTAGTCAACCCGATCATATGCCTTGGAAAGGTCCAGCTTATACGTGCAAAAATTCTTATCTTCTCTTCTATCCTGCTGAATGGTATGGATACACTCAAAAGCAATAAGAGCATTATTGGTAATCAAGCGCCCAAGGACGAAAGCGCTCTGATTTGGGGATATGATCCTGCAAAATGGGTCTGAATCTATTCACAAGACATTTAGAGACCACCTTATATATAACATTGCAAATGCTTATTGGGCGGAAGTCTTTGAGCTCTTCTGGTTGGTCCTTTTTGTGGATTAGCACAATCGAAGTGTCATTCACCCCCGGTTTGCATTATAGCATCATTCACAGCCCTGATCACATCCTCTTTCATGACCCCCTAGATCCTCTGAAAAAACCTCGCCGGGAAACCGTCCGGACCCGACGCTTTCAATGGCCCAATCTGGAAAAGTGCATCACCAATCTCCTCATCAGTAAAGGCCTGCATAATTTCTCATTAACATCTTCACTCACAGCCGGCTGCAGAATATCAGTGATTATTTCCAGATGCAAGTTCGGATCCTTTGTAAATAACTCTTGGGAAAACATTATGGCCATATTCTCCAGCTCCTTTGTGTCCTCTACCCAAGAGCAATTGTTACTTTTCAACTTTCTAATCTTGTTCTTCCGAGCCCTTCCGAGCCCTCCACATTGATTTCCGATGGAAATGTTTCGTACTTCGCTCGCCCTCTTTCAGCCACATTATACGGGACCTTTGCAACCACATCATTTCTTCCCTGTACAACAATTCATCTATGTGTTTCAATTTCTCCTTCACTTCCTGTGAATTCCCATGGTCCTGTTGCTGTTACAAGTCTGATAGCTGCGTTCTCAATGCTTCCTATTCACGTTTCAGTAACCTGAATTTCTCCGAGCTCCACCTTCTTAAGCTTCACATCACATGACCAAGCGAATCCGCAATATGGCCTAGATTTGATTTATCATTGCAGGCCCTCCATGCGCTCGCAATCTCATCCCCCAAACTTTCTTCTCTCTCCCACATGATTTCATACTTGTAACTGGGACATATCCTTGTGCTCACCAGCACGCTGCACTTTCAGAAGAACTGGGCAGTGATCAGACGTTGGGGAAACAAGGTGTCAGACTTCAGCATCAGGGAAAATACCGCACGACCCTGCACAAGCCACAACTCGATCTAGTCTGACCTTTACATTGCGTCTGCCATTCTTCCTGTTATCATACGTCCAAGGAAGCCCGCTAAAACCCAGGTCTTCCACTTCACAATCCGCCAGCACATTCCGAAAATTTTCCATGTGACGTTTTGAGCGTTTGCAGACACGGAAGTGCTCGTGTTGCCACATCGCTTCATTAAAATCACCCAATAACACCCACGGCTCGCGCACAGTGCTCTTAATTGTTCTCAGCTTATCCCACATGGTAGGTCTATTTTCCACCCGTGGCTCACCATTAACGAATGTGGCTCGCCACGGAGGATCTGAAGCACACAAACGGACCAGCACATCAATATGTCGAGTAGAGTAGGACTATAAATCAACGCAGATAGACTCAACCTAGTAAAGAGCAATACCACCACCTTTATTACCAGACTCTATGACAAAACAATTCTTTAAGCCTAATCTCCAACGCAAGTTTTTCATCCTATTTTCACTTTGCCAGGTGTTCGATAAGAACACCAACTTGGGGTTATGTGTCTGAATCATGAGATACTCATTGCTCCTGACGAGGCTCGCCATGAGCGCTCGTCAGGTTACCCTGCGAAGCCATCCTGCCATCAGCTTCACCCTCCTGGTTCCCCTCCACTGATGCATCCTTCTGCGCTGTACTCCTTTTTCCCACAATGGAGCTCTTGATCACCATCAAAAACTTCCTGTTTGACTGATCCCGCTCTGCCTTCTCAAGGTCATACTTCATTCTTATGAGTGCATGATCTCGCGCCCGAGCGTTGAATGCATCATCGCTCTCATTTTCTACCCTCACTGAATCAGGGGTTCAACTGGACATGGTTCAGTATTGGATAGTGCAAGCGCTATCTCAAGCTTCTCTCGCCATGCGCCATAGTTGTTGCCATCAAGCGGAAGTATGGATGTGATACATATTAGTGGGTCGAATGCGTTCACTGTAGAGAATGAAGACATGGGGCAAGGACGTGGTCGCGGTACGGCGGCGTGGACCTTGGCGTCGGTGGCAGCGGCGTAGTCCAGTGGCGGAGGTGGAGCCTTCCCGTCACTTCTGCGTAACTCGAGATCAGCGGATTTGTAGGTGGGGAGTGGGGCACGACGAACCTTGACATGCGTGCCAGCCCCCACCTTTCCTTTTATATGCCTGGCGGCCCACCAACCATATGCGGTTGTGCGCCCTGATCAGGGCGCGGATCAAGGTCCCGACTCGATCGTTGGATCGAGTCAGAGAAGAGATCAACTACCACTCGCGAGTCGGGGTCAACTCTATCATCCGCGTTCTTGCAGCGGCTTTGGGTGAAGATGTGCCAGGTGCGCCGCCATGGCTTGAGGCTAGGCAAACGAATGTCTAAACGACGGTACGAATCGCGGCAAGGCGGCCGCCGAAGAGGTTGGGACAGGTGATGCTGAGTGCTTGGTTGCTTCCTAGCGGGGAGGAACAAGATTGACTGGTTTTCGATTCATGGATTCAACCTCTCCGCGTACTGGGCTTTTTGAAAGGAGGACAAGGGTTGTGTGGCAAGCTCTTCGAACGGATGGAACTGCGCGGTGTGGCCTCCGGCCATGACACACTCTCACTTAGCTTGGGATTTTGCAGGTGGAGGAAAAGTCGTGAGGGAGGAAAACAAAAAAGAGTGGATTTAGTTTTCCTAATAAAAGAGCGGGCCTCGCAAGATGGTAGCAGCAACACGCAGGATTTCCTATACAGCACTCGACTCCTAGCAGCACCTGGAGCACCCACTATTTGAGTCATGCATCCATAGGGTCCCGTGTTGTCTTGTTCCTTCCTCTCTCTCTTCGCATGATGCTTCCGCCGCCGCGCGCAGGCCGCTGCGCCACCTCGCGTGCCCGCACGCATGCCGCCGCGCCGCCCCGAGCCTCCACGCCGCCACCTCGCGCGTCCGCCCCGAGCCACCATGCCACCTCGTCACCGCCGCATCCGAACGCCATCTCTACCACGCCACCGCGGAACAAAATTGTTCCTATCTGGAACATTGGAGAAAGAATGCTGGAACATTAGGGGAAATGGCCTGGAACATTGGGCGCAACCTGCTGGAACAATCCGGGGAAAAAGACAGGAACAAAATGGTTCTTCGTCTGGAACATTGGAGAAAAACGCTGGAACATTAGGGGAAATTGTCTGGAACATTGGGAGAAATGGGCTGGAACAATCCAGAGAAAAGACTGGAACAAAATGTTTCCTCGTCTGGAACATTTAGGTGGTGTTTGGATATTGGGAAATGATGGGTGGGTTAGGGATAGGGAAATGATCTTTAGAAGAATGAATGGTTGAGATTTAATATGAGGAAGAAATGAAAGGTCTAGATATCTCAATTTATTTCCTTATCCCTATCCCTGTCGTCATTTCCCGATATCCAAATGGGGAAATCCGCTGGAACATTGAGGCAAATCGTCTGGAACAATCCGAGGAATCAACTGGAATAATCCGGGGAAGGGGGCCGGGCGCGTTTTCTCTAATGGGCTTACGTGGGCCGAGTGCTATCACCTGGGTGCTGCTGCTGTATAGGGAGGGAGCCAGCCCCGCAACACGCGGCCTGGTTTACATGGTAACCCCTTCGTATAGTTTTTCTTCGTACGTGTAGCTAGGGCTGGATAACGAGCCGGCTCGGCTCGTTAAGGCTCAGCTCGTTAAAGCTCGTTCTGATAACGAGCTGGCTCGGCTCGGCTCATTATAATAACGAGCTAAAATAGAAGCTCGGCTCGGTTCATTTAGAAAGATCGAGCTGGCTCGTTAGGCTCACGAGCCAAGCATGTTAAAACTTTTATGACAAAAATTTAGGTGATTTTAAGTGGTTTTTAAATAGTAGCATGTGCCAACAACATAAAAATCATAATATAACACAATATTATAGAAAAAATATCAATCTAAGTCATTAAAGATGAAAAATAAATGAAAATAAAAAGATGGTCCAACATTTAACATGATTTTTATCTATATTGAACTTGGTTTATTTTTTAGATGATAAATTGAGTTTCACCTAACATAAAACTATCATCTTATTAGAGAATTAAAGTTGACATTTCTATATGATCGAGCCTATCGAGCTAATCGAACTGTTCGCGAGCAGCTCACGAGCTGGCTCGTTAACAAACGAGCTATTTTAGAGGCTCGGCTTGGTTCATTAAGAAGACCGAGCCGAGCCGAGCCGAGCCAAAATTAAGATCGAGCCGAGCTGGCTCGCGAGCCTCGAGCTTTTTTTCCAGCCCTACGTGTAGCAGCGCCCGTTCCTCTTAAAAGTAGTTAGCAACTGACAGTTTTTACTTGACGATAAATGTCACTCAAGCAGCGGCCCTTTGACCACAAATAATCGTTTTTCTAATAAGAATGATACTCTACTGTAATAGAGCAATTTCTTCACAATCATACGACGCGGAACTCCGTCTCAAAAAAGGATGAAAAGAAAACGACGCTGAACTCACCTGCTCGCTGTGGTGGTAGTCGCTGCCGGAGGTGAGGTCGCAGAGGCAGGCGTTCATGCTCTCCAGATCGTCCTTCAACTCCTGGATCTCCAGGCGAACACCGCTGAGCAGCACGTACTTCTCGGCAAGGATGATACCGAGCTTGCCAATGAGGACCTGCAGGACGCCCTCCGTGGAGCTGACCACGGCAGCCGCCATGGCTGCAAATGCCGCAGCAGAGAGGGCGCCAGCTGCTCTTATCATATGCTGCACTATTAATCCGCTGATTGATCATTTGTTTCTCAATGATGCTACAACTCAGCAAAGATGCTTTCTTTCAACTGGCACTGTGTACTGGTTTATGTGACGGGTACAGTATTCGTGCTTCTATTTTTTTTTTTTTTTTGCGAGGGAGTATTCGTGCTTCTATGGACCACCACCGGGAGATGCATCTAATCTTCAGCTGATAGGTATACGGTATACCGACGCCCTTGTTTTCATTTGGAGACAAGTATAGACGCGGTTGGTGTCTGTTCACATTTTTGACAAGGATGGGAGCGTTGAAAACGCGGCTCGATCGGGATATGACCTAACACACCTTGAGATCTACGCGCACTCGCGCTAACACGTGATCGACGAATCATGAACATCTGAAGCAGTCTCACGACAAGGTTAGCAGTCGGGCTCACAAGGGAACCGTTCCAATCTAATGCAACGCCACGCGCATATCCACAGATCCATAACGGAGCAGATTGAAGCTCGGACCAATATGATGGAGCAGAATCAAACTCGGAACTAGAGCAGACAAGACGTCACAATCTAGGTGGGTGTTTGACTAGCAGGTTAGGTCACATTCATGAAATGCTTCATGCAAATTGTGCTCGATGGGGTGTATTGAGTAGCCGGTTGCATAACCATAGACACTAAATCAGAAAAATTAGTTATCTCTATAATATCAAACATTTTATCATTAATAAGCTATGTATACCACCTTGCAATTTGTTGTAACCAATGTTATGCCTTATAACCATATCATATAGGAGCTAAAACAGTACCTCTCAAAATCAAGATATTTATGTAATACAAGATTAATAAAATTGGTTATTTCACACTTAACAAGCGAAATTTGCCGTAAGGCACTAAACTTTGGTGGAATTGGTTATTTCATTAACTTTTTATTATTTGCTGGAACACACTATAAATTCGCGGTTCTCTGCGATAGGATACCGTGAACCTTAGAATATTATTTAATTACTTTGAATCCTTCCCCACTTCTTTAAACATAAAACCACCTGTACCTTATTCATTGGGTGCGCGCGTACAAATAAAATATTTTTGCTCTTTTGCAATTAATCAATGTCAGATGGCCACTACCAGAAACTGGGTGTTCTGCAGGTAGTGGGCAGGTAAGACATGCTAATCAGCCTGTTCGGCTGGCTGAATTCAAGCCGTTTGACTGTAGCGGCTGCAGAAGAAATAACTGTGAACACTCTAGCGGCTGCAGAAAAAATAACTGCGAACACTGTAGCGGCTGATAAGCAGCAGGCCAAGCGAACAAGCTCAATATGTTTTTGAACTTCGCCCGATGTTCGTTTCCTCCTCTCTAAATTTTAAACCCGTCACATCAAAAAGAATCTTCATATTTAAAAATATTTGATTAGTTTAATGACAAAACCTTTTTCACATATGAGTGCTCTTTTCGAGACGAATCTAATGAGCCTAATTAATCTATATTTTGCTACAGTGATGTTATAGTAACCATCTTCTAATCGCTATTTAATTACCCTCGTTAGATTCGTCTCGTGAATTAGATGAGAGGTTCTGAAGTTAGTTTTATAATTTGACTTTGTTTAGTACATAAAAATTATAAAATTCTCTTTGATGTGACCTGTAAAATTTAGAAGGGTGGAAACGAACATCCCGTCGTCAAATGTTCCACAAGAAAATGTCAGCGTTTCACACAGTAGCAAAGAGTCTTCAGGTCATGGTGGGTCCCAGAAGAAATTCATTTCGTTGCTCTACCTCTCTCTAGGTTCCTCTCTCTTCCGCACCAGCAGCAGAGGCCGCCATCGCCGCCTCCCACCAGCGCTAGCGCACGAGGCGGCGGCGCGAGCCCGTCTCCTTGCTCCTCCCTCCGGCGTGTCGGGCGGCGGGGCGAGCCTACCCCCTCCTCTCTCTGGAGCACGGGAGCGGCTACACCAGCCTGCCTTCTACCTCCTATGGCGTACTGGGCGGTGACACAGTAACAAAAAACCGTGGTTATTACTTTGTGAGCGTATGCACAGCACAAGTGCCCACCCGGTTTGTTCCGGTATGTCAATGAACGGCTTGACCTGAGGTGGGGACCGAGATAGTGGGAGACACAAAGTATGGAGATAGTGGGCAGACGCCTCCGTGGTGGTCTTGATGTTGTTCATGGTGCTTTCTTCTCCATTGATCGTGGCTCGTGGGCATGCATCTACATGTCGGCCACTGATTAAGTGTTATTACTTGCAAGAGGAAAGTGAGTAGTGGCGAATAGCTGTGTTTGTCAGTACAGCTTCACAGTTTCAGTTTCACAAAAGCTTAATCAGAAGTGAAAGAGATTGAGAGTAGGAGAAATCCACGATGGATGCTCTATTGATGTCTATTGATGTATGGGCACTTATATAGTGCAGGTTACAATACAAAACCCTAGGGGTTTACTTGAGATACAAGTAATATACATGTACACATATATACAAATTCCAACAGCCCCCCGCAGTGTCAACCGGGAGTAGAGCGGACGTTGAGACTGGACCGAAAGGATGTGAACACAGTACTAGGCAGCCCCTTTGTAAAAATATCCGCATATTGGAGAGTCGTTGGAACATGAAGTACCCGAACTTCACCGAGAGCAACACGATCTCGCACAAAATGTAGGTCAATCTCCACATGTTTTGTGCGTTGGTGCTGTATTGGATTTGTGGAGAGATATACGGCGCTAATGTTATCACAATAAACAACCGTAGCCTTGGAGAGAGGGCGATGAAGCTCAGCAAGAAGTTGACGCAACCAACAAGCTTCAGCCACAGCATTAGCAACACCTCTGTATTCCGCCTCAGCACTTGAGCGAGAGACGGTTTGTTGGCGCTTAGAAGACCAAGAAACCAAATTATCTCCAAGGAACACACAAAATCCTGAAGTAGAGCGTCGTGTATCCGGACATCCGGCCCAATCAGCATCAGAATATATGACCAAGTCACTACAGGAGCCACGAGTGAGCTGCAACCCATGCTTGATTGTTCCCTTAACATACCGAAGAATGCGCTTCAGAAGAGAAAAATGATCTTCTCGAGGATCATGCATATGAAGGCACACTTGTTGTACGGCATGAGCAATATCCGGACGTGTAAGAGTAAGGTATTGAAGACCACCAGCAAGACTCCGATAAAGAGTGGCGTCGGCAACCGGAGGACCAGCAGCAGCAGGAAGCTTGGAACTAGCTTCAATTGGAGTGGCACAGGGATTACAGTTTCCATCTTGGCACGGTGAAGAAGCTCCAGGGCATATTTATCCTGAGAGAGAAACACACCAGTAGGGGATCGGTGAGCAGCAACACCAAGAAAATAATGTAGACTGCCAAGATCGGTCATTGCAAATTCCTTCCGAAGAGATGAAATGATCCGTTGAAGAAGAACATCACTGGATGCCGTAAGTACAATATCGTCGACATAGAGAAGTAAGTAAGCAACATCACAACCGTGCTTGTAGATGAACAAAGAAGTGTCACTTTTGGAGCCGCAAAAACCAATAGAGAGAATGAAGGATTGAAATCTGGTAAACCAGGCCCGGGGCGCCTGTTTGAGGCCATATAGTGATTTATTCAACTTACAAACATGCTGAGGATGAGAAGGATCAATAAATCCTGATGGCTGTCGACAATAAACAGTCTCCATAAGAGTGCCATTGAGAAAAGCATTTTTGACATCCAATTGATGTATAGGCCAGTCATGACAAACGGCAATAGAGAGAACCGTACGGATCGTAGCAGGTTTGACCACCGGACTAAAGGTTTCATCAAAATCCACTCCAGGTTCTTGAGAAAATCCGCGAACCACCCAGCGAGCTTTATACCGTTCCAAAGAACCATCAGCCTTATATTTGTGACGAAAAATCCATTTACCTGAGACAATATTGGCATTTGGAGGAGGTAATACTAAATCCCATGTTCTGTTAGCAGTGAGGGCATTAAACTCTTCAATCATAGCACGCTTCCAATGAGGATCAGCAAGAGCACGCTGATACGAAGACGGAACCGGAGAGGGAGCAGACACATGAAGATCAAAAATTTCTTTCGGAGTCCGGATGCCAATCTTACCACGAGTCGTCATGGTGTGTGGATTATCGACTGGTGGAACATGTTCAATGCGAGTCCGAGAAGGACCAGTGTTGAACGGAACCTGAGGAGGCTGATGAACGCTCACTGGTGGCGCAGCAGGCTGTGGTGACTCTTCGATGACTTGAGGCGCAGGGGCTACTGTAGTGCTCGAAGAAGCTCGACGCGTGTAGACCTGTGAGACAGGAGGTTTGTCGCCATAGATACTTGCCGGCGCAGAAGCGCCAGAGCAATCGCTCGATGAGGCGCCGGAAGAAGCTGACGAGCCGCGCGTGGCATCATGCGGAGAAGACTCCTGGATCTCCGCATCGCGCGTAGGGGACGCGCCGCGCGTGGCGTCGCGCGGAGGAGACGCGCCGCGCGTGGCGTCGCGCGGCGAGGAGCCGCGTGTGGCAGGGGGCGGGGTGCATGGCACAGCTGCACCGGCACCGACTCCAACGGAAGCACCTTGATCATCTGCAATATCATCAAGAAAAGAGTATGACGAGGGAATAACAGGGGTGCGAGAGGCATATGGGAATGTTAGTTCGTCGAAAATAACATGGCGAGAGGTGATGATTTTGTTGGTGGTGAGGTCTAGACAGCGGTAACCCTTGTGATCTTGTGGATAACCAAGGAAAATACACTCCGTGGATCGTGGCGCTAGTTTGTGAGGAACAGTAGCAGATAAATTCGGATAGCAGCGACAACCGAAAGAGCGAAGATGCGTGTATGATGGTGGTGAGCCAAAGAGAGCTTGGTGCGGAGTAAGGTTATTGAGGGTTTTTGTGGGATGCAAATTAAAGAGATGGGTAGCAGTGAGAAGAGCATCGACCCAGTAGGAGGGAGGAAGACTGCTTGGATCAGTAGTGTGCGGAGGATGTTGTTGATAGAACGAATTACACGTTCGGCTTTCCATTCTGCTGAGACGTGTGTGGACACGAGAGCCGAAACTTAATGCCTTGCACTGAAAAGAATGAACGAGCAACATTATTATCAAACTCTCTTCCATTGTCACTTTGAACAAACTGTATGCGACATTGAAAGTGAGTAAGAATATAAGCATGAAAATTGCGCAAGGTGGAGAAAGTCTCAGATTTTAATTTCAAGGGGAACGTCCAAAGATAATGAGTATAATCATCAAGACACACCAAATAGTATTTGCAACCCGAGATACTGGAAATAGGTGACGTCCAAAGGTCACAATGAATTATTTCAAATGGTTTACGTGCTCTTGACAAAGAAGTAGCAAAGGGCAAACGAGTATGCCGACCTAACTGACACTCATGACAGGGAGTCATGGGAGTTTTATTCTTTGAAACTGAAATTACATTGGAGGAACTCAAACTAGAGAGCACTTTGGGGCCGGGGTGACCAAGGCGCCGGTGCCAAATTGCTTCAGACAACGCAACGAGAGCACGATGTTCTATGGTGGACGCCGGGAAGAACGGGTAAAGGTCACCCGAACTATTGCACCGATGGATTACCTCCCTTGTTCGAAGGTCCTTCACAGATAAGCCAAAAGGGTCAAACTCCATAGAAACAAGATTGTCAATTGTAAAGCGGCGAACAGATATGAGATTAGCAATAAGATCAGGAGAGAATAAAACGTTGGATAAAGAAAGTTGCCGGGTAGGAGAGGGGAAAACGACACTACCACTTGCAGAGATAGGAGAGAAACGAACCATTGCCAACAAGAATGCGAGATTGAGTGGTGGAGGGAGTGACGGAGGAGAGGTTACCCTGGTTGTTGGTGAGGTGGGAGGAGGCGCCGGAATCCATGAGCCATTCAGGAGATTGCAGCGTCATGGAATTCAAGGCGTTGATGAGGGCCGCCGCGTCCCAGTGCGGCATCGCCGTGGAAGATGTAGGTGCTGCAGAACCATAGGCGCACCATGACTGCTGGGTGCACTGTATGGTGGGGGCGCACCAGCAAACATGGCCTGAGGAGCAACTCCGGGGCGAGGACCGAGGAGACCTTGGCCGGGCTGCATCGGCCAGAGCTGGAACATCCCGGTGCATGGGTTGAAGAACGGACGCGGTCCCCCATAGCCGCCCAGGTTGGGAGGTCCTCCATTAGGGGAACGGCGCCAGTTCTTGTTCTTGTTCCTGTTGTTGTAGCCGGGGCGTGGTGGTGCAGCAGCTGGAGAAGCAGGAGCAGGAGCCGAGGACGTAGGAGCCGGGGAGGGCTTGGTCGGAGCCACAAGAGCAGTAGCTTCCCCGGGCTGAGTAATCTTCAGGTCGGCCTCCTCCAAGGCCAGCATGGAACATGCGGCATCAAAAGACGGCAAAGGATCGCGTGTCTTGATGATGGAGCCCATGCCACGAAGGGGTGCAGACAGCCCGCGCAGAAGCGTGAGGACCAGGGTCGGCTCGGAGACGGCGTAGCCAAGATCAGCGAGGCCGTCGGCGTAGGACTTCAGCTTCTCCGTGTAGTCGAGGACGGACATGTCGCCTTGAGCAAGGTTGCGGAAGTCAGCTTCGAGGGCGAGGGCCCGTGAAGGCCTGTTGTCCCGGAACAGGCCTTCGATCTTGCGCCAGATCGTGAGCGCCGTAGCGCCAGGGGTCATGACCTTGCGCATGATCTGGACGGAGACGGCGGAGTAGAGCAGGGACCGCACGGAGAAGTCGATCGCCTGCCACGCCGCGGTGGGAGGATCCGGAGCCGGCGTGCCATCAACATGGGCAGACGCGTCGAACTTGCCGAGGAGGGTGAGGAAGAGCTCACGCCATGCCCTGTAATTTGGAGGGTTGAGCTCAAGGACAATGGGGATGTGCAAGCGCACGTTGGTCGTGGCCAGGGAAGCAGCAGGGTTGGGTTGAGGAGCTTGTGGGATAGCAGCGGCAATAGCAGCAGCAAGGGCTGCGGCAGGATCGGGATGGACGACAAGGTTGTTGTCGCCGTCCATGGAGGCAGCGTTGGCGGCGCGGTGGGGGTGGCGGCTAGGGTTTAGGAGCGGAAGCAGGAGATTGGATCGTAGTCTCTGGATACCATGAAAGAGATTGAGAGTAGGAGAAATCCACGATGGATGCTCTATTGATGTCTATTGATGTATGGGCACTTATATAGTGCAGGTTACAATACAAAACCCTAGGGGTTTACTTGAGATACAAGTAATATACATGTACACGTATATACAAATTCCAACAAGAAGCACAGAAATCAAAACATCAGCAATTTTCAGTTCGGTTCGGTGCTAAACTGACACAAGGAACAATATGTGCGCTCAGTTGGCGGCAGTGAATTTAAGCTGAGTTTCATGGAAAACCAGCACTAATGCATGCATATCGCTCCAGGCGTTAGAAAATCAGCGAGCCGGGACGGGATCTTGGCGGACGGCGCCGATGAGATCCTGGCAGAGGAGCCCCGCCGCTGCGACGCGTGAGCTCACCAGACTGACACACTGCACGAGCTCGCCAAGCCGTTGTGCCGCGCATGCAGGGGCGGAGCCAGGATTTGGGCATAGGGGGACCAAGCCGGCAATCATCGGTGCCCTTGGAAAAAATTGACATGGCCGGTGACTGTTGACACCAAAATTTGGACTAGGGCCGCTGTCAGTAGAAGATGGAGTGCGTGACGGGTAAGAAAAGGTTATATGCTAAAGTGGTGGCCCGCAGGTTATCATGAAGCCAAAAAAATCCCGAAGCCGCACGCGCCCGTATGTGATAGTGTGTCCTTTTTAATTATTTTCTAGAGATTAGAAAGGATTGACCGAGTTGTGGTCAAGTAGAGGTCGTGCTTAAGTCCAAATCGGACTCTTGCCTCGGGTGTATAAATATAGACCCAGGTGTTTGTAATCAGGAACAATCAATACAATCAACTCTTCGGCGCACCGCCACAATTTCTCGACGGGTTTTTTCGTCACCGGTGTCCATCGGGGCTCCGGCTCGACTGGATCTCGTCAGGTAAGCGCATCGATCTTTAGTATGTCGACTTGTCCATATTAGAGAGTGATGTGGCTGCTAGTTATCCGGTAATCTAGATCAATCTAGGGTTTACATTACGCATCGACTGCATGGAATTGTTTAAGACCTGGTCTAATTCTTTGTCACGGTTAGTTGACTTGTCCTCGCCGCGACCTTGTTGCCGATTGCTGATGTCGATTTCTGTTTGATCTGGTTATTCGAGTCACGGTTAAGGTGCTTTGTCGATTAGATCTGCTCTTGGTGATTGGGTAGGCAGTTTGACTTGTCCTGTCTGCTTCGCTTAGTTGACGTGTCCTCGGCGAAACAGTTGCTAAGAGTTAGATTTAATTTACTGAGTATCTGGGACCGGTAGTTGCCGATTATACTTGTACCTGCCGATCGTGTAGAACAGTTAGACGTGTCCTGTTCTACTTCACTTAGTTGACGTGTCCTCAGTGAAGCGATTGTCAGTTTATGGGTATAATTAGTGATTATTGGTTTAATCGTTCTTTCGGGGTGTTTAGCCGATTGTTTACCACGTTCAGATCTATACTTGCATGCCTTTAAATTGCTTTTATTCGTTCAAGTATATGTCTGAGCCTTCTTTCGTCAATGTCGATTCACCTTACTGTGTTGCTTGCCGATAGATGTTGCCGATTGCATGCTTTGCCGATTGCCGATCCTGATGCATGCCTTGCTTTATTTATCGCGCAAGTATTTACTGTTGCGACATGTCGATTCGTTTCCAGCCGACAGCCGAGTGCTTATTTTATTCATATTTTATTCACTAACATCGGCTGCGGTTACACATCGGCCTGTCCGGGGCCGATAGTCCGGGAATTTTACACGCTTTTCTTGTCTTTGTCGATTTGCAGGGAAAATCGACTGGCACGCTCCGGAATTCACCGCGTTCCAAGTTTTGGTCCTGAACAGAGTGAAGCAAATCTCTCAGGCCACGTGTGCGAGCGGTAGAACACACATTTTACCGTCAACACACTTTTTGGCACGCCCGGTGGGACAGATCAAGTTCTTAGAAGCAGATGGCGTTCGTTCAAGCTGTTGCTGATGATGGTACTTTGCTCGTTGATACAAAGGGCAACAAGATCATGATTCCTGCACCTTTTGTTCGAGATGATAAAGATTCTTCTGAAGTCACTGGCAACAATGAGCTCAATGCTTGGGAGAAGATGTCTTTGGATCAGAAAAAGGCATATCAGAGTTATCTGTACGATTGCCAAATGAAGTACTTTGAGACCATCAAGATGACACGCGGCAAGATTACATCAGTATTGGCTTCGCCAGTGGTGATGAGAGCAGAAGAGTTGGCTACAATCAAAGCTGCGAAGATGCCGGATCAAGCTCTGTTGGATGAAGTTGTGAATACTGCGGTTCACAAAGCTTTCATTAACCAGTCAGGGGTGCTTGTTAACACTCTGTACAACATGCTCAAGGCATTTGCTGATGGGACCTTGCAGTTTGATTCTGGATTTATGGGGCCATCATTTACTTTACCACCTACTACTCCAGCACGTCCTGCACCTCCTAGTGGTCAACCCACAGCTCAAGAAGAGACAAGTGCTGCTGGTCAACAGAGGCAACCATATGGCATGCCGCCAGAATTGTGGTCTCCAAGTGCTCAAGCTTTGGCTGCAGGAGCAGCTCGGGTATCGGCTCCAAGTCTTATTGATGCGCCGATGTCCACGCAGAGGGAAGTAGCCGGTGCAGCTAATGAACCAAGGACGAGTCAAACTCCTCAGACAAGATATCATTTGGCTCCCAATGTCAATCCTGCACTGTTCAACCAAGAGATACCGCAAGGCTATCATAGAGTGGCAGATTACAGTGAGCATTACACCAGGGAGCAACCTGCTCAGGTTCAGCCACAACCGCAGCAGCCATCTCAGACGGCTGGGGGGCAAGTGCAAAGTTCATCAGAAGATATAGTTGCCAGGTTGGCTGAAGTCATGAAGGAGCAGTTTGACCTCAAGCCCAAGGAGCAGAGTTTTTTGTATCGACGTCCATATCCAGAGTGGATGGAACAAGTTGCTCTGCCACATCGTTACAAGCTGCCAGAGTTCTGCAAGTTTTCTGGGCAAGACAATGTATCCACAGTGGAGCACATTAGCAGATATTTGGCACAGTTGGGAGAGGCATCGGCACAAGATGCATTGAAGGTCCGTCTGTTTCCTCTGTCATTATCTGGATCGGCATTCTCATGGTTCACCTCCCTCCCTGCGGGATCCGTGCGGAATTGGGCCGATTTGGAAAAGAAATTCCATTCTTATTTCTTCACTGGCATGGCAGAGTTGAGCATATCAGATTTGACAGCTGTTCGTCAGAAGGCTGGAGAGTCAGTTGCCGATTTTGTCCAGAGATTCAGAGTCATCCGTGGGAGGTGCTATAACCTGAATCTGACGGATCGGCAAATGGCTGAGATTGCTTATCAGGGTTTATTGCCTCAAATCAGAGATAAGTTTGCACCTCAGGAAGTCGATGGCTTAGCACAGCTCTTTCAGAAGGCGTCGATTCATGAAGGGCGTGTTCAGAATACACGTGGCAGACAGTTTCAGGCGGCTTATGCTGATTATTCTTCTGATTCTGATGATGAAGCTGAAGTTGCTCTTGCTGAGTGGACCAGGAATAAGAAGACTGTTCTCTGTCCATGGGTCAAGCAGAAGGCAGAAGAAAAGAAATATGACTTCGACATCAATAAAGCCGACAAGATATTCGATCTGCTGCTACAAGAGAAGCTTATTCAACTCCCACCTAATCACACATTGCCTCCAGCTGAGGAGTTGAAGAAAATCAAGTGGTGCAAGTGGCATAATACTCCCTCCCATCACACCAATGAGTGCAAGGTGTTCAGGCAACAGATCCAATCGGCAATTGAGAGTGATCGCATTAAATTCTCTGGTCAAAAGCCGATGAAGATTGATGGGCATCCTTTTCCAGTTAACATGATCGGTGGGTCTGCTGGATTGATCGGCAAGTACTCAAGGAAAAGAGAGAGGGAAGACAGGAGGACTAGTGATGATGACTTCGATCCACACTGGAACTGTCCTTTCTTCCAGTACTGTTGGGAACAAGGTATGAAGTTGCCACCAATTGAAGGCTGTCCAGGTTGTAGTAGAAGATCTGGGGATTTGTACAGAGAAGTTGGTACTTCAAGCCGAGTCCCTATGCGGAGACAGCATGATCGCTTTGAAGGCAGACCAGCATCAAGGGTTTCTGTGCACGAGAGGCTTGGTCCTGTTAATCAAGTTGAAGATCAGGAAGAAGATGATCAGGGTGAGTTCACAGAAGAAGGCCAATGGTGTCCGAGTGGTATTTTTACCAAGACTCAAAAGAGAAGAGTACAGAGGGCACGTTGCCGGGAGCTGAACAAGGAAGTGAACCAGAAAGATGATCATGACAAGGGGCCTAAGTCAAAAAAGGTATGGAGACCAAAAGTCGAATTTCAAGTACATGAAATTGAAGCTCCTGTCAATATGGTATTTATGCTGCCACGAGAATTTAGTTCTTTGGACATTAATGAGTCGGAAGAAGAAGCTTCTGCCGAGTTGTTATTGGGTCCACAGCAGGCAGTGTTTGAGAAGCCGTCTGGCGTTGATCATCTCCATCTGAGGGCTATGTACCTTAATGGTTTCGTCAATGGCAAGCCGATGAGCAAGATGATGGTCGATGGTGGTGCTGCTGTCAATGTTTTGCCGATGGCGACATACAGGAAAATCGGCAAATTGCCTGAAGAGCTGACCAAGACCAACATGACGTTGAGGGATTATGGGGGCAGGAGCTCTGAAGTCAAAGGAGTCACCAATGTCGAGGTCACTATCGGAAGCAAGACCTTGCCGACGACATTCTTCGTAATTGAAGGCAAAGGATCGTACGCTGTACTGTTGGGTAGAGATTGGATTCATGCTAATTGCTGTATCCCATCTACGATGCATCAGCTCCTTATCCAGTGGATCGGCGACGAGGTGGAAACTATTCAGGCTGACAAATCGGTGAGTGTGGCTACTGCAGACTTCTTGCCGACGATGGTCGAAAGCTTGCCGTGCATATCAGGAACTTACTGGGAAGGTGAAGCATTGGATGTTACCAATGAAGGTGTGTGCATCACAGAAGGATCGGCAACCCCACGGTTGTTATAGCAATTACCGGACCTGGACATCGATCAGCCGATGGAAGCTGGGAAAGAAACAATCGACAATCAGCTGATCGATGAAAGAGAAGAAGGAAAGCTTGGTCATGGTTTTGTATCAGCCGATGAGTTAGAAGAAGTTGACATTGGAGATGGTGACAAACCTCGGCCAACGTTTATTAGTAAGAAGATTTATAAAGACTTCAGAGAAAAATTGATAGCATTATTGAAGGAATATAAAGATTGTTTTGCTTGGGATTATTCTGAGATGCCTGGTCTCAGTCGAGATATTGTTGAACACCGATTGCCTATTAAGCCTGGGTATCGGCCGTTTAAACAACATAATCGGAAGATTGATCCAAAGATTTATGATGCTGTTAAGGAAGAAATTACAAAGTTATATGATGCCAAGTTTATCCGACCCTGTCGATATGCAGAATGGGTGTCCAGTATCGTCCCAGTGATCAAGAAAAACGGGAAGATGCGAGTATGCATTGATTTCAGAGATTTGAATAAGGCTACACCCAAAGATGAGTACCCAATGCCAATAGCAGATGTACTGATCGATGCTGCTGCTGGACACAAGATTTTGAGCTTCATGGATGGAAATGCAGGATATAATCAGATTTTTATGGCTGAAGAAGATATCATAAAGACTGCATTCAGGTGTCCAGGAGCTTTGGGATTGTTTGAATGGGTTGTGATGACTTTTGGGTTGAAAAATGCTGGCGCCACATATCAAAGAGCAATGAATTTCATCTATCATGATCTGATTGGTCGATTAGTGGAAATTTATATTGATGATGTGATGGTAAAGTCTAAAACAGTTGAAGATCATATTGCTGATTTGCGGCAGGTGCTGGAAAGGACCAGAAAATATGGCTTGAAGATGAATCCGCATAAATGTGCCTTTGGTGTTTCGGCAGGACAATTTTTGGGCTTTATTGTTCATGAAAGAGGAATTGAAATTGGTCCTAAGAGCATAGAGTCAATCAAGAAAATTCAGCCTCCTTCCAGTAAAAAAGAGTTGCAGTCTCTGATGGGCAAAATCAATTTTGTGAGAAGGTTTATTTCTAATCTTTCTGGGAAGATTGATGCTTTTACTCCTCTGTTGAAGTTAAAAGCAGATCAAGAGTTCCGGTGGGAAGCCCAACATCAGAAGGCGCTTGATGATGTCAAGAAATATTTAATCTCACCACCTGTGTTGATGCCACCTAAACCAGGTATTCCTTTCAAGTTATATTTGTCTGCCGATGACAAGTGTATTGGTTCGGCATTGACGCAAGTACAAGATGGCGATGAAAGGATTATCTTTTATCTCAGTCGGAGATTGCTGGATGCAGAGACAAGATATTCTGAGATTGAAAGGTTATGCTTATGCCTTTATTTCTCTTGCACTAAATTAAGACATTATTTGTTATCCGAAGAATGCACTATTGTTTGTCGATCCGATGTCATCAAATACATCTTGTCCGCTCCGATATTGAAGGGCAGGCTTGGGAAGTGGATGCTAGCAATTGCAGAATTTGATCTTAAATATGAATCTGCTAAAGCTGTGAAGGCCCAGGTTTTTGCTGATTTGATAGTCCAGCATGGGGGGCATGATGAAAGTGTGGTGGAGCCAGTTCCATGGCGCTTATCGTTTGACGGGTCGATTTGCAAAAATAGATGTGGTATCGGCATTGTCATTGTCACGCCAAAAGGGTCCAGGTTTGAATTTTCATTCACAGTAGAAGCTCATACTAATAATCAAGTTGAATATGAGGCTGTGTTGAAAGGACTACAACTGTTGAAGGAAGCCAATGCCGATTTTGTTGAAGTTGTTGGGGATTCTTTGCTGATTGTTGGGCAATTGAATGGTGAATATGAGTGTAGAGATGAAGTACTTCGGGATTATTATCAGAAGTGTCAAGATTTAATGGAGAGCTTCAAGCATATCACATTCAGTCATATTCCTCGACAAATGAATTCTGAAGCTAATGACTTGGCTCAGCATGCATCTGGGTATCGGCTTATTGTAGGTACTGTTGACAATGAAGCCGATGTCGGTTTGCAGGATTGGAGGACTGAGATCGTGAATTATTTGAAGGATCCAACCCAGAAAACGTCCAGAGAATTACGATACAAGGCAATAAAATATGTGTTAATTGATGATCAACTTTATTATAGGACGTTGGAAGGGATTCTGTTGAAGTGTCTGAATGCCGATGAAGCCAAGAAGATGCTGATGGAGGTTCATGATGGGATTTGTGGGACTCACCAATCGGCATATAAGATGAAATGGTTGATCAGAAGAGGTGGATATTTCTGGCCTACCTTGCTCGAGGACTGTTTTGAATATTATAAGGGCTGTCAGGATTGTCAGAAGTATGGAACAATTCAAAGAGCTCCAGCATCGGTAATGAACCCTATTATCAAGCCGTGGCCGTTTAGAGGATGGGGAATCGACATGATTGGTGAGATTCATCCTTCATCAAGTAAGGGGCATAAATATATATTGGCGGCTACAGATTATTTCACCAAGTGGGTTGAGGCAGTACCTTATAGAAGTGTTGCTTCGAAGGATGTGATTGCTTTTGTTAAAGAGCATATAATCTACAGATTTGGTATTCCTCAGACTATCACTACAGATCAGGGATCTATCTTTATTTCTGAAGAATTCAAAGATTTTGCTGATGATATGGGTATTAAATTGCTGAATTCGTCACCGTATTATGCCCAAGCAAACGGCCAAGCTGAAGCTTCAAACAAGTCCTTGATCAAGTTGATTAAGCGCAAGATTAATGACCAGCCAAGGAAATGGCATACTTCGTTAGCCGATTCTTTATGGGCATATCGAATGTCTCATCATGGGTCAGTACAAGTAACACCATATCAGTTGGTGTATGGGCATGAAGCTGTTTTGCCATGGGAAGTTAAGGCAGGATCGAGAAGAGTCGATCTGCAGAATCAATTGACAGCAGAGCAGTATCGTGATCTCATGATGGATGAATTGGAAGATGTCAATCAGCAGCGGTTAGTTGCATTGAAGAAAATTCAAGACAATAAAGCACGGGTGGCTCGGCATTATAATAAGAAGGTGGTGGCTAAGCAATTTGATGAGGGAGATCTCGTTTGGAAAGTCAAGTTGCCGATTGGCGTACGAGATAATCGTTTCGGCAAATGGTCATCTAATTGGGAAGGTCCTTATATAATTAGCCGATGCGTGCCCGGTAATGCTTATATCTTGAAGGAGCTGGATGGAGAAGAATTTGGCCGAGCGCTTAATGGAAAGTATCTGAAGAAATACTACCCTAGCATTTGGGTGGGTTCTTAGGGTGTTCGGTTAAATTTCCAGCAAAGCCGACGTTGAGAGCGTCGCCTTTAAAGATGGCCGATGTCGATGGTATCGCCCTTAGAAAAATAAAGGAAGAACAAGAGAAGACAATAATAGTTTACAAGATATTACATCATACATGGGGATACAAAATTCTTGCGCCAAGATTACACACTGCGGCTGCTGTCAATGTCAACCAAGTGCTGGCGCAGGGTAGGATGGGTCGTTGCTCCAGTATACGAGGAGAGGAGCAACTTCATGGACCTCATCACGTCGAAGAAGATGTTATCCCTGAGAAGGAACCTTATCTGACGAAGAACATGAGTTCTCCCTCGTAGTCTAAAGAGGAGCCGCCGTCTTCAGGGATTAGCTCAAGAGGGATAGCGTCGGAATAGGGATTGGAGAGAAGCAGAAGGAAGACAAGAGGCCAGAGCGTAGATGTGAGAGAAGAGGAGCTTATGGTTGCTTTCTTGCTATTTAAGATGCATTGGTCAGGCTTTGTGAAAAGGATTTTTATTGCTGGCCATCGTGTTGATAATTCTGGTGAAGAGAGCCAGTCCTTTTATAGGCCGAGATGCGGAAGAAGATAAGATCGTGGAATAGTAAGAGACCTATTGCAAATTAAAGCGATTGGTACGAATTGTCTGCCGAAGAGGTGCACGCCATGTGAAGACAAATGTACAGCTCATCAAGTCAAATGTACAGTTTTCACGTGAAGGGTCATCTAGAAGCTTGCAGACGTGATAGATGGTGGAACAACCCGGCGCATGGAAATTCCATACCCCGGCTTGGGGGGCATGTGTTGACACCAAAATTTGGACTAGGGCCCGCTGTCAGTAGAAGATGGAGTGCGTGACGGGTAAGAAAAGATTATATGCCAAAGTGGTGGCCCGCAGGTTATCATGAAGCCAAAAAAATCCCGAAGCCGCACGCGCCCGTATGTGACAGTGTGTCCTTTTTAATTATTTTCTAGAGATTAGAAAGGATTGACCGAGTTGTGGTCAAGTAGAGGTCGTGCTTAAGTCCAAATCGGACTCTTGCCTCGGATGTATAAATATAGATCCAGGTGCTTGTAATCAGGAACAATCAATACAATCAACTCTTCGGCGCACCGCCACAATTTCTCGACGGGTTTTTTCGTCACCGGTGTCCATCGGGGCTCCGGCTCGACTGGATCTCGTCAGGTAAGCGCATCGATCTTTAGTATGTCGACTTGTCCATATTAGAGAGTGATGTGGCTGCTAGTTATCCGGTAATCTAGATCCATCTAGGGTTTACATTACGCATCGACTGCATGGAATTGTTTAAGACCTGGTCCAATTCTTTGTCACGGTTAGTTGACTTGTCCTCGCCGCGACCTTGTTGCCGATTGCTGATGTCGATTTCTGTTTGATCTGGTTATTCGAGTCACGGTTAAGGTGCTTTGTCGATTAGATCTGCTCTTGGTGATTGGGTAGGCAGTTTGACTTGTCCTGTCTGCTTCGCTTAGTTGACGTGTCCTCGGCGAAACAGTTGCTAAGAGTTAGATTTAATTTACTGAGTATCTGGGACCAGTAGTTGCCGATTATACTTGTACCTGCCGATCGTGTAGAACAGTTAGACGTGTCCTGTTCTACTTCACTTAGTTGACGTGTCCTCGGTGAAGCGATTGTCAGTTTATGGGTATAATTAGTGATTATTGGTTTAATCGTTCTTTCGGGGTGTTTAGCCGATTGTTTACCACGTTCAGATCTATACTTGCATGCCTTTAAATTGCTTTTATTCGTTCAAGTATATGTCTGAGCCTTCTTTCGTCAATGTCGATTCACCTTACTGTGTTGCTTGCCGATAGATGTTGCCGATTGCATGCTTTGCCGATTGCCGATCCTGATGCATGCCTTGCTTTATTTATCGCGCAAGTATTTACTGTTGCGACATGTCGATTCGTTTCCAGCCGACAGCCGAGTGCTTATTTTATTCATATTTTATTCACTAACATCGGCTGCGGTTACGCATCGGCCTGTCCGGGGCCGATAGTCCGGGAATTTTACACGCTTTTCTTGTCTTTGTCGATTTGCAGGGAAAATCGACTGGCACGCTCCGGAATTCACCGCGTTCCAAGTTTGGTCCTGAACAGAGTGAAGCAAATCTCTCAGGCCACGTGTGCGAGCGGTAGAACACACATTTTACCGTCAACAGTGACATAAATATGCATATATAACGGCCACACCGGTGTCTATAAACATGTACATATATAGATTGAAAGCATAATGATAAATATAAGAATTCTTAAAAAAAGTTAAATATAATAATATATGATTCGCCGGTAGAAATAAATATCGTCTACTAATTGCGAAAATGTTGTCTACTAATTACCTCCAATATAGAAGATAAAAGAAGATAGGAGTAGGATATATCCACCAATGCAACAATTACATCTTTATTGTCCTGAATTTAGCTCTGCGAGGACCAGCTAGATCGTGAGGTTGACAATATCATCTGAACTGATGTGTGCTGCCATTCCTTTTCAATAAAAGCATCATGTAAGTTCGCAAAAAATAGTCGTTACCGTCTTCATGCTGAAATTGAAATAAATAGAACATAAACTTAGATACACGTGGCATCACCAATAGTTAATCCTTGCTCTAGTCGATTGGCCTAAGTTGTAATCGTAATATAATTGGAGATAAGGAACACGAGTACACGAATGCATACCTTTCAGAAGCTCGCAGCTTACTGCCTTCACGGCCAGTGGCAGGGGATCACGGCCTCATGGGCGTTGTGCGGCGAGCGGACGGCGGCGACGCGAATGACCGAGACTCCGAGAGGGGTAAAAACAGAAAGACGATCGAATCGAATGACGCCGAACGTGGGAAAGATAGCTGGCATTGCTTGTTGGGCCAATTGGGCTGAAATGCAGAGCGTCTTGAGGGAGGCCCGCTCTGCTAATCATGTCATTAGTGTAAAAATTTAGGAGGAATCCTCTCAGAACTGCTCGCCCGCCACTGCGCGCTTGATTGGCAAAACGGCTGCGCCAAAATCCAGTCGGAGCACACCGGCGTCGAGGTACCAGTTCAAACGAGGGGCCCCGAGCATGCCGCCGTCACCGTACCTCAAGGATGCTGCCGAGGTATCAAAATCCAGCGACCAGCTGCCATCTCGAGCATCGCCTCCGTGTCGCGACCACAAGCTGGCCGCAGCCATCGCGACCATGGGCGCGGCGCCATCATGAACCCGAGCGTCCCCGCTCTGGCGTAGCCGCCATGGCCTCGATATAAGCTTTATGACCATTGGAGTTTGGAAACCCTAAGGTATATGAATTAATGTTTTGGTGATTGGATGAGAACCCTGAATGTTACTAATACTCTTTGTGAGATCTTACAAGTCACATGTGAAGGAAGCTCAGTCTGTTGGTGGTGTACGCCAACACACCGTAAACCTCATGATAAGATGATTGGTTGCCTTCGTCAACAACAAGAAAGAACTTGATGGAGTCGCAGAGAAGAGATGAATCAAGGCTAAGGACATGCTAGATCCAAGCAAGTGTGGCTTGGTAGTGTGGTGTGAATCGTGTCATCTTTATCACTAGTATCATAGGTTAAGGACTGTTGGCATCATTCCAAGCACCATTTTATATGCCAATAGCAACCATATCCTCATCATATTCTCATCATAATTGTGTGTTATTATCTCTAATATTGACGAGTTTCACATGTAGTGTCATTTGAGTGCTATGTTGCAGAATTAGGAGAAATGACACTATAAAGACTAAAGGATGAGAAGTACCGACATGAAGCCCGACTCGCCATGCAAGGAGGGCTTTCCACTAGCCTATAGTGCATACAAGACACCCCTAGACATGCAAACCAAGGTCGTGGCCCAATAGCTAAGGGTTTGTAGAAGGTTTATCCAGAAGGAAAGACCAATTCGCGCAGTCCAGAAACAGAACTGTATTGTCACGCGGTTTATGAGTTCAAGACGTGTTCTAATGGGAAAGACCTCAACGAACTGTGTATTATAGAGCAGAGAAGAAGTCGTCTAAAAAAAAAGAATAGAGAAGAAGTAAATTATGTATTTACTAAAAGTTGCAAATTAAGAAATGTGCAAGTACTCATAGCCAAACTGTGTAAGCGTAGCAATTTAACAAAAGTTACTGCGACTCTGCGAGGCCAACATCTAAGTGGAACAACCTCATTCTTCCTTCGGTCGTTCACACAGAGAAAAAAGGAAAAAGAAAGTACTTGAGGGCCATTGTTGCTGTTCGGAGCACATTCCTCCACTGCCCGAAGCAGCAACAACCCTTGGAGAATAGCAACATGGATCGAGGAATGAGTGATTTTACGGGATCTAGTGTCAAATTCGGCAAAGTGGAGCTTTTTTTTTTGACATATCTGCAGCTCCCTCAACTTGGTTAGCACCAAAAAACTGCACCTACAGGCTACATAGGAAGCGCCGGAGATGGTAGAGGTGAGAAAAGGCAGCGAGCAGAGATTTCCCTTGGTTTCGACTGGATGTTTTATTTCCTGTGTTTTGCACGCCCTCCGATTCCTTTCCTCAGGAAAGAAAGCAACCATTCCCTCATTCGAGACGCATCTATATGGTTCCTTCCTCAAGAACCATTTCCTACGTATTCCCTTTGAAAATCATTTGATCCAAACACGGCCTTAGGAATGATATATGTTAGGAATCCTTTGCTTCACTCGTTGTTCTCCTAATCTATTTGCTAATATCTTATTTTTTGGATTTACTTCATAAGTGCCACTTATCAAACTGTCATCGTTTGACGTGATTCATACTATTGATTTAGACAGTATATTCATGGAGCTTCATGCTATGCTTCCTTGTGAAAAATATAAATTCGATAACCTAGAATACTCTATGGTAAAGTACTACAATGGTGATCTGTGCGTTTGCGGAATAGAAATATTTTATAAAGCATAAGAACCACCAACATTAGGATTTGCGTATGTGCGTTCGTAGAGGTGAGTGTGCGTGCGTTGTGCGTGTATGAGTTGTACTGTCTAATGTTAAAAAAAAAATGCTCCTTCGGCTTTCCTTTCGGTAGTGATGAAAATGGTTCAGAAAAATTGAACGGTAAAGGCCTCGATCACTCCCACCTTTACATCCTACCTGTATTTTGACATAACAAAAATAACAAGTAGGACGTCAAAAAGCTATCAGATGGGAATATAAGAACTCATAAGAAATTATAAATAAATTAATGGTTGAAATAAAATGTTTTGTAAATGGGTATATAAAACCCATAATCAAAATGTACGATCCGTGCCAAAAACGCGTAGAGGTGCATGACGATAACGACGGAGATAACACGCAGTAGTCAAGTGGTAGAAGTGTATTAGGTACAACTCACCTGATGATTGAAATAATTTTCTAACACCGTCATCTGTGGCTTTTTGGCAGTATATACAAAGTTCAAACGGCACGGCAGGTGGCCAGAGCACAACTCAGCGCTAGCTAGACATTCCACGACTCGAGAGCTGAGAGTCTGAGACGCTCCACTCCGATCTCGTCGATCGCATGGCAGCCGCGGCGCAAGGCGACGATGATCAGCTCGTGCCACTGTACAAGGACGCTTCGGCGCCGGTGGAGGCGCGGGTGCGCGACCTCTTGAGCCGCATGACCCTGCGAGAGAAGGTGGCGCAGATGGCCCAGATCGAGCGCACCGTCGCGTCGCCGCGTGCCCTCACGGAGCTCGGCGCCGGCTCCGTCCTCAACGGCGGCGGCAGCGCGCCCCTCGAGCGCGCCTCGCCCGTCGACTGGGCCAGCATGGTCGACGGCATGCAGCGCCTGGCCCTTTCCTCCCGCCTCGCCGTGCCCATCCTCTACGGCACCGACGCCGTCCATGGCCACAACAACGTGTACGGCGCCACCATCTTCCCCCACAACGTCGGCCTCGGCGCTTCCAGGTACCTCCGATCGATCGGATCACTCACTCACGCCCGAGCTGAGCTGGGATGGCAAACCGGCCAGTTTGGCAGTTGACCTTGCCTTTTTTTTTTTTGTCAATCATTTGCGCGCGCCGTTGACGTTACAGGGACACGGAGCTGGCGCGTAAGATCGGCGAAGCAACGGCGCTCGAGGTCCGCGCCACCGGCATCCACTGGTCCTTCGCGCCCTGCGTCGCCGTGAGTTTTCAATTAATTCCGTGTACTGATTAACCAGATTAATAGTTAGTACTCCCTCCGGTTTTAAATATATTACGTCGTTGATTTTATTCGTTGACATCGCGCGTGCCAGGTCTGTCGGGATCCGAGGTGGGGAAGATGCTACGAGAGCTACAGCGAAGACCCGGAGATGGTGCGCTCCTTGACCACCATTGTCACCGGCCTGCAGGGGCAGCCGCCGCCAGACCACCCTCGTGGCTACCCGTTCCTCGCTTCGACAAGGTAATACGTATTCATGGATCGATCCGCCACTGGTGATGCTGGTCGATCGAATCAGTATATATGCCAAAGTGTACGTATGTAGCATGAAATGCGTGGTTAATTTGCAGGGAGAACGTCCTTGCTTGCGCCAAGCATTTCGTAGGGGATGGTGGCACGGAGAACGGGGTCAACGAGGGGAACACCATTTGCTCGTATGAAGATCTGGAAGGGATCCACATGCTACCTTACCCTGATTGCATGGCTCAAGGGGTGGCAACGGTGATGGCCTCCTACAACAAATGGAATGGGGTGCCACTGCACGCGAGTCGCTACTTGCTGACGGATGTGCTAAAGGGCAAGTTAGGCTTCCAGGTACGATATACTTGCTGACGGAGTATAGCATGCACAGCCTCTCGATCGACACGTTAGCAGTGGCGGGCCTATATGGGTTCAAGGGTATTCAAATGAATACCCATTATTTTTGACAAAAAAATATATCACATGTATATGCATCTAAAAGACGAAAAAAGGCCTACCTAGATATCTACCTTAGTCGATCTACCCACTACTGACCGCCTGGCCCAATATCAAATTGGCTGATCGGTTCTAGCAATGAATCATTCATCGCCCTTTGTTGCCGCGCTCGTTCCAGGCTGCTGCAAATTGATTCCTCTAACTCGTGCTAAGGCTTGTGGCGGCAGGGAGGGACGAAGGTCGGATAATGAGCTAGAGGGCACCGCTCTTTCGTGTCTTCCTCTACGATCAAGAATCATCGCCACCCAGGACTCCTGATCGCTCCGAAAGATCGCCAGCAACAATCACAATCAATATTTGCCGTGCCCGATCATTTAGTACATCTATGTGCTGAATAATTTCATGTTGGGATCACTTTTATCAATCAATGATGTTGGCGATCATAATTTTGGGTGTAAAAAAATTTTTTCCACGACAAATTTTGAATACCCATGTTCTAAATCCTGGGCCCGCCCTTGCACGTTAGGAATACTACTGATTCAGATGGATTGTGACACTTGTAAACTAAACTCCCATGCATTCTTCCCAGGGCTTTGTGGTTTCAGATTGGGAGGCTGTCGACAGGCTCTGCGAGCCTCAACAGCCTCGAGGGTCCGATTATCGGAACTGCATCGCACGGTCAATTAATGCAGGAGTGGATATGGTAAATAGTTGTCATATTAAATAGGTTTGTTGTTTCAGCTGCTATTTCTTTTGCCGGCCTTCTCTAAGCTTTCTATAGATTATGATACCTTTCAGATTTGACAAGTTTCTTGAGGATTTTGTGTCCTCGGTGGAGGCAGGGGAGATACCGATGTCTCGGATCGATGACGCTGTAGAGCGCATTTTAAGAGTCAAGTTCATTTCTGGAGTTTTTGAGCATCCATTTTCTGACCCGTCTCTATTGAACCAAGTTGGTTGTAAGGTAAACATGCATGCACACCTTTGTGTTGTTTGCCGGGCAATGATTCTGATCGTTCTGTTTGAGTTGTCTTTTGTCTTACGAGTGATGTCATCACGCCAACCATACACAACATGTTACTTCATTCGTTAACCTCTCAGGAACATCGGCTCCTGGCGCGTGAGGCTGTTCGTAAGTCTTTGGTTCTTCTCAAAAATGGCAAGACTGAGACAGAACCATCCCTTCCATTGGTTAAAAATGTAAAAAGAATACTCGTTGCGGGAATACATGCTGATAACATTGGATATCAATGTGGTGGATGGACCGTAGAATGGAGTGGCGGCAGTGGAAAAATAACTCTTGGTGAGAGGAAACTCGACTCTGCAAAACTAAATATTGTTGTTTTAACAGTTTGTTTATCTGTTTTACTTCGTGAAATCTTTTTGTACTATCAACCAAGGATTTGTATAGTCGTCTAGCTATTTCCACTTAGCTACTTAATTATGATACCTGAACTAACAGGTATGAGCATATTGGAGGCCATGAAGGAATCTTTGGGAACTCAAACAGAAGTTGTGTATGAGGAATTCCCTACGGAAGCTGCAGTTGAAACTGGGGAGTTTTCCTATGCAGTTGTTGTGGTTGGAGAAGTTCCATATGTTGAAGGGTCAGGAGATAGAACTGATCTCAGCATTCCATTTGATGGCTCCACCCTCATCACCCGTGTTGCAAGTAAAATCCCTACCTTAGTGATTGTTATATCCGGTAGGCCCTTGCAGATTGATCCACAAGTCCTGGAGAAGGTAGATGCACTAGTTGCTGCCTGGCTACCTGGAAGTGAGGGCATGGGAATCACCGATTGCCTGTTTGGAGACCATGATTTTGTCGGCACACTGCCTGTGACATGGTATAAATCTGTTGATCAGTTGCCTATGAATGCTGGAGATGCTAACTATGACCCGTTATTCCCTGTTGGATATGGTTTGAGAATGTTTTCTAAGTGATCCCGATTCAATGTAAATTTATCACGAGTATGATTAATATTTGAATCTTCTGCGATGGATGTAAAATATTTGAATATTTTGTACCCGCTGACGGTTGGATACCTGAGAGAAAATTATGTATAAAAAACATTTCCTCAGGTAGTTACTCCTTCGATCACATGTCAACATCTTTCAGTACAGTAATAAATTACTTCCTTCAGTTATTGTTTCTCCTGACCTGGTATATTTTTGTTCTTCAAATATTTTCCGCTGGAATCGAACTATGGGTAGGTAGAGGAATTTATTCCAAAAGGTAGGAAAAAGTCATTGCACAATACTATTATATATATAGCAAAATATAGGACAATGCCACACCTTGGTGATTAGGGACCAGGGTTTTCAAAACCAGCCTGTTTTTCACGGATACCGGTAAATCGGTCCAGACCGGCTCGGACGATTAACCGGCTTTTGAGTTCGAATTTTGAATGAATTTGAAAATTTGCCGAAATTTCCCCGGTTTCCTGTCGAAAACCGATAAAACCGGTGAGTTCCGACTTTTGCGACACCGTTGGTAAGTAAAACCTGCCATGGACTAGTGCAGCTCGACGTCATTCACGGGCTTGAACAAGAGAGAGATCAGAGAGAGAGAGAGAGAGAGAGAGAGAGAGAGAGAGAGAGAGAGAGGGAGAGGTTATTTCCCTTGATCAGGAAAAGGAGCAAAGAAGCATTGTGTAGGTGTCAGATTAGCATCTGGTCAGGATATTTTGTGCCAGCAGTTGATACTTGACCCATCATACAAAATTCCTACCTTGGATGTGCCATCTCATGGTTCAGACTCAAACTTGCTGAGAAAAGTTGCGAGGGGTATTTGCATAATTAGCAAGTCTGTGAAACCGGATTCATCAAATCTTCTAATTGTTTTCCCACCAAAAGGTAAGAACTGATACTCGTTTACGTGTTGGATGCTAGATTTCCTTTATCTCAATGGCGCAGCAGATTGTAGCAATGATTTTGTTTTGAATAATTCCTCTCATCATGTAGCATTAGAAGAGCAGCAGACTGTAGCTATATTTTCGGGTTCTTCAGTTGAGCAGCAATCTAGCAGTATGCCCTCCTTTTTTGACCGGGAGCAGTATGCCCTCCTGGAATATAAGTTATATATCCTATCATCATATCATTCAACACTGGCAGTTTTAGCATGCGTATGTAATGTCGGCAGTCATTATGTTTGAAATTAACATAATAACATGTAATGTAGGACTAGCAACTTACCTACGTTAATCTCACTTGCAGGTTTATGGCATATCTGTCTACCCCCTGTGCTGATGCCTCCAGTGGAAAACAATGCATAAGGAAGGCAATGGATGCTCATTTTGGTCCAAAGGCTTCCGATTCTTTGGAAGGCAACCTGGAGACCACTAGAGAAAATAATGAGGATTTGAAGTCAACTCTGATTTAGAGCCGTGTATATATTCAAGACATCACAGGGGTGAACTTCTTTTATCGTCAGCATGTGACTTGACCACCATATGTAAAGATTTCTGTACCTGAATAGTTAGCTTTGGTACCTGAATAATGAGGATTTGAAGCCAACTCTGATTTGTTGTTTTGGCATTTTGCTAGACAACAACAGAATGTGAACGAAGGCGTCCTCCATGTTACAGTGTGCCTTGTACTATCTCCGTTCACTTTTATATGTTGTTTTGGAGTTGGACACAGAAATTAAGGAGAAGTGAAAAAGGTGAATGCACTAAAAACGAGGAGGAGAGAGATAGAGATAGAGGTGTAGTGGGAAGAGAAAATATTGTATTGGAAAGAGAGAAAGGTGCATTAGAAAGCGAGAATGACATGTCATCGGAGAAAAGTAGAGAAGGCTAGAATGACATTTATTTGTGAACGGAGGGAGTAGTTCAGAGTGCAAAAGAGCATATCAAGTAGAGCCTGTTGCTGTGCTGAACCGTTGTGCCGGATTTCTGATGTTTAGGTGGCTGCTAGTATCAGTAGGAAAACATTAGGAGAACAATCTTTACAGGCAGGAGTGCAGTGTCCCTGGCGTTTAATATTTGTATTTGTATACATGTCCCACACACGCTCAGTGCAAAATGGGCTACTGCTTCCATTTTTGTAATGGTTCTTGCTGCACTTCTAAATCATTGTACGCTGAGAAACAAAAGACTCGTGTGCATGTGAAGGAAGAAATCCTGAGACGAGATTAGAAAAACTTTCTGATGGGAGTCAAGCTGCTGTGTTTTGGGATCGTTCTAACCCATTGCACGATTGCAGCACTCTGTACAGAGAATCGGATGCCAAATAAAAACCTGGGTTCCATGCGCTTAAACACTGAATTTGTTTGGTTAATTAACAAGGTATGAGACATAAAAAATTGATAGGGTTTAAAGAGATTATTTGTGTCTTATCGTACCAGCTAGATTCCACGTAATCAGGTTGGCTGGGCCCGGTACTTGCCACTCTATATCAAGCACCCGCTCGACAGGGAGGCGTGCAGTGTTCAGACGCAATCGCCTGCTCCGCCCTCCCAAACTCTCTCGCCTTGCTTCCTGCCACCCGCAGGGAGAAGCTTCTAGAAGCCTATCGTCTCCGTCCCGGGGTCCTGCCCCCCCTGCCGCCCGATCGAGATGCCACACTGAATGCGCACTGCTCTGCGCGTGGTGGTGGTTCGGGTACGATGCTGGCGGCGGCGTCCCGGAGCTGCTCTTCGAAGTTCGCGTCGCCGGTTTCAACATCCGCCTATTCTGCGGCGGCCGCTGCGGCGGCGGCAGCGGGCTCGCTTGTTCAGAACCCCCTGATGCCGCGGGCTCCTCCCGGTGGCAGCGACGCGCGGCCCGGCTCCGCCGGCGAGACCGGGAATACACCGTGCAGTTCGTCCGGCGGTCAATGGTGAGCATCGTGATTCAAAATTCGGATAGTAGCATTGGTTAGATGCCATGATTGGTGCCCTCAAGTGTTGGCAACTGATCTGAGCAGCAGAATTGGTTGGTTCCCTTGCCAGGAATTTGTTTCCCATCCATTGCTGAATTTCTAACCCACTCCTGAAGAAATTGGTTGCTTCGCAATTTCGTAGAACGGAAGACTTTTCCTACCGTAATTATCTGTTTCAGCTAAACCTGTATGTTTGTTTATGACAGGAAAGAGTACCCGTGGAGTAGAATGGCATACCAAAGGCAGGCAGTGCCACATTGGGGCAAAGTGTCTGGTGCTTTGTGCGGCCATGTTTTTGGTGCAAGCTATTCCTCACAGAATCAACAAAGTTTCAGATACTTTTCCTCGTCTTCTGATCAAGCGAGGAGATGGGATGGAAACAAGGTGTGCAGAAGTATCTGGGTTTGGATACCGCTCTTGTGAACTCCAGAGATCATTTGACTGTGTTTTAAGATACTTGTAGAGGCCCTAAGTTTACCATGTAATTTCAGTGATTGTTGTGGAAATTCGTGGCATGTTAACTGGAGTTAACGCATTTTTTTTTCAGATTATAGTTGATCTGCCTAGGAGTGTAAAAATTGTGGAAGTTGGGCCACGAGATGGACTACAAAATGAAAAAGACATTGTACCAACACGTGTAAAGATCGAGCTCATAAGAAGACTGGCCACCTCTGGATTACCTGTTGTTGAGGCAACAAGTTTTGTATCTCCAAAATGGGTGCCACAGGTAAAACTCATACAAGATCTGGGCACCTTTGGATTACCTGCACAGATTTGCCATTTGTTTATTCTGCATCCGTTCTTTAGTATACATCTAATTTCCACGAATTCAGAATTACTAAATCATTTACTCATAATTTATATCAAATTCTTGCTAGCAATGCTGCACAGTACTGAGACTTAAGAGACAATAATGCTTCATTAACCTATTATCACCTACATGACTCTCATGCTCCAGGATGTAAAATAGTTCCAGAATTTTGTATTACATGATTAGAAAGTGGAAAACCGGTAGGATCATGCGTATTCAGAACAATCATTTGGATTAGGTTCTGAGTCTTTTTAATAGTTGATATGAGTGGGCACATAACGTTAATCCTTAATTGGAGCTTATCATCATGGAAATTTCCTAGTCATATAAAATCGACACCATTAGTGTGTCATCATAATATTTCTGAAATACAATGGTTAGTATGGAAATATGTGGATCCTTGACTTGAATGCTACACTATCTAATGGTTCAGTGGAACATGTGATGTTAGCCATGTCAGGAAAACTGTTGGTGCAGTGGATCGAAGTAACGTCAAGATGTTTGTTTCTTTAAAACTAGCATTCATAAATACAGTGGACATATTGTTATCTGCTGTAAATTATTATTGATATATAGCTATCACAAGTGATTCTGTATATGTTGCACCATTGGATATTGTTTCTGTCGTCTGGTATACTGAGATCAATTCCAGTGTCGACACAACGAACCCAGTAAACTAGGACGGACACTTGTGAAGAACTAACAAACTGGCGCGTGGGATATGAATTTGTCTGAAAATAAGAATAGTCCAAGTGTGTAGGAACAAATAGTCTTGCTACACTATGAAAAAAAACACACACAGTAAGTTTCGGGCACATTAGTTTGTTATATCTAATGTTACATAAAGGTTGGAAGTAGATCCCTGGATAGAACAATACTCCGTGAGAATTGATTAACCATCATTTTTATATTTCCACACTTTGTGGTCTTTTATGTATTTTTCTTGCCTGCTTACATTCTTCTACACAGTCCTTATTTCATTAATATTATCTTTCTTTTGCTTGTCAGTTAATTTACGGCCTGTCATTTCTTTACTGTCATTTCTTATTTTTAGCTAGCTGATGCGAAGGTTGTAATGGAAGCTGTTAGGGATATTGAGGGTGTACGCCTTCCTGTGTTGACTCCGAACCTTAAGGTGAACTATGTTGATTCAGAATTTCAGATGGCCATTTGTTACAATTTGACAATTTGCATGTTCTATTACATAGTCTATGGTCTTCAACATCTTGTTCATTCCATTGTTCATCATGCATCAGGGTTTGAGGCAGCGGTTGCAGCAGGCGCAAAAGAAATTGCAGTATTTGCGTCGGCCTCTGAAGGATTTTCCAAGTCGAACATAAACTGCACCATCAAAGAGAGCCTTGCTCGCTATAATGATGTAATTCTTACTGCAAAACAGCAAGAGATTCCTGTCCGAGGGTGAGTTTGTTTTTTCAGCTTTTGCAACACTGCTGATATGCAGTTCTACAGTTCTAAAATTAATATAATTTTGCTCTATTTGGCAAGAGTGCAGGTATGTCTCTTGTGTGGTTGGATGCCCAGTGGATGGACCGGTACCACCTTCAAACGTAGCTTACGTTGCCAAAGAGCTTTATGACATGGGTTGCTACGAGATTTCACTTGGTGATACTATTGGAGTTGGCACTCCAGGTGATGTTAGACACTACGTTTTCAGCTGTGTTTATTTTTCTTGGTTGATCGAAAACTATCATTTTCTATGGGTTATTGACATGATTGTATGGAGATACTTATTGTTGATTGTCCCTCATAGTCTTCAGACAAACAGCAGTCTTTTTTGGCACAATGCTAATCTGTTTCAGCAGGTCATTACATAATTCAAATGTTATGAAAAATTGTTTCCTAATACTGAGTTCAATGATAGATCCGTTTATAGCCCCATCGGTTTTTATGTCTTTTATTATTTAGCTTGATTACCCTTTTCCTGCTAACACAGTCTGAACCTTCTGCAGTTTTTTTCTTTAATTTATTTTGTTCCATGTATCCAGGCACCGTTGTTCCTATGCTCGAGGAAGTTATGTCCGTAGTTCCTGTGGAGAAGCTTGCTGTCCACTTCCACGATACCTACGGCCAATCTCTCTCAAATATCCTCATTTCTCTCCAGGTAACAATACGCTTGAAACACTGGGCACATCGTTACACAATCTGAAATCATATGGCCAATCATGTTCTTCTGCTCAATCAGATGGGCGTCAGCGTTGTGGACTCCTCTGTCGCCGGCCTCGGTGGGTGCCCTTATGCAAAGGGTGCGTCGGGCAACGTGGCAACAGAGGACGTTGTGTACATGCTGAACGGTCTGGGGATCAAGACGGGCGTCGAGCTGGGTAAGGTGATGGCCGCCGGCGAGTTCATATGTAAGCACCTGGGGCGCCAGTCTGGGTCCAAAGCAGCAGCTGCTCTGAGCAAGGTTACCGCGAAGGCCTCAAAGCTGTGAGGCGAAGTTCCGACTAGTTGATGCCACCCCCGTAGCATCTAATTTGTGTATGTCCTGCCCTTCCTGGCATTGTATATCATGGCCCCCTTTCCTGATAACAGCTGTCAAATGACAATACCAAGGCAATTACAAATAAAGACAACTGGTATTTCGTCCTCATGAGCTACAATACGACGCAGGTTAAGGTGTTAGATTCCGACCCTGCCCATCCAGACAATAGATGCAGATCGCGAGGCATGTGATCCAACAAAACCATCTAAAGCGATAGGAATATTAAAAACAATATCAGCAAATTAAAGAAATGAATGTGAAACATCAGTTATGCCCAAACATCGAATCAGTTCTTGTTACGGCATCAATGTCTCATCTACACTAGCCTGCTACTCTCAAGTCTCAAAACACACAATTGTACATCTCTAGTGCCTTCTAAGACAGTCGAACGGGGCAGTTATGATCCCTGTCGCACAAACATTGCACTCAACCTCAATACCTTATGTACTTTCCTGAATCTCCTACGTGAAACAAATCATTTGCAGTACTGTCAATGCGAAAAATGACCAGTCAGTCTGCAACTGGAGTTTTGCTGAACTTCCCTGATGGTAGCACAAGGCCTTTTCCATAGGCTGCTAACAGAAGAGCCTCTGCACGCCCTACAAAGAATGACAAACACATTTCCAACTTCAGTAAGACCACAAAGCACTGCCATGTACCCTCAGATGAATCCTTTAGTCAAATAGATCGAGCTAAATATGCTACTCAATATTTTGCAAATACTAAATCGCACTGCAATCAGACCAGGTGCTCTTTGATTTTACTGTGTCAGTTCACCTTGCAAGACCATCAGCGTGTGAACACAGGTGCCAATACTACTTGAAGATAGGCAGGGCACTTTTGTAAAAGAAGCCTACCGTGATGTTTCTTCAACTTCAGGGACACAGCCTTGTCAGGGAACAAGATTGATGCAGCTTGTCTGCTATCATCCTGTAGAAATTATACAACATAAACAAAATAGAAATGAGTTCAAATTAGCAGAACAGGATAAAATCATAGCTGGTAATTAACAAGTAGACATTTGAGAAGCAGGGGCAGAATTGTATCCAGTAAACAAAAGTCAAACGAATTAAGAAGTCAAGTGTGTTATGTCTGATGTCAATGTTCATCACTGCAGAAACCAATGAGTTGCGCAGAAATTTGGTTCATCACTGCATTCAGATTGCTTATAAACCTCCAACTTAATACAGTGGCTTGTAAAACTAGTTCCAATCCAAACTCTTCCACACTGAGCTATTCAAAATTATAAACCCCTTCATTTTCCCTAATAATTACCCTATGAATAGGTTTACTCATTCATTTGCCATCTGTTTTCTATTGTTTTAAGCAGATCTTTACTGTATCTTACTAGCATCAATCAAACTAGCAATGAGCGTACACCTTGTTGAAGTTTCAATATTAACTGTTCTAATTAACAAACAACCAGCCTTTCTACCACAATTTTGAAATGAGAGGCACAGTCACATAATGCCACTGTATGCTCCAAATAACAAGAGTGACAGACCTTTGGTGATTCACTTCGAGATAACCCAAAGTAAGCCTTCCATGTCTGCGATGCAACCGGAACCACTGAAAACCCAGATGCCACCAGAGAAGCAATCCACAAGCCATATGAAAAACCCGTACTCCACCATCCCTGAACATCAAAAAGAAAAAAAACGGTTTACTGACAAAAATTCGGGTACAACTTAAAACACATCAATTCACACCAAATGACTAGGTTCTGTAATCAATAAAATCACAGACAATTCCTAAAAGTAAAATAAATTAAGAAACATTCTGTTATCTTAGTGTATAAGCTTATGCAGGAATCATCTCAGAAACGTTGGGGTATAAAAATGTCAATGACAAGAGCTCTAGTAGTACCCAATAGCATAACTTCTCCGAGAACTAATGCAGATAACATTGGTTATTAATTAAAACAAACTTGAAAATGATATCATTTAGTACATTCTATTTAGGGAGGACAAGAAACAGACCAGCTTTCCATCAGTTGGAAATGGACTAGACTTCTCAATGTATGCCGTAGTTCCTTCAATATAACAGGAAAATATTTTAATCAGAGAACAACTCTCTTCCGCGTACTATGTACAAGGGATAATGTGACAATTAATTTACTGCAACGGTTGAGTCTTGAGGATTCACCATAATGCCAACATTTGCACTTCAAGTAAACAATTACCAGGAGGGGCATCGAGGCTGCGTAGCAGCTGGATGATGGACTTGGTGTCCAGGCGCTTCCGGATGACCTCGGACACCACCATGCGCACGAACGGGTTGTCAAACACCTGCGGGACGCCAATGCTTTTGCTCAAACATGCCTTCGCTATATACAAAAACAATGCAAGGTCGATTCGAGCATGGCGGTCGGCCAAACCTGAGAGGATCCATCGGGCGAGAGGACGGCGATGGCGCCACAAGTGTCGGGATCCACTCCAATCGCCCACCCGTTTGGGGCGGCATCGGCGGCGGCGATGTCGTCGGCCGGGAGCAGCGAGAGGGAGGCGAGCCAGGGGTCCCTAGCCTCCGCCTCCATCAGGAGTTTCGCCCTGGATTTGGCCGACGCGCGGGATCTCGGCGTACGGCCGGCGGCGGGGGGAAGGGGCGCGCGGCGTATGCGGCAGTGGCGGGAGCGGAAGGCCGGGGAAAAGAAGAGGCGGCGGCGGCGGACCAGTGCGGCGTGGAGCGGCGGAGGGCAGCGGCACCGAGCGCGTTCATGGGGTCTTGGCTGGTGGCTGGCTTGGCGGCGGCGGCCGACGGAGCTCCGGCCGCGGCAGCGGCAGCTGCCATAATTCGAAAGGGCTAGGAGGGACAGGGTTTTTACTTGTGGCCGGGGGATAAAGGCGCAGCAGCAGGCTAGCACAACGTGACGGACAAGACGAGCATTTTTGCCCGCGCATTTTCGGCAATATTTCCAGGGCTTTTCTCAAGTCAATGTCATCCTCTCTCAAAATTAGTCATTGTTATAGATAATTTTTGTGCTCGTTTGTTTTAAACTAAATTCTCCACGAAAATTTGTAATGAAATTTAGGGTCTAGTAAGGCTTTGGAGGAAGGATTTACAGGGGGGGGAAAGGAGGATAGAGGATACACAGAAAGACCGTATGGGCCTGACGCAGGGACCTTTATTATGCCCCGTCGATCTTTCCTTTGGAAAACATGAGGGGAAGCATGAAAATGTGAGAAGTACAAAGCAACTTAGCCTGACTCAATCAATTTCCAAGCTGTGACTTCCTGATGAATTTTACACTATTGGATGAGCGTTTGTATGTCATCTATTCTACAAGCTGAATTTTAAATGATACATTTTGTCTATAAGGTTGGAGCAATCTAAGTATTGACATGATCAGACTAACTGCCACATATATTTGCTGACTTCCTAAACTAGGAAGATAGGTTTCGAAAAAAAAAACAAGACAATGTAAAATTTTGTGAACAAATTAACAGGGCACCAGCAATCCACCAATGGTTTGTCCAATGTGCATGTCCATTCATCTTGGATAATAACCAGTTCTATCCTCAATGTCCAGTTGTACCCTCAATGTCAGCAAAGTTGGCTTAACGAGACTGTGATTCCAGTAGGATGTTTGTCGCTGCATTGATGTCATTCCTCGCTCGCATGAGTGCCTGTCTTGCAGCATTGCCATCAAAGCCCATCGAGACCAGCATAGCAACCGAGGACTCTGGAGGTTCTACAACAGGAGCAAATCCAGTGGACGACTGATTCTGCTTGAGAGAAACCAATGTTAACAATGCACAACGAAGCAAAAACTAAGCACCACCTAACTATATGTTTCCTTCCATGAATTTGCTAAAAAAATATGTCGATGAAGTCGCTTGCCTTGTAACCCGAGAATAAAGAATAGCAGACTAGAATAATGTACGTGTTGCAATACAATCAAAAAGCAACCTAGGAACCAATTACAGAAGAGCTACCAACATTGTGATTCCAGTCTAATGCATCATACAGGCCCGCTCAAGCATCATACGATTATTCAACATAACAAAATTATAATATATCAATAACAGTTGAGTTAAAATGTGCTTGTGTTCACCTGCGCTTCATTTAAACAGAAAACCATGTAAAAAATACAAACAATTACAACCACACTATGTTTCAGAAACTTAAGATATTTGGACCCAAAGCATAAAAGGTTATAGAAAATAACATAATTTGTTCATCAGAGCTAACCTGAACAGCGCGGCGGCCTGTTTGAGAGGGTGTGGTTCCGACAATACTCCTTGAGGGCCGAGGTGTACTTCCCGCCGAAGGTGCAAAGTATCTCGCGAAAAATGATGAAATAATCTGTGGAAGCTGTACAGGAAGCAGGGACCTTATAAGAAAACTTAAGAGGAAACAAAATAGAAGCATCCATGATAGTTAAGCGCAAGAATGCACCACCCATAGCAAGAAACATTGAAATACTTGAAGCTGAAGTAATATTTGAGACAAGATAAATAGGTTCATAACTTCAAAAGAACAACGATACGCTTGAACCTGCTAGTCTCCATGTGAAGGTAAATGGATAAAATCTCTAATGATCAATTAGCTAAATTGCTTAGTCCTAATCATGTAACTGCCTTTTCTCTAAATTAATTAATAAACCATTTTTGTTGTAAATTTAAAACAGAAATTCAGCAAATTTCACCTGCGGCAAACGAATATTCGTTGAAAAACCCAACCGTTACATCAGATATTCATTTCTTGAGATGAGGGGTTATCTGGTATTTCCTAGCTAAAACCTGCGCAAAAGCAGGTAAAAGAGCAACCTAGTATGCCTTGGTTTGGTTCATTGGTTGGATTCCATATCCAGTAACTAGGAAGTTAAATTGCACGAACAAACAAGGAGCACGGATTTTTTCATGAACTTGCTAATAGCTTGACTCATGTTTAAGACCCACTGGCAAACATTGAGATGATACACTAGTCTAGATAACCCTATTTATCATATCAACAGGACAAGTAGATGTTAAATCGCAATATGTCACATAAAGTGAACACGTCTTAGAACAAAATGAAGTAAAAACTGAAACAGATCTCTAATAACCTTCATCTTGCGGATGCCGAACACATTTAGACGATAGAGAGAACCAGCAACCAGACCAAATACACCAGGAATAAGGGAGCGCTTCCAAGAAGATAAAAGAAGCTGCTAGGAGAAAATAGAAACCATGTGACCACTCAAATTTAAAAAAAAAAAAAAAAAAAACTGAGTATGACAAGAAGCTGACCTGCAGACCAGCTAGATATATGAACGATTTGTCACTGAAATTAACGCCAAAAATACGGAATCTTGATGTGACAGGAATGTCGAGAAAGAATGGAACAAATGAGGCAAATATGAGGCCATAAGGTCCGGACGCAAGCGAACTGATGTAGTTTGTATCTGCAAAGAAAAGGAAAGGGAATATCAAAAACAACTCAAAATGGAAGCAGGACACAAACAAGTACAGAGGCCCATAAATAGGCCGCTGATTGAAGTTCAATGTTTAGAACGATGATGTGAAATAAAGCAAAAGCCATACTGAATGGTGAAGAACATTCAACTTGGGAAAAAAAAAGAGAATTTCTTGAAGGTTCTGGAATAGACAAAATGTTATTATGCAACTACACTTTCTTGAGAAAGAAGCACAGATCTTTAGTTTTACGCTGCAACAGCTATTCAAAAAAAAAAAAATCCAATGCACCATTTATGGAATTTGGATATATATTAACTAATAGAACTATGAACTACTCATTATCAAAGCATGGCATCCAAAATAGTCCTAAATCTCTCATTTAATAAGATAAAATAAACATGGGGATAAGATCTTCCAAAGATGAATAAGTACCTTGCAATGTGTACCTAATAATGCTATACATCGCAGACCCATCTGCAGCTAACTTTTACAAAGCTTAACCTATGTTTGATATTTCCTATTTCAAAGCAAATACAACCAGACATTCCTCCATTATCCCATAACTATAACAATGATTAGAGACAAAAGGAGAATGGAGGCTACTTTGGAAGTAAGGAGAGCACAAAAACATCAAGCACGTTTAGTCTTATTACTTCATTAACATACCTTTCAGGAGAACCAATGATAGTACCTCGAGAAGTGATGACACAGTGATACTGAACAAACAAAAAACCTGTACAGAAGATGTGGTAAGAAGCTTTAAATCAAAATATCCACTTGTTAAGTTCATAATAATCTACTTTCAACGTAATATTTTACAAAACGGAAGCTAGTTAGGAACAAAATTGCATTAATATCCATGCTCTTGACTCTTGAGAGCCTAGAAGTTAAGCATTGCTCCACTTTTCAAGTCCACATTAAGCTGTCAAGTTCATCATCATCGCCAATGCCATGCCAGTTTTAAGGGGGCAGTGGAGCAATTTACTCCTGCTTATACCATATTATTGATGTAGCTTATTAACCTGTATATGACTAGCAAGAACAGCAAAAGGTAAAGTACGTACTGAGTATTTGTTGGAGCCAATCTGCCTCTCAAAGACACGGAAGTAATACAGGAGGTACAGTCCAAACATTAACTCTGGCGTTGATTGAAAGGCAAACACAGATGGAAATATCTTCCATAGACGGAAATTTTTTATAATGTCCTGCAACAACAATAGAAACAATTTATCAGACCTTTTTCAGAATAACTGAACTTGCTTGGTAGGAAGAGAACGAAGAAGCATTCACTGACTAAACAAGTAACGAAACAGTTGAAGCCAATACATGCTTTGCATAAAACAAGCAAATAAAAGCATTTAGTGTCTTGTTGCTGAGAGTTATCATTCATGTTCTATCGGTTTCTTTTGTTAGTATTTCTGAACAGATCTTTAGATGTGGAGCATAAGGAATCAGCAAAGGGTGTACAAACTAAAAGAATTAATGAACATGTATGCCACTTACTATTGAGAGTTGATGTCCTATAGGCTAAGAGTACAAATTATTGGTGTACGCATTAACAGTTCAGAAACGAATAAGACACCTAACCCCAATTTATATAGAAGTTTCACATTATCCAGGCAATTCAAAGGTGCAGCTGAAGTTCCCTCCAATATGTTAATTTCAACAAGCTGCCGCACAACATCACACATTGATACCTACATGCCATCTCTCATGACACAAAACACATCAAATTGGCTTTTTTTGGGGGGGGGGGGGGGGGGGGGGGGGGGGGGGGGGGGGGGGGGGTTGGGGCGGGGCTCTATGTAATATAGTTAGAGTGGCACCATAATCCCGCATGCTAATCATTGTTGTGATACCAAATTACCATACCAATCCATCATAAGCATTTTTGTCTTCTATAGGTGAAATTTAAGTTCGTCAAATCATAGACACGCCATGCAAATGTCATACATAGTTTGATCATGGTCATGGTAGTTAACTGATAAATCAGGTCAACATAAAGTCATGTGGATCTGATATTGCAAGCCATGCGGTTTCAAGCAGAAACTGCAGGAGGACCTCCAACTTCAGTCATGTTCATTTTCTATTGACAATACAAGTAGTTAACAGCCATGTAAATCAATTCATTTCTACAAAAAAACATGCAACTTATCCGTCCAAATGCTTGCGCTCCACCTCACCATATCCGACATTTTGACCACACAGTCCACGCCCTACCACCGATACCGCCCCTCCACATGTACCGATCGCTAGTCACACTTCCACAAAGACCCAAAACCTGAAAACCTAAAGATCAATTCGAACTGAATCCCGTGGGACTTCTTCACCTACAAGTTTCCCAGAACCAGGGTAAACCTAAATCGAGGGAAGCACACCCCAGGTACCTCAACATCAGCTACAACTCCGTCAAGTAGACACAGATGGCCCATACAACCAAATCTAGGGGTCGACGCCTCTCTAATCAACACCCTCGAGTAAAATTTTGGGAAACCTAACACAGGCAGTAAAATTTGGCGGGAGCGTCAGACCTGGTAGGAGATGCCGAGGGCACGGGAGCGACGCTGCGCGCTGAAGACGACGGAGAGGAGGCCGCTCGTGAGGACGACCGCCCGCGTCACCGGCGCGTTCTCTGTAATCAGGGGGGGGAAACAACAACAAACGGCGCGACACCGTCCCGATCAGTACACGCCCCAGAGAAATTCCGCAAGAGCAGGACGAAACGAACGGAAATTCAGGTGGTTCCGGGGGCGGGGTGCAGGGGTGGGGACGCTTACGGAATCCGGAGACGCCGCCCTGCATCTTCCGGTGAGCCGGTCGGCGGCGCGAGGGGAGGTCGGGAGACGCCGCCGCGGCCTCTTCCGTCCGCTCGATCGGGGGGGCGGCTCGTCCGGGTCGCGTCGCGGAGGCGGGAGCAGGCGCGGCGGTGGCTTCCGTGCGGAGGCGGGGAGCGGGCAGGCGGACGGAGTACGGGAGGAGAGGCGTGGCCTTTGTTTTGTGAGATGGGAGGAAGTCAGTCGTTTGACTGACGGTGGTGGGCGGTGGTGGTTGGGCTGCGCCGCGGGTGTTGGACTCTCCGCCGTCGAGTTCTCGAGACGGGCCAGGAGGATTCGTTGATCAAAGCGATCCGAGCTGCACAAAAAACGCTCAGAAGCTCAACTTAAAAGAAGAAATAAATCTCTTGAGCATGGAAGCATGAGGCTAAGCTACTCAGTAATCAAAGCTACAATGCATTTGAGATTTTTGACCTTAAGTGTTTTACTGTGAGCAGTGATCATGTCATTTTTATATGCGGTATTTATATTTTGTGTGCCAATATAAAGAGAAATCTACACAAAAAAATGTTTCCAAAATAAAATTTATAAGAACAACCACTTACAGTCAAACAAATTGAACAAATAGGATCAAAGGGTCACACATTTAGAAAGCAAATGGGCCATTTGTTTGTCGGCGCTAACGAACCTGAGGGCCAACTACTAGGTGTTGGGGTCAATTTTAGGCATCTGCATGTGGAACGAGAATTCAAAGGCTTTTTCCCATAGGGGTGGGGCCATGGCCCCCTTTAGCCGTCCCTTATTGAGTGTTTGTGGACTGAGAATATTTATCTTATTTGTCCACTTTAATCCATATAGTGATTTAATTCTGTCGTATAGTAATTTAGCAAAAGCAAATATGAGAATTCAAAATTTGAAATATTTTTCATCTAGGATGTTTTTTTTCGCCTATAAATTCTTTTCGAACACTCTAAAGGGTTGCACGCCACTTATAAGAGAGGATTACAAAGAGTTAAGTCCATGAACTACAGCCTTGATTTCGGTTGTATATTACAAATAAAAACAATAACTAGGAAATAGAAAAATATATTGCTTATGTTTACACTAGCCTATCAAACCCGTGTAATACTTAAAGAGCTAGCAAATTACATACACATAAATAATTGAATGTCATACAACATAAGAGTTTTTGGTTCTCTTATTTTTTTACTATAAACATACACACTCTAGATCTATGTTAAAATCATGCATAAGACCATTTAGTTTCAAACGATCACACTATGGACATATGGAAATATAAATACTAGTTAATTACTTTCAATTTTGTATTTGATATAGACTTTATTTTCTAATATTTTGACAAGAACTTTAATTATTTATGGAATGTACTTGTTATAGACTCTTTTTCTAGGTATTTACCTCATTTTTTTAAAAAAATATTTTGTATTTTCATCAATTTTACTTTGAGGTTGATAATAGACTCATGTATATTACTAATTAGTATATTAGTTTATATATTATTGTACCTACTTTTCATAATGGTAGAGGTGAGTAATCTATTAAATTGTTTAGGTAATTTGGAATAATTTAACTTAATAATATAGGTGGGTAATTTATTAGATTATGTTTGATCAAATGGCTATCATTGTCACATGTCTTATTAGATGGCTAAGTGTTTTGCAATTGTGATATTTTTTTTTGGATTTTAATATAAGGCTCCTACGTTTCAATATTTTGGGGACACTAAAAAAATGGCTAGTTTTGGGGACTCTTTACATAATTACGGCGACTGCTTTTCCATTGTTGAAAACCCAAGATAGAGACCTATTAACTCTGTCCAGAAAATAAAGGTTTTTGGGTTTTGCCAAAGTCAATACTTCAAACTTTTACTAACAATAAAAAATAGGATAAATTAGCTGTGTTACTCTTCAATTGTGGAATTGGTTGTGGGACATTGAAACGAATATTGTTTGTTATAGGACACTGAGAATGAACTAGACACAGTGTCCTGCAGCAAATGGTTTTCATTTTAGTGTCTCACAGCCAATTCCGTAATTGAATAGTGTCACACACATCAAAATCTCCCAAAAAAAATTATAAAATGAATGTGACGATTGTATTTTTTTTTTTTTTTTGAAGGTCAACGGGGGGATCTTGCAATCCCCACCTGATATCCATTAAATTTAATGGTAGCCCAGAAAGGCTCATAAGTTATTTACATGAGATGGAGTTTGAGGAAAGGAGATTGTGTATATGACTACATATTTACACGAAAGAAATTGCACCATGCGTTCGAGACGCTGTAGTCTTCACGAGGCATTCGACACCGCCAGAGAAATGCTTCATCCTTACAAGCTCGCAGCAATCGATCGACTGACTGTGGTTCGTGGCGGAATACCACCTCATTTCTGTGCTTCCAGAGGAGCCAACAACAAAGCTGCACAAAACAGTCAAAGTGTTTGGCGGGGATGGACGATGGGCGCTGTAGTTCCCATGCTCGACGGACTGAAATGGATGGAGGAGGAACAAACCCCAGAGATGACCAGAAAGCTTGGGCAAAGCTGCATTCAAACATGATGTGGTTTGGTGTCTCTGGTGCTGCACTGCACAGCTCACAGATATCATCCGGCACAATCTTTTTGTATACGAGATTGGACCTGGACGGAATTCTTTCCTGAACAAGCAACCAGCTGAAGAACTGTACCGAGGAGGTGCTTGTTTTTCCACACGAACTGAGCAAAGTCACATGGAGTGCTTGTGCCAGCGACTAGCATTTTGTAGATAGGCCCGGTACAGAGTTTGTTCTCTTTGTTGATGAAAGGACTGCTGCGCTTATCCTGCTCAAGCGAGAGCGTCACATGCTGAATTACAGGCAATAGCTGCTGCAGTTCTTCAGTGGCCACCCGAGTGGAGTCGCGGGACCAACTGACCGTGGATGCTTCTGCCAACACAGCTGCAACCGATGCATTAGTCTTCGTGACGTGGCTGTATAGTGCAGGGAAGAGCTCACTTACACGACCACGGGGTATATGAATGTATGACTTATTTTGCTTTGACGTGCATGTTTCATCTTTTTTGCACGCATAGCCTCATAGGTGCCAAGTCGTATGCCATGTATAGTCCGGTTAAGCAGATCGCAGATCCAATATTCTGGACAAGTGCAACATTACAGTATGCTTGTTATCATCAACAAAGCGCCAACATCACGTTGATTGTAAGTGGTAGCAGATGAGGTCCCCGTCCACCTGCCGAGCAAACATTCTGCAGCTACCGTTCACCCACTGTTGGGAAACGAGGAATAATTTTCTCTATTTCTGTTCGTCCTCTTCTTGGTTCACTCTGTACGAACAATGTATTCATGGGGCGGCGTAGTTTGCCATTGTCACCGGACTTGCGACAACTCGTTCATGCGTTCGCTCGCTATCGTGGCCTGCAAAAGATGCACCGCATTTATCCGGCCGTTAGTTAATTACGGCTCCAACACAGGCAAAAGAGAACATCTGAAACTCTGGCTGCTGGGCTCACCTGCTTCTCCCAGTTGCAGCGGATGGTTATGACGGCCAGAATGAGCGTCTGGACAGCGGTTCCGCCTATCATACCAGCCCAGATCCCTGGGAAAAAAATCAGAGTTAACATTAGCAACGGCCATGATCAAATAACGATTGTCTAGGGTGAGAGAGTAAGAGAGTGATGTTCACACTTCAGTACAGACCATCACGCCAAGGTGGAGGAGGAGTCGTTCGAGGAGGATGCCCATGGGTATGCCGATGAAAGTAGTAGCAAGCGATGTTGACGTAGGCCACTTTGGACTGCCACCCAGACCCAACGGCGACACCTGCAATAGTAAGTGAAGAACCAACGCCATTGTTAGGCAAAGTGCGAGCTACAGGTGCTCGATCGATGAGTAGATACCATAGATATTCACCTGATAGGACGGGTTGGATGCTGTTGAGGAGGATGGTGAACGAGAGCAGGACAGAGAGCTTGTCGACGGCGGCCAGCACGGCGCCGCTGGTGGTGAAGATGAGGGCTATCTTACCGTGGAGGACCGTGATCAGCACACAGAACAAGAGCCCGATCATTACTGAGGTCGTGATGACACGATCGCTGCGAACCTGGGCCCCTTGCCGTGCCGGCGCCGAGCTCGTTGGCAACGCGCACGCTGCAAGAAATAAGCCAAAGTTTATTATACAATTTTCGTCCGTGGTGCTTTAGCTGTAGCGGTGGGTGAAAATCACACTAATGCTCCCTTGGTAAAAGAATTTGTGTTGACGTTGTGTATATTATTTGTGAGTGAGCTACTCTTGATGCATGACACAGAACGCTGAAGGTTTAGAATATATTATACCCGGTCCAGCGAAGAAGAATGCTAGTGGAATCATCATCTCCAGTCCGTTAATATTCATGCTGCATATAAAAGAGGAATGTTACAACTATGTGCTGGATCAAATTGAACTCATAATTATTACAATGAATCCTGATGAGTAGGAATATACAGTAGACAGTTACCAAATGGAGAGTGCATCCACTGCAATAGCGCCGTTCTTGAGGTTTCCGTCAGCAGTATCAGTATTCTGTAGTAAGTTCAGTTCCAAGCTGCGCGCGTGCACACGTGAAAGAGTAAGAAACAGTACATAGTTTTTTCCCCGAGAACACTACATGCAAAAACATTCCAGAATATTAGAAGACGTGGAAATTAACGGGCGTACCAGAGCATGACACCCGAGGCGGAGGACAAACTTAACGAACTCCCACAGTCCGGGGAACGCCTCGACGGAGAAACCATGCCACGTGTCCGGGCAGCCGCCGCAGACCACGTAGGCGAACAGCATCAGCGTGATGACCCACCAGGAGAAGCTGAGCGTGAGCGCGACGGCGACGAGCCCAAACTTGAGCCGGGAGACGAAGAGCCAGCTGACGAGGAGGTGGGCGCCGAGCGCGACGGCGGCGGCGACGGCGTTGACGGAGTTCTTCATCTGGCACTGCAGGAACCGCTGGCAGCGGGAAGAGGAAGGCGAAGGAGAAGTGCAGCGGGATGAACCAGACGGCGACGCGCCCCGCCATCCTCGACGCCTCCGGCGACTGCCCCGTCAGCAGGAGGATGTCCTCGGCGAAGACGTAGGTCGGGAGCAGCAGCGCGGCGCACGCGAGGAGCACGATCCATGCCCGCGCTGCATGTAAACGCCCATCATGCGGAACCTCGTCGCGCCGTAAGCCTGTCCGCACAGCGTCTCCAGCGCGCTCGCCATGCCGAGCTGCATGAACAAGTCATTGCAGCAACAAAGACATGAGTGATCAGTCTCCTCTCCTGTAGGATCGGATCGATGTTTGTGACAGTTTGTCAGATTGAATTAATTATTGTTGATGGAGGAGGAATTAGTTATATAGTTCTCTATAGTTTACCATAAGGCCGTAGTTGAAGCCGACGAGGACGGTGCAGGCGAAGGAGAGAGGACGCGAGCTCGAGGTCGCCGAGGTGGCCGGCGAAGGCCTGCGTGATGTGATGACGTGAGGCTGTAGGTGGCCGTGCGGGTGAAGATGGCGGGGCCCACGATGGCCCACAGCTTCTTCGACTCCTCGCACATCCTCCTTCCAAGATCGCCAGCATCTCGCCACCACCACCAAACTGCTGCGGCTGCTTGTCCACGCCCATGTCGCCGCGGTATAGATGCAGCTGCAGCCTGCTATCCTTCTCTCTCTCAATGTAAGGCAGTACGTAGTGGCATACTGATACTGCCCGGAGCGGATAGTACTACTCCCTCCGTTTTTTAATTATATGACGCTATTAACTTTTTGGTTGAACTTTGACCAACAAATAGATTTAAATAATTAGTTTTCGAATGTGCAATGAATATCATTGGATTCATCATCAAAAGCAGTATAAGGTTAACTTACACACTTAATATTTACACAAATATTTTGACTAATAAGACGAACAGTCAAACGTAACGAAAAAAGTCAACGGCGTCATATATTAAAACATGGAGGGAGTAATAAGCAGCAGAACGTACTGGTCCGTAAGAACAGGCATGGTTTCCATCTTCTTAATTTTTCTTTTTAATCATGCCGCCTTAAGAACCTAATCCCAAAGGCTATGACTGTACTTGTTTATCAAAGAGGCTAAAAGCAACAGTGGGTTCCTCCAAAAAAAAAAAGCAAGAGTGGGTTGCTATTGACACATGTGTTGTGAAAGAAATTTAATTTAATTAAAAAATTTCCGGAATTCTTGGAAACAAACCGTTTTTAATTTTATGCTATGCAACGTTTTAAATTTCAGGGCACCATTTGTGTTTTGCACGGGGCCTCAAATTCTTGGGAGCGCCCTGGGCATCGTCGGGTTTAGGCTAACAGAAAGCTATTTTTGTTCAATCGCAATGGCTTGGCGCTCACATTTTTTTGAGCCGACATTATTTTATGGCAGAACGGCCACCATGGACAGTGCTCCAGTGCATTTTGTGAGGTCGGTTTGTCGTGCACAAAAATGAAAGTAGTGCTCCCAATGCAGTTTGTGATGTCGGTGCACAAATCTAGCTTCAAGCAGCATATGAGACAGGTACGACAGTGAGGCGACGATCCTTGGCAAGACTGGAAGAGAGAAGATGTGAATTTACAAAGGTAAAAAGATTAATTTTTCAATGCAATTACTACGTACCTTCGGATTCTAATTTTTAAAGTTCATTGTGATGTCTAAAACATTCAAACATCAGAAAAAAAAAGTGGAGGTTGTATATATTTCCATCACACGTGATGTTATTTTGAAGGTGTTCCTCCTATAGAAGATTCATCACAATACCTTTATTAAAAAAATGTTATAAAATTTCAATTTGTTTGCTTGTTTGGGACAAAGCTTGTTTGTCTCTATAGATATCAAAATCAAACTTAGATATGTGAGGCATGTAATAAAAAGTAAAGCACAATTTCATCCATGATAACAATTGAAATGACAGGCCTAGCGCAGTGGTTTGATGCAAACTCTCTGCATTGTACATAGCATGCAGGGGTAAAGCTTTTGCCTCGTATAATCCTTCCCCGTATATAAAACCCACACCTTATGCGGGGGTTTCCAGTACTGGGTATGTCTGTTATTCTTTGTAACTTTGCAAATGTATAAACGCTATTCCTCGGTCTATCAACCTATTACATATGCACCGTGTGATTCCTCTGAAAAACATATGCACTGTGTTAACCAGCTATCGCTCTGGAGACAATGCAATGAGTAAGAGGAGGGGAAGGAAAAAAATATACTATTGTGACGAATCGAACCACGCTATTAGTATGGTATGTTCAATCTAAAAAACTATGGTTGTTGCCTACCTGTTGCGCCGTCCTTTATTCATTGGGCAAATCCCTCCTATGCCATTGGCATAAACCTCAATCCTCAATTAGCCACCTACAAAACATGTATCCCATATTTGCCAGCGGTCTAAATTTCTATCCGTTACATGTCATGACCGTTGCTTTGACTATGAGTGAAAAATCCAAATACCAATATTGCCCTGTGTGAGCTGCAGCTCTTCGTCCTCGTCGAGGATTTGCATGGAGTGGGGCGCAGCTGATCTGGTGGTCGTGTGCGAGTCGCTGCTCGAGGGCTACGCCGTCGTTGTGTGCATCGGGGAGAGGATCGATTGAGCTTCTGCAAACAAGCGGGAGGAGGAAGACGAGGGTAGAATGGACTTTTGATATGTCCATCCCAGTTGATTTTGAGGGAAAATGGTGCCTACAGGATTAAAATTTAATACCCATGGCATTAAGGGGATATTAATTTTTTCGGTGGCAGGTGAGGGGTTAAGGTTTATGCCAATGGCATAAGAGGAATTTTCCCTTATTCATTCTACCATCAGCAATCAGGGGTGGGTGGTTGAGGGCCGGCGACGATTAGTTGACTAGGTTGTGAAGAGGAAATACAAAACGAAAGGCACCTTCGCCGGAAAGCATGGTCTTTTGGCCTTTGCATCGATCTGTTGCATGAAACGATTTGTGTTGTGATTCGTGTTAATGAAATCATCTGTTGCATGTGATGCGAGGGTGATGAGTTGTTGATTCTTCGGATAAATGGTAGGGAGCGTGCCTTGCCCGGAAGGCAACACACTCGTCGTGAAGTGGTTATCGATCCGATCGATGTCGCTAGCTGAAATCGCATGATCCAGCTTTGCTCGTGGCCTCATGGGTCTCACCCATACATTTTTATGATACTATAACGCCCAAAGTGGGATCAAAAGCTAACATAACCATGCATGCATGGTCTCTTTTATACGTAACACACACACGGGAATCTGCATTTCTTTACATAACCATGATGATCACGCGCACAGTAGCGCTGTGCCTCGATCGGAACCTGACTCGCTTTATATACCTGGCTTTGGACTAAATCAAATTTCGGTCTATAGAACAAAGATGCGATGTCAGGCATCTGTCGCCTTAATTATTTTTGCAGCCTGCAACGCACACATTCGAGGATCACATGATGCACGTGTACAAAACAAGGGTGGATTGATACCGGACGGTAGGCGGCACGCTGCATGTTGATGCGAGGTTTCCTATTAGAAGACAGCAGGTGCTGGCTAATCCGCCTTTCTGCGTGCGCCTGAGCGCCTCGCTCGTCGTGTTTAAGAATATATAAGGCCAGTCTTAATGAGATTTCATAGTGAGTTTCATGAGTATTAAAAATTATGCCACATCAGCAATTTTATGAGGAGATAGAAGGTGGAGTTTTACAAGAATAGAGAGGAGTTTATCCTAATGAAACCCAGCTGGCTCATTTACCAAAATTTTAGTCTTGATAGTAGTGCAATGAAATCTTGCATTGAGGATGGCCTAAGTACATCCTCCATAATAAAAGCGTGTGCAGTTAGACACATGATCAGCACTAAACTAATTAAAATACTTCTCTGTTGTTCATTTAGTTTTGTCTTAAATCAAATTTTGATTCTCCATAACAAAAAAAATAAAGATTGACAACATAAAAATATTTGTACTAGATTCATCGTGAAATGAAGGTTCATAATATATAAGTTTTTTGATTTAAAATAACATATATTATAAATATTATTGGTTAAAGTTAAAAAAATTAATTTGAAACAAAACTAGATGATCAATGTATATGGGTGGACGGAGTACCTCTGCGAGGCAACTGTCGGCTCGAGGATTTCGAGGAAGGCGACTGATCAGTGCGTCGAAGCCACCTCAATGTTGCGTGTGGTTCTGCTGCTGTAACACGTGGTGTTGCTCAAAAAAAAATTTGGGAACAAAGCAACGGAGACGACACAGTCGGCACCCTCAGTCGATCATTTGCGCGCTACAAACACGAGAAGGGAAGGAAATATGCATGCATGTTCCCTGCTGTGACGCGCTGCCGGCAGCCGTACGTGGTGCGCAAGCGAACCACGAGCGGAAGAAGGGAGCTAGCTAGAATCCAGTGCCTAGATCCAGTGCCTACCGTGACATTTGCTAGTATTTTATTTGCTCATGAATGAATCACGCTGCCAGTTTTAACATACTCATGAGTAGTTAGCCAGACAGCTATGCATCTATTTATGCGATGCACTACTACTTCGATCTGCATTAGCTAGCTCAAGCTTCCACTCTCCACTGCCAAAGCAAGCAGCAGATAGAGAGAAGCCATGATGATCAGCTCTAGGGTCTTGTTTTCGCCACCTGTTGCGGCGAGGCCACCGCCCCTCGGCCGGCGCCGCTTCGCCGTGGCGGCCAGCCCGCCCGTCGAACAGGCCGTGCGGGCCGCGGACACGGAGCCGCTGACCAAGGAGGACCTCGTTGCCTACCTTGCATCCGGCTGCAAGCCACGCCACGCCTGGAGGTGAGAACAGATGGTCTCTACCCACTGAGCACAAAGTAATTAGCCACTACTGTCTTGAATGCATGGTGATGTGTCTGTATGCAAACTTGTTACACATATCACACCTATCTTTCCATTTCGCAATACTTGTGATTCTAGCTCTGAGCACAAGAAACAAAGAGAAGTGATAAAGATGCAATGCACAAAAAACAAAGTCAGAAAACACCCAGTTTCTGATAGTGTAGAGATAGAGATGCATTATGAAGTGACAGAGATGCATTGAAAAGTAATTGTCACAAGTATTGTGGCAAAAATGTTGAAACCTAGAATCACAAGTATTGCTAGCAAGCAACATATGTAACACTCTACCTTTATTACCGCAACAAAAATTTAATATGAGTTACAAAACTAACACTAGATTATAACCTCCTTTTTTTGGCTAGATGCAGCATCTCTGGGTTAACTTTCTTTGGATTTCCAAAGCTGCTTATATATATTAGTACACTTAACATGAATTATACATATCGCATAAACCTTTTGTGGTATATAATGTTGATCATAATAAAATGATATTTGATATTAGTTAATTAACTTTATGGTCAATCAGGTAGTTTATATAGCTCGTTAGTTTATGCAAGTCCTGTGAATTTGTATATATATACTTTCATCATGCTTTCTGATCTCATCATTACTACTATCATCTATCCCACCATGCAGAATTGGCACAGAACATGAGAAGCTTGGTTTCCATATTGAAACGCTGCAGCCCATCAACTACGGCCAAATCTGTGACTTGCTTAATGGGATTGCAGACACATTTGGCTGGCAGAGGGTGTTCGAAGGAAATAACATCATTGGTCTTAAAAAGGTAGGGAACTTAATCTGTCTTTTGCTACAAGAGCATTCATCTTTTTTATGATGAATCAGTCACATATCATGCAGGTTTATGCCACAAACCAAGTCTACTTCTTGTATTAGCATCTCCTTAATTATGTTGTTTCATTTGATTTCAAGTCACTTTTATGACGTAGGGGCTGCAAAATATCCCACTAGAAGCTGGTGGTCAGATTGAACTTAGTGGGGCTCCTGTCGAAACTCTTCACCAAACTTGCGCTGAGGTCAATTCGCATCTTTATCAGGTGCCTGGTTATACTTCCTACAAGCTATTGTCATAGATATAGGTTCATGTTTCAACATCCAAAACTCTCTTTTTAATTCCTTTCATGCTCTTTGCAAAATTGCAAATCTTATATTGGATAATGGTCGTAGTCACTTGCGTATGTTAGTATAGTACTATAGTGAGCGTACATTCACTTTATACAAAAATAGATGGACAAAGCATATTTGTTGTTGTAGGTCAAGCAGTCGGGGAGGAAATGGGGATAGGATTTTTGGGACTTGGTTCTAACAAAAGTGGGATCGTAATGACATGCCTGTGATGCCAAAGGTATGGTTATTATTGAATTTGTTTTTGCTCAAAAAGTTATAGCATTGCTAATAAATATTATTCCTGCTGTTTGGCTCAAAACCGACTCTTTTTTTTTGAATCATGCATAGACGCGGTTTGAAATAGTGCAGAACTACATGCCCAAAGTTGGTTCTTTAGGTCTTGATATGATGTTCGGATCATGCTCTGTACAGGTTGTCTCCTCTTTTCTCCTCCTTTGGAGCCCAACTTGATACCCTTAAAGGGCAAGTTTCATAACTAGTTTATTAACCTTGATTTATTTCTGTTGCCACATATATTTAGGCTAATCTTGACTTCAGTTCGGAGCAAGATATGATCATGAAATTCCGAGCTGGCCTTGCCTTGCAGCCTGTGGGTACTTTTGCACAAATTATCTTTTCTTATATATGCTTTGCCGCATTGCTCTGTTGTTTGTTTCAATAACAAATGAACATACAGATTGCAGCCGCTATATCTGCTAATTCTCCTTTCCAAGCCGGAAAGTTAAATGGTTTCAATAGCTTCAGAGGTATCAAATGATTTCTTCAATGCGTGGTGCTTGCTGCATTCTTACAGTTGTATAATCGGTTGTTGCTAACCACCATCTGCATGCAGCCACCTATATACAGACACAGACAGAGACCGCTCAGGCATGCTTCCTTTTGTATTCAAAAACTCATTGGGTGAGCACAACTGTACTACTTTATTTTGCCCATATGGGATAGTATCTTGAGTTATTGAAGGCAGTCCTGATGTCATTCACCCGGTTTTATTTTATTGGCAGCTTTGAGCAATATGTGGACTACGCGTTGAATGTTCCAATGTACTTCATATCTATCGGAATAAGAAGCATATTGACTGTGCTGGAATGTCATTTCGGGTTAGTTAATTTATTTATCACGAGTCATCTCCTTATATAATTTGTTGGTGTCGGTCACAATGATTGGTATATATATGTCTGCCTCCACGTATCTTGTTCAGGATTTTATGGCAGGAAAGCTTTCACAAGTCCCAGGGGAGCGTCCAACTTTGACCGATTGGGAGTTTCATCTTGGGACGATTATCCTGAGGTTTAATTACACTTCTTCGAGTGCACTTGTTCATGAAGTCTAATTTATCATGGATAAAAAAATGCCCAGAGTAAAAAGACAAACTAAAAAAGAAAAGAAGAAGAAGAAGAAGCAGCGACACCAGTACTAATTATACATTGATGTCAGATCCCGACATCACCGAACTTGTGATAACTTGTGCATGCGTGTGCTCGCGATCATGGCCTGACAGAGATAAGGTTATACACCCAAATAATTAGCTTATTATTAGATTAAAATAGCAAGGAGATAAAAAGGCATCTAAATTATTTTAGCTTCGCGGAATCAACTGTACTGAAATGTGGGGCGAATTGAACACACTAGATCGCTTACCTCCTTTTCCCAGTCACAACGGGCGGTTATGATGGCTAGGATTAGTGTTTGGATGGCCGTTCCACCGATCATGCCACCCCAGATCCCCTGTAAAAGTTTTGCTCGTGATGTTAATTGATTAGGAGATGCGAGGACTGAGCTAGGATCTATATGCAGACTAAGTAACTAGCATGGAGAGATGTGAATAGTTCATTAGTATGTACCATCACGCCAAGGTTGAAGCACCGCTCGAGAAGGATGCCCATGGGCAAGCCAACGAGGTAATAGCAGCCGATGTTGACGTAGGCAACCTTGGATTGCCAGGCAGATCCAACGGCCACTCCTGGGGAAGTCAGAGCAACACCATGCATGGTTTATCAGTACCGGCTAAAAGGAGTTAGGTGTAGTTTAGCTCAAAAGACTTTTAATTTTTGTTTGTCCGACGACCTGACAGCACGGGCTGGATGCTGTTGAGCAGAACGGTGAAGGCTAGCAGGACATAGAGCTTGTCAAAGGCATTGAGCACCGCTGCGCTAGTGGTGAAGATGAGCGCAATCTTGTCGTGCAGAACTATGGTCAGCATGCAAAAGAAGATCCCGATCAACAGCGAGGTCGTCGATGACACGATCGCTGCAAACCTTGCTCTGTTCCCGTTGCCAGCGCCGAGCTCATGGCCACGCGCACTCTGCGAGAAACAGCAAGGAAGTGTATAGTAACGATCTGAATCATACAGTTCCAATAACAGTAAAACACAATTGTAAAAGGATACGTGAGATTACCCTGTGCCCGTGAAGAAAGCGAGTGGGATCATCATCTCGCATCCATTAATCAACATGCTGCACATGTGGTAACTATGATTATTATACTGTGTATGAAAGTGAAAACAGCGTCTCGTAAGAGTCGAGAAAACACACTTTCTTTGAAACGGTTAAATACATAGAGAACCCTGTGAATTTTACACTAGGTTAGATACCTAAAAAAAAAAAAGTTTCGTTATGTGCAGGGTCAGGAAGTTTGATATTTTAGGGATGTACTTAAAAATCTTCAGATGGCGCTTTTACATGATTGTGGTGACTATCTTTGTGCTACTGAAAACTCAAGCAAAGACAGAGAATTAGTAACTACCAGATCGTGAGCGCGTCCACTGCAACAGCCGCGTCCTTGAGGTTACCGGTCAGCAGTATCAGTATCAGTATTCTGCTCCAAGCTGCACTCATGATTTAAAAAAAAAATACAGCTGAGATTATGCCCCCCCAAAAAATACAGCTGAGATGAAAAGTTGCTGCTCCAGGGTGGGCCAAAAAAAAAAATATGCCAATTGACCAGGGTGGGCGGAGAATTTAGATCATATTTTCAGCCCATCCACAGAATTGGGCAAATGTTTTAGGTACCCAAACAAGATCTGGACTAGGAATGGCCCAAACAACTTGCTTGCGGCATCAGCATTTAGGAATGGCCGAAATTAACCCCCCCAAAAAAAAAGGAATGGACGAAAACAGAATAAAAGTTCGTGTGAACATAACAACATACCACAGCATAACACCGGAGGGGAGGACAGCTTGACAAACTCCCAAAGGCCCGCGAACGCCTCGACGGAGAAACCGTGCCACGTGTCCGGGCAGCCGCCGCAGGTCACGTAGGCGAAGAGCATCAGCGCCGTCATCCACCACGAGATGCTGAGGGCGAGCGCGACGCCGGCGAGCCCGAGCTGGAATCTGGCGTAGAAGAGCCATGTGATGGCGACGTGGAAGCAGAGCGAGGCGGCGGCGGCCACGGCGACGACGCTGTTCTTCAGCTGGCACTGCAGGAACTGCTGCAGCGGGAAGAGGAACGCGAAGGAGAAGTGGATCGGGATGAAGAGGACGGCGACGCGCCCGGCCATCGCCGCCAGCTCCGGCTGCTGCCCCGTCAGCAGCAGCACGTCCTCCGCGAAGAAGTAGAGCGGGAGCAGCAGCACGGCGCACGCGAAGAGGATGATCCATGAACGCTGCATGTACACCCCCATCATGTGGAGCTTCTTCGCGCCGAACGCCTGCCCGCACAGCGTCTCCAGCGCGCTCGCCATGCCCAGCTGCAATAACGTACGCATCAGAAACGAAGCCGTGTGCACGCAGTGAGGAACAAAGTTGTTGCCAATTGGACGATTGAATTAAGGAGCGTACCATGATGCCATAGTTGAAGCCGGAGAGGACGGTGCAGGCGAAGGAGACGGACGCGAGCTCGAGGTCGCCGATGTGGCCGGCGAAGGCCTGCATGATGACGTTCATGCTGTAGTTGGCGATGCGGGTGAAGATGGCCGGCCCCACGATCACCCATAGCTTCTTCGACTCCTCGAACACCCTTCTCCCGAGATGCCGCTCCTCCTTGTTGCTCACGTCGCTGCGCAGCAGCAGCGCCGCCGTGCACTCCTCCTCTGCTCGTCCTCGCTCTATGTGATCCATTGCTTTCTCTAGGAGGAGAAGGAGGATTGTGTGATCCGATCAATGTGTTGTGTATAAGGCGAGATCGATAAGAGTAAGGGCCGTTTCTACCCGCGTTGTGCTACTTAAGCACAATGCACCGTGGTTGTCAACTGGTGCGATGCACGTCGCGCATAGTATATACTCAACACGGTGTTGGTCTAATCTCGTGCTGCATCAGAAAATGGTGTGAATAGATGACACACGCATATATAATCACATCGCGTTGTGCATGTGTATTATTTTTTTTGCGAAGGGTGCATGTGTATTATTGTTTGTACTGCCCGGTCATCGCGCGCGCTGCACATGCGGCTTGTGTTGTGTTTAGTCATCAGATATCTCACATCTGTATGAAAAAGTAAGACAGATGACAGCTGAGATGGGTCACCAACATATATATAAACGTGATATTCAAGATACTCCCTCCGTTCTCTCTCTCTCTCTCTCTCTCTCTCTAAAAAAAAGACACTCCTTCTGTTTTTAAATTGTTGTCGATGTTGACTTTTTTAGTTTCGTTTAACCGTTTGTCTTATTCAAAATATTAGCTCAAATATACAAAATATAAGTAATATTTCAACTTTCTTAGGTGATAAAACAAATCATAGCAAAATATATGTTAATATTTAAATATTTTGAATAAGATGAATGGTCAAACGTAACTAAAAAAGCAACGACAATAATTTAAAAACAGAGAAAGTACTAATTATAAAAGGACACGGGCACAAGGAAGACCAACGTATAGTGAAATCGTGATATTCAAGATACTAGGTTGCGGCAAGATGTAGGGAAGACCTTGCTCTTTTGGTCGCATTAGATGTCATAGTCCTGGAGATACAAGGCTAGTTCTTTTGTTTTGATCTTCTCCTATCTCTATCCCCAGATGTTGTAAATATCTCAATAAAAGTTCATGCATATCCTTGCCGCACAGTTTCCTTCATTACTTGGTGGTTGTAGGGCTTTTGCCAAAAGAACACGGTTCGTGGTGGACGAATTCGTGTTTCTATTATCTAAGGGAGTTTAACTGTGCCATGGTTTAACACGTTGAAGTCAAGAATGATTGATGTAAGCTGCCTTGATCATGCATGATCGTCCATTTATATTTGTCGCCGACGGTGTTGGTGAGGTCTAATGGACAAAAATATAGCATGTGACGAAGTAGCAGAGTACTAGAATAGACTGAACTAGTAGGATGGCCCGCGCTAATAGCGCGGCTAGGCTTTATTACGCCAAATCATAAAAGTCGGTGTGTTCCTTTTAACCTTTAAATATTAATCTACTATTAGCCAACACATGGATCAAGGCTCACAACACGTAATCATAGGTCCAGTATAATGTAGCCTCACATCAATTCAATCTTGTGTATCGATTTAATTTTAGGACTAAGATCAAATTGAGGTATGTGAGGCTACATATTATTACTTGAGCTATGATGAAAAATTCACTACATATTATTACTTGAGCTATGATGAAAATTCAAAATTAAAGCCTCTAACAGAGATCATATCTCAATGATAAGTTTCAATGGAAAATAAGGGTTTGCTTAGTAATATATTGTAATATTGGCAATCAATCATATAATCACCTGAGCTTGTTCTATTTATCATATTATGTATCCAAACATTGTTTTCACTGCACGGACTGCAAGCTGTGTTTCAGAGTAGCCTCCCTCATCCTATCGTGTTAATCTACAGATTGTTAATTGTCTGAATGAAAAGCACTTGCAAAAAAAATTACTTATTATCTGAAGTTGGAAAACTGAAGGTCATGCAAGATTCATATAACTTTGCTTCCTACAGCCTTATACTCATTCATTTTATCCTCTTTTTTTTGCGAGGAATCATTCATTTTATCCTTGAAAGCAGGTTCTTCTCTTCCACTTGTTCCACTCAACGTATTAGTTGTTTACGTTGAGTTTCTAGTCTGCTTTGCACTATGTAGACGTCCACTGATCCACTCACTGTATCCGTGCTCATATATTTTTCTATGGTCTGTTATTTTGTCTATCAAACCGATATGTGCTCATGGCACGGTGGTCGGTGGGTCTTATCTGTGCAACAGTGCAAGGCTGCATGGAACGTGCACACATGCGGATTCATGTAGTTGGCCGTTCCATTCTGGCAGCCTTTTTTTCCTTGTACTTTGCTTAACCAACCTTAGATGCAAACTATTCTCGATTTCTCTCCATTGGGTTGAACATTCAGTGCGCTCTAATTATGAGCAATGCCGATCTCTTTTTTGTGGTTATTGTGTTGAAGAAACATGCAGCACGTTGGTTGATCTGATAAACCTTTGCTTTCTAGCTAGATAAAGTGACGGCGTTGTTGTCTTGCTGATAGAGGTGTGTATTACCGTGCGTTTTCAGTTCATTCATAGTTGCAATTTGTGCACTCAAGAATTGCAATTTGCAAGGCGGCGACAAATTACCTGACCTGATGGCGCCGTCGAGCGATCGTGCACCATGCCACCATGCGCGATCGGCAGTGAGCCTTGAGGAGATCGAATAGGTGATCATGGGGCCTGGGCGGAGGGGATTGCGTGGGTGACGGCAGTCAGGTCTGGCGCGAGTCGTCCAGGGCGGCGGCGGTTCAGGTGATTGGGCGGCGCTGTATCATTTGATCTGGCCTCACCGACGGGCAGCTCATGGATGCCGCTGGTCTACATCATGTCGTTTTCTTTGGCAAGCAATTTTCAATTAGATGCAGTTTCCTCTTTTGCTTGTCTCACGCTCTTGAGCTGTGCTGTGCTGTGCTGGAGCCTCTCGCCAACCTCGTCAAAGGGGGGCAGGTCGAGAGCTTTGTGCTACAGAAGATGACGATGGGGAACAGTGAGCAAGAAGGACGGCTCCATGGTGACATATCAAGGTTTGGCGTTGGCGTCCGCTAGACCTGGTCTAGCATCTTGTTTGGCACCACCGGCGATTTGTTTTCTTGCATCACATCGCCTGCCCTCATGTCTCCTGATGTGCAGAACCCAGATTACCAGATATCGGCAGTTGCTTTTCATCGATCCCTCAGTTTCGTTTTGTTTTCCTCATGACCGATGGCGATCTCATCTGGTATATTGATGGTTTGTTTCCCTTACGACTCAAAGATACAGTATATAAAGAAGTTCCCAAAAAGAAAACGATACAGTGAAGGATCTCAAGTTTCTTAATGAACCGTAGGTGTGCACTGGACTCTAGATTGAACCCGTCACAGATCAAATCTGAATTTTTATTATTTACTTGCTTATTTCTTTCTTACCAAACGTTAGCTCTTGTGTTTCAGGTGGACTTCTTGTTTCTTTATTTTTTATTCCGAATTAATGCATATTGACAATTAATCTAGAGCATTAGATCTCCATAAAATCCAACGGTTCATATCTTTTCTTTTTTCAGATTAACGTGGTAATTTCGTTGCCTAGAGAGCGAACGTGATGGCTTCTTTTCTCTTCAAATACTAAGATAATAGATATACGGCCTTCTGTTTCAGGTTCCCTCTCAAACCAAAGACAGACAGGGAAAACAGAGACGTTACTTGCAACAGGCAGCAGGTTGTGCCGGCTCTCCGTGTTTCATGCAGGGCCATCAGTTAGCACCCGACGCTGGCGTCGTTTCCAATCCAAGGGGCGCCCGCCCCAACCGCACGCACCATTTCCTCCCGCATGCCACCGCCGACGCCGCGCATTCCCTCCCCCGTCGCGCCGACCGCCGCGCGGCCGTGGCAGCGCCGACCGCCTCATGACACAGCCGGCCCGGCGCCCCACGACCCCGACGGCGACCGCCTTCCTCGGCGCCACCTCCACCCCGAGCCCGCGGGCCGAGCCGGCCACTCCGGTGCCGGACACCCCGTTCCTGTACGCGTCGTCTTCCCCGCCGCCGCCTCCTCCTCCAGTGCCGGTGCCGGTGCCGCAGCAGAAGCAGAAGCAGGGCGGCAAGCACGGCCGCGGGTCGTCGCGGCCGGGGCGGCTCATCCGGTCGGTGCGCGCCGCGTTCCGGTCGTTCCCGATCATCCCGGCGCCGTCGTGCATCAGCATGCCGTCGCTGCACAGCCTGCCGGGCCTCCACGGCGCCGGCGGCGTGCTCAGGAGCCACTTCCACGGCGCCACCAGCGCCACGGGGACGCTCTACGGCCACCGGCGCGCGCGCATCACGGTGGCGTTCCACGAGAGCCCGGGCAGCCCGCCGTGCCTGCTGCTGGACATCTGCGTGCCCACCGCCAAGTTCATCCAGGACGTCAGCGCCGCCGGAATGGTGCGCGTCACCCTCGAGTGCGAAAAGCAGCAGCAGCATCACGCGGCCGCCGGGATGGAAACGCCGCCGAGGCGGCTGCTGGACGAGCCTCTCTGGACGGCGGAGGTAAACGGCGAGAGCGTCGGGTACGCGTCGCGGCGGGAGGCGACGGAGCAGGACGAGCGCGTCATGCAGATGCTGCACGCCACGTCCATGGGCGCCGGCGTGCTGCCGCCCGAGATGGCACACCCGGCGGACGGCGAGCTCACCTACATGCGCGCGCACTTCGACCGCGTCGTGGGCTCCAAGGACTCCGAGACCTACTACATGCACAACCCCGAGGGCAGCGCCACCGGCCCGGAGCTCACCATCTTCTTCATTAGGACTTAGCTTCCAATTAACTCGATTGGCAGCTTGATCTATGATTTGTGTTGCTTAAACAAAGAACTGTTGAAAGTGCCCGAAAATGTCAGATGAAATATCCTAGACGTTCAATTTGCATTTCTATGGTCGTTACATTGTTGACTGTTCGAATAAGGCAAGCGATAATCCAAAAGCAAAGAGCTGATGATAGCATGTTTTAAAAAAACGCAAATGTATTCATCGTACAACGTGTATATCAATTGTAGTTGTAGAACACTGCACAGAAGTCCTAGAGTTGGAAAGTCAAATTGCAGATATGTCCTGCCAGCTAGATTATGAAGACCACCTAAAAAAAAGCTAGAATATGGAGACAGCACATCATCAGATACATCGTTCATGAGTGGAAGCGGCAGACTGCACAAGCTTACTCAAATATTTTCAAGATGGAAAAGAAAAGGGAAAAGAAAAGGGAAAATATCTGGTACCTGCACCAAGCTTGTGGAATTGTGAAAACCATCACAAGCTTACTTAAATATTTTCGAGAAAAATATAAAAAAAAATCACACAACTTCTTACGATTTTCTCTCAAGTTTCTCCAACCTTTCTCCTCCCACCATTTTTTTTTAGGGGATCCTCCCACCATTAATAACACCGAGAAGTCGAAACGACTGCCATGCGAATGTTTATGGGCCCGAAGGCGACCGAGTTCGGCCATTTCGGCCCAGAAATGGCAAGACCTAAAAGCATCTCTCAGCCTCAGCCACAAGGCGACAAAGAACGAAGCTTCCTCACCTCACTTTTCACTCGCCGCTCCTCACTTGCCGACCAAAACCCTCGCCGCCCGGCTCCACGCCGCCGGCGAGCATGGACGGGTGGGTCGTTGAGAGCGTGAGATCAGTTGGGGCCTTCCAGGAGGTCGACGGCAAGGATGACGCGACGAGCTGCGCGCTCGGTTTCGCGTACGAGTACCTCCCCTCGCCGCCCGTCACCCCCGACGCGCCCCTCGCCGCCGCCGGCGCGGCGTGGTCCGGGGGCCCCGGCGACGGCGTCGACCGCATCAGCAGCCTCCCCGACCAGATCCTTCAGAACATCGTCTCCCGCCTCCCCGCCAAGGACGCCGCGCGCACCGCCGCTCTCGCCGCGCGCTGGCGCGGCCTCTGGCGCTCGGTGCCCCTCGTCTTCGTCGACACCCACCTCCTCCCCGAGTGCCGAGAGGACCCGCTCTGGCGGCCGCCGCTCGAGGGCTCGCTGGGAATCACCAACGTGGTGTCCGAAGTCCTCGCCACGCACCCGGGCCCCTTCCGCTGCATCCACATCACCTGCAACTACCTCAACATGAACAAGGAAAAGATCAATCAGTGGCTGAAGCTCCTCGCCGCCAAGGGCGTCCAAGAACTCGCCTTTATCAACCGCCCGTGGCCGCTCGACCTCCCTTTGCCATCCACGCTCTTCAGCTGCACCGCGCTCACCCGCCTGCACATCGGCGCCTGGAAGTTCCCCGACACCGCCGCCCTTCCGCGCGCCGCCGGCTTCCCCCAACTCCAGGAGCTGTTCCTCAGCTTAATTCTCATGAAGGATCGAGACCTCGCCTTCCTGCTCGACAGGTGCCCCGCCCTGGAGGTCCTCACCATCATTGTAAGCCAGACCGATGTGCGACTCTGTTTGGTCAGCCGCAGCCTGCGGTGTCTGCAGCTCGTCGCGTCTTCCGTGGGGGACATCGCTGTGGCGGAAGCTCCACGCCTGGAGAGGCTCGTTCTCTTCTTGACAATGCCCCGTCGCATTGGAGGCAACAAGTTCTCCAGGATCAGGATTGGCAACGCACCCAATCTTCGCATGCTGGGATATTGGCAACCGGGACAGCACGAACTACAGATCGGCAATGCCATCATCGAGGTCAATCTCTGGCTAGCTGCCATCCTGATTTCCATTCTCTTTACTTGTGTGGTGTGCCAATATGAAAATGTGATTCATTTCAGGAGGGTACTAAGGTTAGCCCAAGCACCATCGTCCCAAGCGTTCATATCTTGGCTTTGGATGTGCATTTTGATGTCCGCAATGAAGTCAAGATGCTGCCTTTCTTCCTCAAATGCTTTCCCAATGTCGACACCCTCCATGTCAATGTAAAGTTTTTCAGCACGCTTGTTTTAGTTCGCATTTGCATCATTGGCACCAGAGCGTCACTATCATAATAGCGTAATCAGATAACATATGTTGTTGCTGCCAGAATCGTAACCGTATCTCTTATAATCAATTTGCAGTCAATGGAAGCCTATACTCCAACTGGAAAGGTTAATCTCAAGTTCTGGCAAGAGGCTGGCAGTGCTGAGGGTGTCGAGCGGCACCTCAAGAAGTTGGTTATCCATGGATTTCGGGGCAAGAAAAGTGAGCTAGCGTTCCTCAAATTCATCGCTGAGAAAGCGCAAGTGCTGGAGGCGATGGTGATTGTGCTGACCCCTGAGTGTTTCCCTAAAGTAAAGGATATAAAAACCAAGCTGGATCCTCTAACTACTGCACAATGGTCCAGTAAACACTTCAAAGTGATCTTATTCAAGAGTCCAGAGCCTGAAGGAGGTCCTGCTATTTTCAGTCCCCGCATCGCAGTTGATTTTTCATGTAATGACCCATTTGATCTTATGATGGTTGAGGCTAAACTCAGCGGAGGAGCTGTGTTTCTTCGTCCGAGCATCAACTGAGGTAGCAGGTGTCTGCAAATACCCTAAGCATTTTGATTCTTAGCATCTTTCTTCAGAAGATTGGGGATGTCTAAGAGTATTTAACTCAATTTGTAGTAGTCCTCCTCGTGCAAGGACCATGCTATATCTGAGAGGCATCAAACGCGAGTACGTTTCATCTCTGTTTTACATGCTAAGCCGACCACTAGCAGTGTCAAAAATGTGTTGGTCCAAAATCTATTACTATAGTACTCTACGTCGCATGGCATGTTATTTATATGCTTAGCCCACCTTATTTGTACTCCAAAATAGCTGAGTACGGAGTTTCTCTAATGTCCCTGTGATATACTTTGATATGTCAAATTTAATTGCTTTGGAATATTTTGCATGTTTGAAGTGGTTAAGGATTGCCACGGTTGTTGCTGATGCAGCATGGTAACTGTTTTACACGGTGTTTTCATGAGAAAACAACCCATCACGAATAAGTATATGGAATAACATTTTTGTGCTATTTGCCATGGAAATTGTTGCTGGTAAAAACAGCCATTGCTGTTCACGGGAGAAATTTGTTTTTACATCAGTTGAAGGCTGCTGATGATGACGAGAACAAAGGTTGTGGACGAATCAAGGCTTGTATGGAGTACTCTAGGGTAATTTAAAACATGATTTCATACAATTATTAATGCTTGTTTCTTGGAATTAGGAGTACTTTTGGGGTATGCACTATGCAGCCGTGTGTTCTCTTTTGTCCAGGTTGATCGACTTCATCTAGCTAATTTCGTTTTGGGCAAAAGCAGGATGCATGATGGCATATCTTTTAATGTTTCAAGCACAATGGCTTACGATCTCTCAAGTTGCTTACAATTTTTTCTCCAACGGCCGACCCAGCCCTGACGAACACACGTCAGTGGGGATGGAGCTCAACATCTTCTTCCTTAGGACTTAACCTCGAATTAAGTCGGCAGTTTGATGTCAGATATGTGCTGCTTCTTGCCAATCCAATCCAACCCTGCCTTTTCTCTTAACTGTATGTGTCACTATATATTACTGCCGCATGTAATTGGTTTATATACCATTAGTCTAGACTGCTTAAAGAAAGAACTATTGAAGATGATCCAGTAAGCCTCCCAAAATGTCAGATGAATAAATATCCCTGTTGTTTAATCCGCATTTGATCATTATACTGTGGATCGTCCAAAGAGGCCAAGCAAAAATCCAAAAGAAAACAGCTGATAGCATGTGTAAAAACAATTTGAATATCATCAGCAGTATTCATCGTACAACTTGAATATCAATTGTATAACAGTGCAAAGAAGCCCTAGACCTGGAAATTCAAATTGCGTGTACCCTGCTAGAATATGAAGACAACACATCATTAGATAAATCGACGGTATGTGAAAGCGGCAGGCAAAGAAATGGAAAAGGAAAGGGAAATATCCGGTATCTGCACCTATTTTGTGGAATTGTGAAAACCCATCACAAGTTTATTTACAAATTTAGAGAAAAAGAATCTAAAAGATCACACAAATTCTTTTTTTCCCCGAGGAAACTACGGTGGGAGAAATTCCCACCTGAATTTTCTCATTGCAACAAAAACAGAGTTTTGTGTGCATAAAGTACTGCTCAGTCTCAGATTACACAACTTCTCATTGATTTTCTCCCTAGTTTCTTCAAGCTTTCCTCCCGCCATTAACGACCAGAAGTGGAAACCTGCAACCTTTTTTTTTTTGGAGAACTGGAAACCTGCAACTTATCTTTTTTTTTTCTTTTTTTTTTTTTGAGGAGACCTGCAACTTATCTGGTCGGTAGCAAACAAACGGCATGCGAATGTTTATGGGCCCAAAGGCGACCGAGTTCGGCCATTTCGGCCCAGAAACGGCGCCCTAAAAGCAGTGCGCAACCTCAGCCACAGGCGACGAGAGAACGAAGCTTCCTCTCCTGTCCCCTCACTTTTCACTCGCCGCTCCTCACTGACCGATCAAACCCTCGCCGCCCGGCTCCGGTCTCCACGCCGCCGGCGAGCATGGATGGGTGGGTCGTTGAGAGCGTGAGATCAGTTCGGGCCTACCAGGATGTCGGCAAAGATGATGATGAGACGGGCTTCGCACTCTCTTTCGCGTACGAGTACCTCCCCGAGCCGCCCGTCACCCCCGAGGCCCCGACGCACCCCTCGCCGCCGCCGGCGCGGCGTGGTCCGGCGGACCCGACGACTGCGTCGACCGCATCAGCATCCTCCCCGACCAGATCCTGCGGAACGTCGTCTCCCGCCTCCCTGCCAAGGACGCCGCGCGCACCGCCGCGCTCGCCACGCGCTGGCGCGGCCTCTGGCGCTCGGTGCCCCTCGTCTTCGTCGACACCCACCTCGTCCCCGAGTGCCTAGAGGACCCGTACTGGCGGCCGAGCCTCGAGGGCTCGCTGGGCATCAACAACGCGGTGTCCCAAGTCCTCGTCACGCACCCCGGCCCCTTCCGCTGCGTCCACATCACCTGCAACTACATGGACCTGAACAAGGAACAGATCAAGCACTGGCTGCAGCTCCTCGCCGCCAAGGGTGTCCAAGAACTCGCCTTTATCAACCGCCCGTGGCCGCTCGACCTCCCTCTTCCCGCCGCGCTCTTCAGCTGCACCGCGCTCACCCGCCTGCACATCGGCGCTTGGAAATTCCCCGACACCACCGCCCTTCCGCGCGCCGCCGGCTTTCCCCACCTCCAGGAACTCTTCCTCAGCTTAATTCTCATGAAGGATCGAGACCTTGCCTTCCTGCTCGACAGGAGTCCCGTCCTGGAAGTCCTCACCATCATTGGAAGCCAGACAGATGTGCGACTTTGCCTCGTCAGCCACAGCCTGAGGTGCCTGCAGCTCGTCGGAACTCGCGTGGGGGACATTGCTGTGGCGGAAGCTCCTCGCCTGGAGAGGCTCATTCTCTTCATCGCGCTGCCCCGTCGCATTGGGTGCAACAAGTTCTCCAGCATCAAGATTGGCAACGCGCCAAACCTGCGCATGCTGGGATATTGGAAACCGGGATACCACGAACTACAGATCGGCAATGCCATCATCGAGGTCAATTTCTTGCTAGCTGCCAATCCTGATTTCCTGTTTCTTTGTGTATTGTGCCAATACGAAAATTTGATATTCGTTTCTGAGTCAGCGCGTTGCATTCTCCTAACCGCATTGCAGGAGGGTACTAAGGTGAGCCCAAGCACCATCGTCCCGAGCGTCCAGATCTTGGCTTTGGATGTGCATTTTGATGTCCGCAATGAAGTCAAGATGTTACCTTTCTTCCTGAAATGCTTTCCTAATGTCGACACGATCAATATCAATGTAAAGTTTGTCAGCCACACTTGTTTTATTTGGCATTTTGCATCATTAGCACCAGTGCATCACTATCTTAAAAGCGCAATCAGATAGCATAAGTTATAGCTGCGTCGTAACCATATATGCTCTAATCGAGTTTGCAGTCAATGGAAACCAATAATCCAACTGGGAAGGTCAATCTCAAGTTCTGGCAGGAGGCTGGCTGTGTTGAGTGTGTGGAGCGACACCTCAAGAAGTTTGTTATCCATGGAGTTCGGGGGAAGAGAAGTGAGCTAGCATTCCTCAGATTCATTGCTGAGAGAGCGCAAGTGCTAGAGACGATGATGCTTGTGTTGACCCCTGAGTGTTTCCCTTCAACAGCTGATGTGGATGTCAAGCTGAATCCTCTAACTACTGCACAATGGGCAAGTGAAAACTTCAAGGTAATCCTGTTCAAGAGTCCAGAGCCCGAAGGAGGTCCTGCTCCTTTTAGTTCCCGTGTTGCAGTTGATTTTTCACGTAATGACCCATTTGATCTTGTGGTGGCTGAGGGAGCAGCTGTGTTTCTTGATTCGAGCATCGATTAAAGTAGCAGCTGTCTGCACGTGCCCTAAACAATTGTTTTGATTCTTAGCATCTACCTTCAGAACATTAGAGATGTCTAAGAGTGTTTAACTCATTTTGTAGCAGTTCTCCTCTTGCAAGAACCTTGCTATATCCAAGAGGCACGAGACGCTACCTGCATTTCATCTTTCCTTTACAATGTTTGTTGGTATCTTTTGTTTTCTGGTCAGCATGCTCTGTTTGCCCTATAGTCTGTTCATGGTGAGCAAAGGTATCAGTGCATGGTTTCATTGACTTATTGTTCTGCCAATCTGTAATATTGTGCTGTTATTGAAGGTAGGTTGATTAACTTGGACTTGCTTGATCATCTTGCTGTGTGCATTGAGTATTTTTTTTTTCTTTGTGCTGTTCCTTTTGGAGCATTTATGCATGTAACCTCAGTTCTACATGCAGGGAGTTGCGAGCAGTGTATTGGTACAAAATTTTGTTGCTCTACCGCCCCTCAGTGTGTTATCTAAATTTTGATCCTACCTTATTTGTTGATCACATTAGCTGACTGAATGTGGGGTGTCTCGAATGTTTTTTTTTTGAACAAGGTCTCGAATGTGCATGTGATATTTGATATGTCTGCCATGGTTACAGATGTGTACTTCAAATATGTTCATTATGAAACATGATGCATATCTGCTAACAGTTGGCACGAAGTCTAAACTATATTGCTCTTGAACATGCTATGCGGCATTTGAAAGTGGTTGAGGACTGTCATGATTGTTTTTTTTTGGGGGGGACGGGATCTACAGCAGATCTTGCGATCGGCCTGAACTTTTATTGCAGAATAGACTGTGACGATTGTTGCTGATGCAGCAAGGTTATCTGTGTTACAAGATTATTTTCATGATTGATAAGTTTGCATATCTCAGTCAATGGTATACTAAGGTATAATACATTCATCCTCTTAACTTATTCAGTCAAGCATACCAGTGACCACTGGTAGTTTTTCATTTTTCCAATCGAAAAAAGTCTAGACCAAACGCAAGAGACAGGTTCCTTAGGCAATGGGAAGAAAGAAACAGAGTTCAGCTCTTTAAGAAAGTATCAAAATTTGGAGGCTCTCAAAGCCTCAAAGGACTCGAAGTACAAATAATATCAGTCCAGAAGGAAAGAAATAAATAAATGATTAATTAATTGGAGGAGAGAGATCCATATAAAAATAAGAAGTTCAATATATATGTTTTCGTACGATCTGAGCCTCCACATATTTATGACTTGAATTAAGAAAAAAAATGTTGAAGCAAATTTTTGTATAATACAAAGTTTTGGCATACCCACTATATAAGTTATAAATTTATTATACAAAATAGCCAAGTTAGCTGATCTAGCCGCGCAATTTGCGCGGGCCATCTTGCTAGTTGTTCTGATAAAAACTGCAGTCACTGTTGTTGACGGAGAAATTTGTTTCATGGAAGTAGGGCTATGCAGTATGCACTCTTTTCACCTAGCTATTCTCGTTTTGTGTAAATAGGGAACTACACTAAAAGAGATAAATAACGATGCATGATCAATGCTATATATCTTTGATGTTTCAATGCAACAGTAACTTGAGATCCCTCAAGTTGCTTACAAATCGCTCCCCGACGGCCGACCCAGCCCTGACGAACACGGCGGGGTACCCCACCCGGGCCTCCACCTCGGCCTCGACTCCGCCGTGCACCGTCCTCCTCTCCTTCACCTTATCCCCGCCGCCGTCGCCGCCGTACTCGTCGCCGGTCCACACGTGCCTCCACGCGCCGCCGGCGGGGAAGTAGGCGGTGACCGCGCCCCGGCCCTTGTCCAGCACCGGCACCACCAGCATCTCCGTCCCGACCAGGAACTGCTCGTGCGTCAGCGCCTGCACGCGCTCGTCGTCCGGGTAGTGCAGGAACAGGTGCCGCGCCACAGGGAGCCCCGTCGCCGCCGCCTCCCTCACGAGCTGGGCGCGGTAGAATTCCCAGGCCTTGTAGATCTTGGCGCAGCGCGCGAAGTGCGCGAGCGTTCTGCTGTTGGAGTAGAACTGGCAGTTGGATCCCGGCTTGTTGCCCTCGTGGGTGCGGAAGACGACGGTGAAGGCGTTGAGCTCCATCCAGCGCAGGAGGAGCTCCTCGCTGCGGCGGTAGCGCAGGAACGGCAGGTCCACGGTGCAGTAGCCGCCGGCGTCGCTGTGGTTGAGCGGGAAGCCCGAGAGGCCGCCGCTGAGCAGGCCCACGACGCTGCTCTTGATGCCGTCGTTCGCCTGCCAGCTCACCATCTGGTCGCCCTCCCAGAACAGCATCGCCCACCGGGAGCTCTCCCGGAACCCCGACCGCACGAAGAACACCAGCCCGTCCTCGTCGCGGTCGCCGGCGTCCTTCTCCTCCTCTGTCGCCGCCGGTGTCGCGGCACGACTGTGGTTTCCGGCTTTCCACTCGTCGGCGAACTCGCGGTTGACGCGCGCCCACAGCTCCGGGTACCGGTTGTGCGCGGCGACGGGGTCCTCGCCGGAGTGCAGCCGCGCGTCCAGGGGGAGCCCCTCGCCGAAGTCGGCCATCCAGCCGGAGACGCCGTCGTCCACCATCCCCTGCAGGATGTTCTTGAACCAGGCGTGCGCCGCCGGGTTGGTGAAGTCCAGCATGGCGACGTCGAACGCCGTGTTGGGCATCATGTACGGCTCGCCGGCCTGATCCCGGACCAGGATGCCCAGCTTCTTGGCCTCCTCGAACAGGTGCCTCCTCGTGTTGGGCTTCTGATCCATCTGAACATGACAACATAAAAATTTCAGAATAACAAATAGCAACCAACGAGACTCTGCACGCCAATTTGGAACAATGACTCTGCATGCCAAGGATCCCTTTGTACATGTGAGAATTTCACGAGAAACGGTTCGGCAGTGATCACTGAACTTACCGGCACGAGGCAAGGATTGCAGTAGGTCATCGTCCTAATGCCGCGGTGGCGAAGATCGCTGACAAGATCCTTCCATCCATTGTAATGAGCATCATCAACCTCCCAATTCCACCAGAGCTGTGACCCAATCGCTGTCTTCCTCTGGCCAACCCAATCCTGCAGCAACGACCAATGTGCAGAAGTTCAGAGCCAGTTAACTAGTAAGTTCAGACTGAATGTTCCCATAAAAAAAAAAGTTCAGACTGAATGTTCAGAGCCCCTGTTTTCTGACCTGCAGCCAGAATGCTGAAACTGGGACGTCGTAGTCCTGCAGCTGCTTCCAGACCCTGCGTACGGTGTCTGTGCCGCCCTGCATGCCAACGATGGCGCCGGATGTGATCCAGCTGGGAAGAACCGGCGGCCTTCCGGTCGACTCCGTGTAGCTGGTGAGCAGTTCGGTTGGAGAGTCACCGTCTAGTATTCGACCCTGAATTGAGTTGCCATAAATCTGCAAATGGAGAATGGAATTACTCAATGAGCTCAAACGTACCCTGGTTTACAAGTGATTTACCTGAAACGCCGCCTTTTTCATTGACTGACAAGAACACAATTCTATCTGTAACATTGGTGCGTTTTAATTGTGCAGAACAAATTGATACATGCTGAACATGGTGGTACTTCATTTTATAATGTCAGGAAGCTAAGTTTGTACATGTTTTTGGCTGAATTCAAAATCTTTGAAACGGACTGAATTCAAATATGTCACCCGGCGAAATGGCTACCTGAATTTGTACTCTGTCAGGTTTTGTCAGGTCAAATATGGAGTAATCATAGCCTTCAAGGTACAATGCCCTCATCTTTGAGGTCATGTAGAAGGGAGATGGCGCATACGTAGTACTCCAGTTTCCTCCTGACCTACACAAACCGCAAGGAAGACTACACTAAAGCATCTGAAGTATATATGTGAAAAAAAAAAAAAGACTCGATACGAGGTAAGATCACACATCAAAGCTTATGACAGCACTCAGGAAAAAAAAGGTAACTTAAACAAGACTTTTCTGAGTGCTGATGCAGTGTACCAAAAGTCTTGACCAGCTTGATGATCAAAATTTAAGCCCATCTTTTGTACATAAAAAAAAGTAAAAAGCGGCTCAGTTTAGGCATTATTGTTTCTTATTATTGGAAGAAAAATGCCAGGACGAGAGACTTTTATTTGAACGAGGATTTTCCTCTTGGGATAAATACTGTACGCTACAGAACTCCAAGCACACACGCACACGAAACCGTGGCGCAAGTCGACGCCACGATCACTGTCGGTGCGAGTCCGCATTTTGCACTACAAGTTGCTAGACAATTCGTTCCTGCAAATCTGCAACAACTACTCGCTGTCAATGTTACTCTGCACCTAAAATCCTTTGTACGTTTCAAGTTCATCAATGCCTGCAATAAAGTGGCAACATCTTAGTAGATAACAAGATAAGCTCGGACATAATGAGCCCAAACTTGCAGTGCTGGTCCTGGGACTTAGATAACACTGAAAGCTAACCCATACTATACTCTTTATGGCCTCTCCTCCTGAACTGACAGCAACAAGATAAGCTCGGACATAATGTGCCCAAACTTGCAGTGCCTTCCTCTTAATGGTGGTTTAAACTCTGAGAAATGAAGGGCGGTAATGCAACGTTTTGAAGTTGTCAGTTACGATAACCCATCAGACGAAGGAAGAAAAGTTACCTGTAACTGACGAGGTTGGCGGCAAACGTGATGGGCTGGTCTCCTCTGCCGATCCCCTGCTCCTGCACCAGCACCGGCACCCTCTTCCCCTTGAACTCCATCCGGCTGAACTGCTCGCCGAACCCGTAGAACCGCTCGTCGCGGCTGCTCGCGTACGTCAGGAACACCCGGTTGAACTCCTCCTCCCTCTCCGGCGCCGGCGGTGGAAGGAGCGGCGTCACCTCCTCACGGCTCGACGAGATCCTCATCGTCGTCGTCTTCTTGCTGCCGGTTCGCTGGACGCGCGCCGCCACACGCAGGCGCAGGCCGGGCCGGTGGGGCCTCGGCGACGTCTCTGTCGCCGGGGAAGGCGGCTTGGCCGGGTCAGCGGCGTGCGCGCAGGTCCACTGGTAGTAGCCGATCTTGACGCTGAACGCGACCTGCGTGTCGCTCTTCTCCTCGAGGAGGATCCAGTACCGCGCCGAGAGCGCCGGCCTCGCCGGTGCGCGGCGCCCGGCGCGCCGCGGCAGCCCGCAGCAGCACGACCGCGACGAGCCGGCCTTCTTGGCGGACACGAGGCCGGTGATCACTAGCACCGGGAACCGCGTCGCGTCGGACGGCCGGAACGCGGCGCCGCGCAGGAGTTCGTCGGCGACCGCGGGGTTGGCGTCGCAGCGGTAGAAAGCCTTGATCTTGTCGACGAGCTGGCGGTCGGGGACGAGGCGGGCGCGGCCGTCGCGGAGCGCGAAGGAGCCGCGGCACTCGTCGGCCTCGGTGGCGGCGGACGCCGCCGAGAGGAACGCGACGCCGGGGACGGTCTCCCACATCCGCCGTCGCCGCGCGTCGTCGCCGGCTTCCGACGAAGAGACCCTGGACAGAGACACCTCGCCGCCGAGGGACGGGTCCCAGCGGAGGCGGAACCGGGTGCCGACGGGGAAGTCGTGCGCGTGGGCGAGCTTGGAGGTCGGGGCGAAGGAGAGGCGCGGGGCGGCGTCGCCGTTGCGGATGGCGGCGGCCGGCACGGCGCGCGGGAAGGGGTTGTTGAGGCGCGCGTGGTGCTTCTTGGTGGTCGTGGTCGGCGCCGGCGACGCCATGTTGGTGAATTGGCAACGGCGGTGGGCGGTGGCGGGAGACCGGAATGGCGCCTATGCTCTGCTTGGTCCACGCGGATTGGCTGAAATAGATTCTGGAATGAGGGTGTGGGGCTCGTAGGTGGGGCAAGACTCGTGGGCCCGACGAACACGCGATCGTTTTTGACTGACGTGGAGGCTTACCCAGTTTCTGTCACAAGTGCTCGAGATACCAGTGCTGTCTACCGGAAAAGCTTCATGTGTGTGGCACGAAGGGTCCATGTCAAATTCATTATTTAGCACGACATAGTTCCACATATCAGCTAGTTGAAACAGGCTAACAGCATGGAAAATTCGAAAAGAGGGCACGGTAACAGGCTAAGAAACATGAAAAATTTCTGTTGAGCGTTACTCGGTTGAGCTATTAGTCGGGGTGAATTTAATATCCAGTCACTTTTATTTGACACTAGTTGTTGCCATCTCTCCTCTCTAGTATAATCAATTTGACTAGATTCAGTATGAAGCAATGACCAAATGAATAATTTTGAATAAGTCCACATCTAGGTTTTGCCATAAGTAATGATTCTTCTAGAAAGTTTCATCATAATTTTGATGAAATTCCGTCACAATTCACTAAATAGGAACTAGTCGGAAGCGGACAAGCATCATAGGTGATGTTTTGGGCTGTCAAAACATCAAAAGATTAGTTTGTAATATGAGGATGTACTCAGCTGACGTATCGATATAATTTCTTTTTTTGGCAAAGAAAAAAGAACCTAGTTTACAAAAGAATTTTTTGTTTCTCTCTCTTCAGAGTTTCAGACTGGTCTACTAGCTTGTGCCTCAGATGTGCACATTGCTAGTCTAGTGCACATGTAGGAATCACTGATGCACATACTTTGGAATAAAGCCAATAAATCCTAAAAATGCATATGATAAGTTTTGTGCATGATTTAAATCCCGGAAATTTTGTTGTCAGCCCTAACTTTAACTAGGCAGATTGATTTTAATTGAAGAATCTTAAAAAGTTCAAATTTTTAGTGGTTTTCAAATGTTTGTTTTGTGGAGGGGGCATTTTCCGCTTCTTTCCTTCTTTAATTTTCCTGCTTGTTTTGTGGAGGGGGGCATTTTCCGCTTCTCGATTCAACCATGTGTTTTGAGGAAAGTGAAAGTACAGAAACGATAGTTCAATTTTATTTTATTTTTTGAAATAAAATAAAATTGAACTATGTGGATAAATGAATTCAGTTTTCTTAACACACAACAGAGTTTAAATTATATGTTAATTCATGCTGATGCTTTCGATTCCTTGTTATCGTTTGGAACAATCTAAGTGAACCTCACTTTTATGATGCGTAGTCAACTACAATAATGTGTCCCTCGCCAAAAAAGAACTACAATAATGTGTCGTCTGGTTCGGGAGAAAAAATACATGCGTGGTCTGGTGTGTGCCTAGCTTAGTACTTCTCCCTGGATTTTGGGACACAGTCAAAACCGGTGGCATTTTGACATGTCAACCAAGCCGGTCTTCCCCGGTCTGCCCTTGTGCATAGAGTGAGTCAGCCAATCAGTATAGCCTAATCTGTCCTTAAACATGCATGCCGTTCGAGTTTAACTACGTTCTGGTTGCTTGCTTACCATATATATATAATTGCGCTTGGGTCGCTTTCTTCGGTCGGAAAGTCGGTGGCCCCATTGCCACGAACGTGGCCGTGATTGTGGGAGGATACAACCCCATGTTTCGGAAGCTTATCAGAGCAAACTGGACTGAAACTTATCAAGCTCGCACGCTACTAATGGAATGAATGCAACTGGACGTGCGATTACGTGCAAGGGTGTCTAGATACAATGGATCTTACCGACTCCCTGGTTAGGCTTGTGGTAAATTCCAAAACATCGATGAATGGTTGCCTGTTTTTAGCTACTCTATACAAATTCCGTTTGCCTACGAGTTATAGGCAATGAGTCAATGACCCGGCACTTGCCTGATACTAGAAGCCATGCGTTAGCAGTGCCACGTGAAATGCATTTAGCTAACGTACAACAGCTTTTATATGTATATGACAAGCGTACTTTCAAAAAGATGAAATACAACAGGAACTTCGAAACTCAAGCAAATTAGGTGATCATCATAAATTCATAATCCGTTCATGAGAAGTTTCCGTCATGTTTTGTAAGTGTCCATTTGGGCGTCCTTGCATGCATGGTTTTTTTTTTGTGTCCGCCCTCTGTTTATTTGTTGAGCATTCACCCATTACATATTTAGAAAATGGTCATTTTTCTATCTCTCGAGTGGACTTCTGATATGGCAGTTCGTTAATTTTTATTGTCACTCTGAGTGCCATTTCCAGTCTTTACGCAACGACATCTCTAGTTGCGGTCCGATTTACCACCCATCATAGTGGCCGATTAACCATCTGAATGCAGAGTGCACCTGGACGTATCCGCGGTCTTGTACGTTCCTAAGAGCAAGAGGAAAAAGCCAGTCTGTTGGCTTTCAGGCTGGTGAACTGGTGATGCTCGCATCTGCCCGTCATCACGGCAGTATCCTGTCTGGAGCACTCTGCATATGCGGCGTTATTTGGTTGCGACACTGAAAAACTATCTGCCGTGTAACCAAACAAACTTAGGTGGGGTAGGGAGACGGAGTACTTTTGCATTATCAAAGTCAGACTACTTTATGGTGCATGCAACCAAATAGCTCAAAAAGTAAAGATTCTGCATAATCAAAACCTGACTGGCCTCTACATGAAGGGAATGAGCGAAAAAATATAATCCAATGGCGACAGAAGTCATGTTGAACTTCATTGATTATCACACGACCTAAGATGGAATGGCTTCTTTTATGAGTCAGCGGGTGATCTCTGGCTCACAGTTTTACTAGAGAGAAGAAATTCTGCAAGAGGCAATGGCCAAGCAAAGGGCGGCAACTGACAGTGAAGAAATAAATAGCAGGTAGTAGATGGAGCGCACTTAAGTTTTCACAGCCCCGCAAAGCAAAATCGGAGCCAGTAATCACGCCTTTTCAATTCTCATCCGGTCGGCCAGCTTTAGTTCCCGTGAGAAATTTTCAGCTCTCCTCCCATCAGAGTATATAGGTCGTGCATTACCGTGTGGCGAATAGAGATCTCTCTGTTTGTATTTCTCATCTTCTCCCTTGCATAGCTTAGAGCTTTTCTGCTTAATTTGTTGATAACGGCAGTGAAGTTAACTGATGGGCCTGGGTCGACAAGTTTTCCCTTGCGTTTCCTCAAACAAAACGTGATCGATGTAAGATTACATCTATAAAAATTTGAAGTCTGGGAAATATTTTTTTTTCTCGAATACGCAGGAGGGTTGCGCATCTTTGTATTAAGAAGAAGATGCCAAGCGGCAATGTTTTACAACGCATAGGTTACAAAGCCCCATGCAACACAGCGACGATTGGATCATCGCGACTTTTTCGGACTCCCTAGCGGACTACTCGCCTTGGAGACAACCTAATTTTTTCGCGCCAGCCGCTACCCAAGTTAAGTCTGGGAAATATTGACCGAACAAGAAATAAAAAGAAAACCATGTCCATTCTCACGGCCGCAATATTTGGCTCGGTTATATTCGCAAACTTTAGCTAGATGCTGACAGTCCATATTCATCCTCACGACCTCCATTTTGGCTCGCAATATCCTGCTAAACAGAACCATGCTCGACGCAGGGAGCATGAGTGTGCATATGCATACTCAATAAGTTTTGCAAAAATTATTATTTTCATTTGGTATGATATATGTGTAAATTGCTTGTTTAGATTAAGCCTGTTTAGTCGAAACATCCCATGACTGATCTGTACACCCAATTTGCAATTGTTGTTTGGCACACCCAATTTGAAAATCCTCACCCCAAAAGTCCATGTTCATTCTCCACACCCTCCGTTTCGGCAGAACAGGGCAAGATAAAAACGAAAAACTGTGCCATCCCTCCTCTCCTTCCTTGTGAATTCAACATTCATGCATCAATAAATCAATCAACGACAGAAAAACAAAAAGGTCAAAAGAAGAAGATCAGATGATACATGTTTGCTGACTACACGTGCAATGCAGCAGCATACAAGAATCAGGTTGGTAGATGGTGACTACTATCATCAAGCAACGTAAAACCTGCACGGCATCTGCCTGTTCAGTCCATCATGCATGCATTGGCGCAGCCGCAGCGTGAGCTCTCAACGCTCAACCTATAGGCAGATGCTGCTTTGACGAGCTACTACCTACCAACAGTGCAGCACTTCTGTTCCCACCAAGATGCATGGCCCATGGTCGGCCATGCATGCTCATGGGCTGGCTGCATGAAGCCTCGCTACTGACTATGGTGGCTATGGGCTGGCCTTCGCGAACAAATGGCCGCACGATCGGGAGATAGGCCCAGGCGCCCAGCCAAGGGAGCGCTCGTGCGCCGTTCCAGGACCAGCAGTCGTGCACCTCCATTCCTCCAACAGATCGCCGCCACCATCGTTGCGGCGCCATCTCGTTCTGCTCGAGATCAGTCGCGGCAGGCCTAACGCTCGACACCGTGGGTAGACGTCGCCGCGGCGGACGAGAGGCTGGTCGATCTGGCGGCCGTGCTCCCGTGCGTGGCATGCACATGCCGCCACTACACCCGTGGCCGACTATGTGCAACGAGCAGGCAGGGCTCGATCGGCCGGGGCCGATACATGAAATCTGTGCTCTCTCAACTGGTGTTGGTCTAGAACGGCGTCGACCGGACGGCGCGTGAGCAAAGCAGCAGCCAAGCCAAGCAATGCGTATGGCAGTAAGATGAGTCTACTGCCGTCGAACCCGTTCATCTCATGTCACTTAATTAGTCACCGGCAGTGATTCCCACATCGGAGGGCCGGCACCGGTAAGTCATTTTCAGTAGTTTGACACAAGCTCCAAAGAATTGCGATCTGAGAGCTTGATCATAGTAAACCAAAGGGATAAAGGGGGACAAAAAAAGTAAGGGAGATAGACTAGTGCTGTGTTCATATGGACGACGACGATAATGGAGAAGTGAGAGCTGAACCACCACAGCTGGACAAGTCACGTCCCTCTCCACTAGCATTTGATTCCCATTAGTCTTTACATCGTAGGAGAGTGAAACCTTGCACCTGTGACGAAACGACTCGAGGTGCCATTTCTGAACAAGAAGCCCCACAAGGTAGTGCTAAGCAAAGCAGTGCATGACTGCATGGAACAAGGCGGTGTGAACATGATGCAGCCAAGTGGAGCTATTCCTTTCACCAGAGGCAACAACGTGTCGAGTTTGTGCAGGTCGTCCAGGGCGCCGTGGTAAAGCAAAGGTAAAAGGGGGTTTTAGGCAAGATGGTAAAGCGAGGGGGAAGAGATGACCGCAACGCACATGCAGCACAGTGCAGGCCAAGCTTCCATTCTTGTGTCTCATCACATATCATGCATATCGCCAGCAGACGCCCATTCTTGTGTCACACATCTTTTCCTCTCTCTCTCACTGTCTCACCCACACACACACACACACACTATATGCGAGCAGCACCGGATTAATTGCATTGGACGGCCTCGCCTCTACGAGTACCACCGATCCCTCTCCAACGCCAGTAACGCTGACGCCACACAGCAACTTTGGCTGCAGCTAGCCAGAGAAGAGATCCGGCCGGCCCTGCTAGGAGAGGAGCTGCTCGCTCGAGGAGGCGCCGCGATGGGCAGCTTCCGCGTCGCCGGCGCGTCGGAGTACCTGGCCATCACCGGCTGGGGCGTGGACGACGTCAAGCTCGCCAAGAAGGCCTGGGTGTGGCTCGGCCAGCGCTGCACGACGCTCGACGCCGCGCCGGCGAGCTACGAGCTGGTGGCGCAAGGCGTCACCTCCGAGAGCTTCCCCGTCGTCCTCCGCGTCGTCTACACTGTCGGCCCCAAGATCGACGACAAGAAGCTGGGCGAGGAGCCGCTCCTCCTCTACGCCAAGCTCGTCGCCCCGCCGAGCCGCCGCCGCCGCAGCAGCAGCAAGGAGGGCTGCTCGAGCCGCGTCAAGGAGCTCGTCCAGGGCGCCCTCGAGCGCCACGTCGGCGCTCTCGCCGCCGGCATGGCCGCGGAGCAGATCTTGGGCGGGGGCGCCAGCAGCTGGTTCGCGGCGGAGGTCTTGGAGCGCGTGCGGCTGGACCTCGGCAAGTTCGGGCTCTGCGTGTACAGCGCCACCGTCAAGAGGCTCGCCGTCGACGTGCCGGCCAAGAAGGTGAGCATCGTCGCCGCCGCGAAGGCGGGCTTCTCCGTGCAGGTGGATCTCGGTGCTGTCAGCAGCTGGTCGTCCAAGGTTGAGGTCAACTTCCATGAGAACCCCGGTCGGGAGGCCAAGAAGGCCGGCTCCTGCGACGACAAGCAGATCAAGGCGGTGGCCGGCGTCGGCGTCGAGGCCCACATGGAGGCTGAGGAGGGCAAGAACGTGCCGCTGCGCCTCGCCGACAAGCTCAAGCAAGAGCAGTTCATCGCCAGGGCCTCCGTGCAGGCGAGCGACACAACGGCGGAGGCATTTATATACGGCTGGCGGAAGGCGGAGGCGGAGTACTTGGTGACCAAGATGAAGACGTTCGCCGGCAACCTCCGCGCGCGCAAGGACAAAGTGACAAGACGAATGCCATGACGCAACGCCTCCAAGCCTTGTCGGACTTCTTGGACAAGAGGATCCAAGCCCTCGAGGAAGACTTCCAAACCATCGAGGAACGCCTCCGAGCCGACGACACACAGGTACACAAAAAAATTGTGATTAATTAAGCATTGACATGTATGTACTGTGGGCACTGTTTGATTATTCACCGCGCTGTCCAAGCAGGTGAAGGCGCTGGAGGCGCGCAAGCACCTGCTCGACCAGCTGCGGGCAAAGGCGGACTACGCGGCGGCCGATCTCCAGGCGCTCGGCGGAATGATCCGCGGGTTCGAGGCGACCGCGAACATGCTGCGCCTCATCGAGAACATACCGCGAACAGGCTCATGCTGCGCCGCCGCAGCGAACAACACACAGGTATTGTTTTGATCAAAAAAAAAAAATGGAGATCCTTTTGATCAAGTAATCAATCACGAATATGCGTCGCTGGTACTGATTAATTTTTGGCCGATTTGGTTTTCTCGGCGCAGGACTCGAGCAAGGTGGACGTCCGCCCGCTCACGGACAACGTGGCGATGGACATCGATTGATCAAAGACGCCGCGGAAGTCTGCCAAACTCAAGCCTCGAAGCTGAAGCAGAAGTGGCCAAATTAAAGCCACCATGGAAGTGATGTCCTGGTATCTTAATTAATTATACTTCCATTAATTAGTATCAAGATTGTCGATTGTGGGAGACTCCCGGTACGTAGTAATCACTGCATGGACATCGTAATTAATGACCTCTATCTAAGTATATCATATAAATAACTGCGTTGTGATGGAGTCGATATATTGACATTGTAATGAACTCTAGTTGATCGAGTCGATGTATTGAGTAACGTTGTGAGCTCGCATGAGAGCTGCAGGTATCTCAACTAGTGATCGGTACTGCAACGACGCAAGAACATATTTTGCAATTACATCGATCTGCATCTGCTGGGGTGAAAAATGAACTCATGTTTTCGATTCGTAAGGATTGAACGACACTGGTGAAAGACGAACTCGCGTTTTACAACGCTCTCTAAGCTGGTGTTGGGCTAGAAAGACGCTGGACGGCGCGTGAGTTCAGGCACCAGCAAAACAGCAGCCACAGCGCCACTCTACTTGGCACGGTGCCGCCGCGAACGCGTGGTCGAGGACGGTCTCGGCGCCGGGAAAGGTCTACGAGACCACACCGTCGGCAAGGCACGGCCGTCGCTCCCTCGTCGCCGAAGACCCTGTCAAGATGGATGAGCTGTGGACGCGGCGCCATGCTCGACGGGGAGCTCTCCACGGTGAAGACGCCGTACGTCTGCGGGCAAGGTGTACGTGTTTCCATGGCCGCTAGTACGGGTTTAAGTGAGGTCTCCGTGGAGGTTGTAATGGAGGCGAGCAGCGAAGCGAAAGGAACGCAGCGGCGCTCCGGCGAGCCAGGACACGAAGCAGAGGAGGAGGCGCTCACCCGGGCCAGGGGTGGTCGCTATTTCGAAATAGCGACCACCCCTTGGTACCTGTAAGACGTTCGATGCAGCACCTGCGGTCCAGATCCAGCGCAATACAAGGTGGACTTGGTCGTTTTCTCCAGCGGGAGCCGGAGATGTCCGAGGACCAGATCGAGGTGGGACACCGGACGAGCGGCCACGGCGCAGCATCGGAGCACGCACGACAGCGACCGCGCTGCTCGATCGAGGACGGCGCTGATTCCTTGAAGAGCAGCTGAGACGCTCTGCGCATTCATCCGCCGACGCGATGTCTCCAGAGAGGCCAACACGGCCGCGACGTCTATCGAGGTTTTCGAGGACACTCGCCGGAGCATATACAGAGCGCATCCGTCGGTTCCGCCATCTCAGATCATTCTCTGGCCATTATTGATGATGCGGAGGCCGCTGAGCGCGGAGCAGCGCCTGATTCTCGCGGCGGAACGCGTGATACGTGCGCTGCACCCGAGATTATTACAAGTTGATGAACAGAATTACCGGCCAATCGCTCTGCCGACCCTGTTATGTGCCGGAGCGCATCATAGTCAGAAGCAGCTGGAACACGGCGGCGGTGCTCCCGCCAAAGCAGATAAGGCGCTCGGGGGGTCCCGGCCACGTCCCTGGAGCTCGCGCCGTCGGAACAACACAGGTGGTTCAGCGCGCGGCTCCCGTGAGCATGCAGGGACGCGTGGTCCAGGATGATCCCTCGAGTCGACGAGGCCACATCGGCTAGCTGCAAGAGCACGGTCGTCGCTCCCTCGGCAACGAGAACGTGTCAGGCTAGTTTTGGGCTATGGACACGGCAGAGTGTGGCACCGTGCTTGTCCCCGGAGACGATGTCGCCTGCGGGCAAGTTAGGTAGTACTGACGGAAACGCCGCGGCGCCCTCGCGCCAAGATGCGAAGCAGAGGTGGCGCTAACGTGCCCTGTCCAGGTCGGGGGCGGTCGCCAGGTGCTCGACGCGGTGGCGCATGCAGCGCGGCCCTTTCGCCCGGCTGACGCTTGATTTGAGGCACACGCGCTTCAATGTGTGAACGGGTAAAGATCCCATCGTCGTGCGGGTCGTCACAGCACGACCAGCTATCAGCATGTGTGGAAGTATGCCGTCGAACACCCCTTCCGAATCAGAAATGGAGGACGAAAAACAATGCATCTCATGTCACTTACTCAGCGGTAGTGATTCGCACAACAGACGGCAAGAGAAGTACAGTAATTGAGTCATTTTCAGCTTTGATACGAGCTCCGAAAGAATTGCAGGCCAGCTGTGACGACATTATGTTACCATCAGAGAGCCTGATCAAGTATACCGAAGGGAAAAGAGAGATAGACTACTAGTGCAGTGCTCACATGGCCGACGACGATGATGGAGAAGTGAGAGCGGAACCACCACAGCTTGACAAGTCATGTCGTAGCTAGAGAGAGTACCCTCTCTACTGCTGGTACACTCTCTTATTATTCCATCGTCGGAGTGAAACCTTGCACCGGTGACGGTGAGGACCAATTGGAGTCACTCATATGCCATTTCTTGCCAAGAAGCCCACACACGGTCCTGGCTAGCAAAGCAGTGCATGAACACATGGTGGCGCACATGCATGATGCAGTGACGTGCCACGATTCCCTTGGAACGCAGGCTTTACTATACCGTGAGGCCTTCATTTCGTCGCTGTGTTTTCCTCGGAGAAGTGCCACGCACGCTCTATGAGTCGTTGGCTTCTTGACAGTTTGATGAAGTAATCACCCGTCGGGGTGATTGGTTAGTTTCAATTTTTGCAATGTTCATTGTATAATTTGTACTCCTCTCGCAACAATAATGTGTCGACCATCGTAAGACGATGGTAAAAAGATGGTAAAGTGAAAAGCAGAGTTGGGGGAAGAGATGATACGGTGGTGGCATCGGCCGCTTCAAGTGGGCAGCCACAATGCGGAGCGATCGCACATGCAGCAGCAGCACACAGTGGGCAGTTTCCATTCTCGTGTCTCCATATCGCCAGACGCGGCACGAACCTTAGCGGCGGCAGAACCTCCAGTTGGAGCACTCGTCTCTGTCAAGGCACTGGACTGCATCAATGTGCATCGACCCAGCTTCCTGCAAATTATAAGCTGCATTTCCCAGCCTTTTCTCCTCTCTACCTACATACATATGCGATCGAGCAGCCGAGCATTGCCGGACTCCCTCTGCCACACCAGAGTAGTGCTCTTGCTGTAGCTAGCCAGAGATCCGGCCGGCCCTGCTAGGAGAGGAGCTGCTCGAGGAGGCGATCGATGGCCACCTTCCGCGTCGCCGGCCCGTCGGAGTACCTGGCCATCACGGGCTGGGGCGTCGACGACGTCAAGCTTGCCAAGAAGGCGTGGGTCTGGCTCGGCCAGCGCTGCACGACGCTCGACGCCGCGCCGGCGAGCTACGAGCTGGAGGCGCACGGCATCACAGTCGAGAAGCTCCCCGTCGTCCTCCGCGCCGTCTGCACCGTCGGCCCCAAGATCAACGACAAGAAGCAGCTGGGCGAGGACCCGCTCCTCCCCGCGGCGCGCCGCAGCAACAGGGAGCTGGTCGAGGGCGTCGTGGAGGGCCGCGTCCGCGCGCTCGCCGCCGGCATGACCGCGGAGCAGGTCTTCACCAAGGGCGCCGCCGGCTTCGCCAAGGAGGCCCTGGAGAGCGCGCAGCCGGTCCTCGGCAAGTACGGGCTCCGCGTCTACAGCGCCACCGTCGAGAGGTTCAGCATCCACGTGCCGGCCCCGGCCAACAAGGTGAGCATCGTCGCCGCCGCGGCGATGGGCTTGTCGTTGCAGGTGGGGCACGGTGCTACTGTCAACTGGTCGTCCAAGGTTGAGGTCAACTTGTCGGTGGCGACCAAGAAGGCCGGCTCCTGCGACGACAAGCAGACCAAGGTGGCTGGCGTTGGCGGCGTCGAGGCCCACTGGGAACACAAAGTGACCAAGACGAAAGCCATGTCGTGGCGCATGAAGGCCGCCGCGGCCATCTCGAAGGACGAGGCCCACTGGGAACACAAAGTGACCAAGACGAAAGCCATGTCGTGGCGCATGGAGGCCGCCGCGGCCATCTCGAAGGACGAGGCCAGCGCGAGGCAGCAGCAGGCGGCCGGGGTGCAGAGCAAGATGGCCGGGGAGCAGATCAAGATGGCCGGGGTGCAGAGCAAGATGGCTGGGGGGCAGAGGAAGATGGCCGGGGAGCAGATGAAGATGGCCGTGGTGCAGATCAAGATGGCCGGGGAGCAGATCAAGATGGCCGTGGAGCAGTGCAAGATGGCCGGGGTGCAGAACTGCAGATCATGATGCTGACGCCGTCACGCCGGCGTGCGTGGCCGGCGAGCTGCCAACCGAGCGCAAGATGATGCAGTACCCGTATCTATCTTAATTAGTAAGTAATGTACTAATGCCATTAGTCTCAAGATTATCGACTGTGTGGGATCAGGCTCCGGTAGTAATCAGTAGAGTATTATCCAGCAAGGTTTGGTTGGCTGTTTAGCTGTGTGCTTGAGCTTGACTACATGCATGGACATGATGCTTATGAACTCTGGTTATATAAATAACTGTGTTGATCGAGTATATGATATCTGAGTGGAGCAACGTTGTGTGAGCGCGCATGCATGTGAGTGGGCTTCTCGACTAGTAGTGATCGATCTGTACTGCAACATGTTTGAAACTGCATCGATCTGCATCTGCCGGAGTGAAAGATGAACTCGTGTTTCCAATTCGCAGTGTCAGGAAAGGAGAGAGAGAGATGCTTGCTGCGAAATTGCCAAGCGGGGCCTTCGCTCCTAGCTTGAGCTACTGCTACCACAGAGAGCATCGTGGCAGAAGGAAAAGACGAACATGAACACAGCACTGTTCGTACACAAGGTATAGCTAGCTACCAACACGCAAAGCAAAGCAAGGGCACCCGGGTTGAATTCAGGAATTACGCAAGTTCTCCTAATTAGGGAGGAAATGGAACAAGGCTTATTGCAGGGCAAACGAGCATGGCCCCCTGCCTGCAGTGCGCGCGTCCGTGTCTCTCACTCACGCACGCCTATGCCATCTTGGTGCCGATCCGCTGCGCGATTTACCGCCGTCCCAGTCGTCATGCACCTCCAGATTGCCGCGCGCAACCCTCTGGTACGTACGTTCGATCTGCTAGAGATTGGCTCCCACGCCGCGACCTCGGACAAGTTCCCCGTGGTCTTACGCGCCGTCTACACCACCACCGTCGGCCCCAACACCAAGATCGACACGCCGTCGATCGGCGGCGACGACAAGGCGAAAAAGGCCTCGCTCGATCCTCCACGGCGCCGCAAACAAGCTCGCCGCCCCGCGCCGGCGCAGCAGCAAGAAGAAGCTCGTCAACAGCGTCGTCGAGGGCCGCGTCCGCGCGCTCGCGGCAACCATGACCACGTACAGAGAAGATCTCCATCAAGGGCGCCGGCGGCTTTGCCATGGAGATGGAGGTCTTGGAGAGCGCGCAGGTGGACCTCGCCAAGTACGGGCTCCGCGTCACCAACGCACCCTTGTTACTTGCGAGAGAGGAACCTTCCAAGCACCGTAGAAAAGCTCTTAGGTTACCATGGGAGAGCTTGATCATAGTAAACCGAAGGAAAAGGAAAAGCAAGAGAGATAGACTACTAGTGCTGTGTTCACATGGCCGACGATGATGGAGAAGTGAGAGCCGTACCACCACAGCTCGACAAGTCATGACCTAGCATTTGAAACCTTCATTATTCATCTTCGGAGTGAAACCTTTGCACCGGCGAGGACCAAATAACTCACACGCCATTTCTTGACAAGAAGCAAACCCCACACGGTCCTTGCTAGCAAGCAAGGCAGTGCATGAACACATGGTGGCGTGCACATGAACGCAGGCTGTACTACCTTCAGCCTTCGTTTCGTTGCCCTTTTTTTCTCGGATAAGTGCCACGCACGCTCTATGATTCGCTGGCTTCTTGACAGTTTGATGAAGTAATCGCCTCATCGGGGTGATTGGTTAATTTCAAGATTTGCAATGTTCATTGTATTCCTCTCGCAACAATAAGGTGTTGACCTTGTTTGGATTGTGATATTCAGAACAGGAATATCTTGGTGACTTTAATTAGAGGATGAGCGTCTAGGCACGGCGTGCCATGGTAAGACGAAGGTAAAATATGGTAAAGTGAAAAGCAGGGGAAGCGATGATGATGGCATCGATCGACCGGTTGAAGCTTCACCCACACAACGCAACGCAAGGACGCGGAAATGATCGCACATGCAGCCAGCACAGTGCGCAGCTTCCGTTCTCGTGTCTCCATACCGCCAGACGCGGCACGAACCGTAGAGGCAGCAGAACCTCCAGTTCGAGCACTCGTCTCTGTCAAGGCACTGGACTGCATCAATGATCCATCAACCCAGCTACCTGCATTTCCCAGCCTTTTTCTCTCTACATATGCGAGCAGCCGAGCATTGCCGGACTGCCTCTGCCACACCAGTAGTACTCTTGCTGTAGCTAGCCAGAGATCCGGCCGGTCTTGCTAGCTAGGAGCTGCTCCAGGAGGCGATCGATGGGCACCATCCGCGTGGCCGGCGCGTCGGAGTACCTGGCCATCACCGGCTGGGGCGTCGACGACGTCAAGCTCGCCAAGAAGGCCTGGGTCTGGCTCGGCCAGCGCTGCACCACGCTCGACGCCGCGCCGGCGAGCTACGAGCTGGTGGCGCAAGGCGTCACCTCGGACAAGTTCCCCGTGGTCTTCCGCGCCGTCTACACCACCGTCGGCCTCAACCCCAAGATCGACGCCGCCGGCGGCGGCAGCGACGCCAAGGGGAACGAACCGCTCCTCCTCCTCCACGGCGCCACCAACAAGCTCGCCGCCCCGCGCGGCCGCAGCAGCAACAAGAAGCTCGTCAACGGCGTCGTCGAGGCCCGCGTCCGCGCGCTCGCGGCGACCATGACCGTGGAGCAGATCTCCGTCAAGGGCAGCACCAGCTTCGCCAAGGAGGTCTTGGAGAGCGCGCAGCTGGACCTCGGCAAGTACGGGCTCCGCGTCCGCAACGCGGCCGACGAGAGGCTCGCCGTCAACATGCCGGCCAACAAGGTGAGCATGGCGGTCGTCGACGAGGAGGTGGCCGCCCCGACGACGACGACGGGGAGCTTCTGTGCGCAGGTGAACTTCGGTGAAAATGCTAGTATGGTGGAGGCGAGCTTCCCTGAGAAGCCCGGCCATGCGTTGGTGGTGGCCGCGGCGACGAAGAAGAAGGCCGGCTCCGGCTGCGACAACAAGCAGAGTAGCACCATGGTGGTCGACGCCGGCGTCCATGTCCAGATGGAGGTGGAGGGCAAGAACGACGTGCTGCTGCGCCTCACCAAGAAGTTCGAGCCGAAGCAGCTCATCGGCAAGGCCGCCGCCGCTGCGAGCGACGGCGCAAAGGTGGAGGAATCGAAGTACGGCAGGCAGAAGGCGGCGGAGGAGCACTTGGTGACCAAGATGAAGGAGATCGTCGGCGACCTCCGCACGATCAAGGAGGACGTGACGATGGACAAGGTGGCCAAGATGAAAGCCATCGCGGAGCGCCTCCTAGCCGCCTCGGACATGTTGGACAAGCTGAGCCACTCTGAGAAGAGCAAGGCCTGCGACTGCGAGGACCTGCTCGACGAGCTGCTGGCCAAGGCGGAGCACGCGGCAAGCGATCTTCAGACGCTCGCCGGAAAGATCCGCGCGTTCAAGGTCCAGATGAAGGTCAACATGCAGCGCCTCGAGGAGAAGGTCAGTGCCGCCGCGGCGAACGTCACAGAGGTCCTGTAATTAGCCACGAATATGCATCGCTGGTACTGATTATTTTGGGCCGGTTTGCTTTTCTCGGCGCAGGACTCGAACAAGGTGGACGGAGCGGCAACGGAGGCCACAGTGGAGCACGCGATGACCATGATGAAGGAGCTCGCCGGCGACGTCCGCGCGCTCATGGACAACGTGGCGATGGACATCAAAGACGCCGCGGAAGTCGCCAAACCCATCACGGGAACCCTCGAAGCCGTAGCGGAAGTGCTCAAAGCCTACAAGGAAGTGATGCCCCGGTATCTTAATTAATTACTACTTCCATAGTTGCAAAAAATTACTCCCTCCGTCCCACAAAAAATAGCATTCTAGTTTTGTCCTAAGTCAAACTATCTTAACTTGACCAAACTTATACTAAATAGTATCAACAATTATGACACTAAATATGCATAACATGAAAATATATTCCATGATGAATCCAATGATACAATTTTTACACTACAAATATTAGTACTTTTTCATCAAAGTTTGGTCAAACTTCAAATAGTTTGACTTAGGACAAAACTAGAATGCCATTTTTTGACAGAGGGAGTATGATTGTGCGAGACTCCAGATATTAATCACTGCATGGATATGGTAATCTAAACCTCTAAAGAACCAGTTAGGAGAAATACAACTTTGACCTGTCAGAATTTACCCACCTATATATCTACCGTTGATAAAAAAGAACCCATCTAAAATACCAGTGGATCCTGCCGTAGGATTTTGAAGAGGTGGGCCCGTAACGCGAGCGTGACGCTCGGCGTCATTTCACGTTCAAAAAACCTGACATCGATAAAACTTTTTTCACCGTGACTTGTTTTCTACCCGACGCAATTCCCACCTCCCCGATTTCCCCTTCCGCTCCTTTGTGATTTCCTTCCTCCGCGAGATCGCGGTCGCCGCGATGGCAGATCGGCAGGTGAGCCCTGTCCTCAACCCGGTCTATTCAATCTGATTCGTCTTTGATTTCTGCAGATCACGGGGTCGATTGTGACTCCATGAGGTGGTCGGGGCAGGTGGCGGCGGAGCTCGATCCGGGCGTGGCGATCTACGCGACAGAGACCGTGATCTCGATCTGTCCGTGGTGGCCACGACGACCGCCTGCCTTCGTGGGAGATCGAGATCTCGACCAGGCCTAGGTGAGCCACACGGAGTTGTTTGGCAAAATTGAGATGCACGCCTGTATTCTTCCCTTCCGCTCCTGGTTTCCTTCCTTAGATCGGCCTCTACAGATCCTCCTCTGCTCGTCCCCTACCCAGCCGCCGCACCATCCATGGCGTGGTGGATGTTGCCCTGCTGTTGAGCCCTGCCCCTCTCGATGGTGTTACGCGTCGGCCGCTGGTGCCACACCGCTTCGTCTTGGCGCCCTTCATCGATGCGCAAGCCGCCGCCACCTCCATCCGTGCGACAACCAAGGCTGAGACCTCCAGTGCCTTCGACCTGCCCCTGATGGCGCTCGGAATCCACGGCACGGTACCCCCTTGACCTCACCAGCGTCATCACGTCCTGCAACAATCTGGACCTAACCAGCGTCAAGCGTGTCCAACAATCCCCATTCAAGATGGTTGCATGATGTGGAGCTTGAGAGGAAGATGAAAGGAAAAATGGGTATGGCTTCTTCTTCTGCATGTCACCCCCTTGTTTTCTCTTATAAATTCTATTGTGCATCTTGAATTGTTGGTTTCCAATTAAAACTGGTTTTCGTCAACTGGTTGTACGGCTTCCTTCCCATTGTACTTCTGTGGCTGCTACAACTTCCATAAGCCGGCTGAAGGAAAGAGATTATCAGGTAATAGAAGAGGAATAGGAATTAAAAGCTTCAGTCAAATTCAGTTTCAGCTAGATATAGACCTTATTTTAACAATAAATCTCTAATAAGGCAAATTCATCTTCTTTCAGTGATCCCTGTGCTCATATTTATTCACACTTCTCTGATGGTGTCTTGTCATGTACTAATTACTTGCATATTTTGTTTGCCATTTTTTATTTCTGTTTCCAGTATGCTTGGAATCACTGAGCTATTTACTGATACAGTTACATTGATTTTCAGTACAGGAATGCAGAGGATGGATTACATTACATAAAGCGTTGCTTGTCACCTATCCTTGTTGCATGCGACTCCATCAGGGGAAATAGTGATTACAGATGCAAAACTAGAAGGTGTGGCTATTTGCTCTGTCCTGCATTGTGGTTACAAGATCCATATTTTTGTTGCTCTTCTGAAGGTATATTAGAATCCATAGTAGTTTACCTGTTTCATCCTGCATCTAACATGGTATCCAATGCCATAAAGCTAATTACCCCCAGCTAATGGAGCTTTCCTATATCAACTGCATAAAAAATAAAATAGTTGCCTGATTGCTGGTGGTGATCCTATTTTGGCTGCTGGTGATCCCACAAAAGGTATTATGAGTAGAATCAATTTCCTTTGTCAAAACATTACATTGGAATGCAGCCATTAATCGCAAAGGTAAATGTTGTTTTTACTCTCTCCCTGTGCTGCTTCAGCTGCTATTTTTCGGAGCGACATTTCTGATTTAAATGCGCGTATCTTTCGTCAATAAATTGCAAATATGAATCATGTCCCCAAGAATTTTACTAAGATAATGCTTTATGTAATAGATATTATTTGCATTATGTAACTGATATACCATCATCAGTATATCTCACCGCTAAAAGCATATAAGCTATATATTTTATTTTGCTGATGATGAATCCTAGCTACATAGCATCTGTGATTTATCCATGGAAACTGCTACTTGAGAAAACAGGGAACTATAATAGCTATGTTGCATTGTAGTTTGGTGGTCATCTGGCATATTTTTTGGGTGCACTTCTGCTTATTGCATTGTGGTTTGGTGGACAAAAATGGCATTCACGTTGTTGAACAGTTGAGGCCAGTTAACTGTATGGTCTTTTCAGTTCTTTTATAGGTAAGTTTGATTGCAAAGCCAATTTTTTTCCTCCTTGTGTCTTTGTTTCTCAAAGTTTCTGAAGTTAAATTAAAACCTATAATACTTGTAATGTGTCTCCACTCTCTAAGCAGAGAGAAAAAAAAATATGTAGTAATTTCTGAATTCTGAACGATTTATTTATGAGTTATGATTGATTTTTTTCAGCTAACAATTTGCACTTCTTTTAGCCTGGCTACATCGAACATCTATGATGTTCTTTTATGGATGTGTAAACTTCGAAGATTTGTTCTGCATCATGAAACCGCAATTATTGCCATCTTACTTGGCAGGCTGCTTCATCTGCAGAAGAAAGAGCTGGGGTGGGAAACAGCAGGTTGGCCGGGATGAAGGTTGAGTAGGCTTCAGCGAAGGTGCGAGCTGGAGTAGTCACACGTATCATGATGCCGGCCATGTTTCGATGATTTTTAGATACATTGATGCAATACACATGCTGCCCCGTATGGTAAGTGTTTCATGTATTTAGGAAAATGCATGCCATATTCTTGACATGAATGATATATTGGAAGGTACTTAGTTATAGTGTAAACAAATTGAAAAGGCCACCTCCGGTTTTGGATGAAATGCATCGGTCACTCCTTATATCTTTTTCGCCATGCTTATAGCTACTTTGTTCTTTCGGGTTGGCGAGCTTTCCGCAAATGCCGATCGCTCTGCCCAATGTAAATATTATTGCCACAATCCTGCTTAATTAATACAGCCGTTACGGATCTTTCAAAAATAGCTACTTGTTCTTATATGCAATTTGTTACTGTTGCTTTTATTCTTTTTAAATAGGCACATATGTTTAATTTTACTTAAAGTTTTGTTTCAGATGTTAATAGTCTGCTATCTAGCCTATCTTCATTATTTGTCGAAGAAGGTTTCTACCTTGTGAACCAAGCTCCATTGATTGGTTAGAGATAGCAGACTTACCTATGCAGTGTCAAATTTCAGAGGAGTGCAACCTATTTACACTCCCGGAATGTGGAAAATTTTAGTTCCTTCAAGAATTCATATCTTTCTGTGGCTGTTAGCTAACAATAAAACTTTGACCAGAACTAATCTGGCTAAGAGGAGGGAAGTTGATGATCTAAATTGCCTTTTTTGTTTAGAACAGGAGACTGTGTCACACTTGTTTTTTGACTGCTATGTGGCAAAATATATCTGGACAGTTATTTCGAGTGCATTGAATATTAATCTGGTTGATTTTGAATCAATTGCTAAGCTTTGGATTTGTGATAAGAAACATAAAGTTTTGAATATAATTACTGCTGCAGTTTTATGGTCAATCTGGAAGCTAAGAAACATTGTTTGTTTCCAGGGAGAAGGATGGAAAAGTGCCAGCGAGCTGTTGCAAAGAGTCGTCGGGGCGATAAGACGGTGGAAACTGCTGCACAAGGAAGAGGATCGAAGGAGAGTGGAGGAGATCGCAAATGCCATCGAGTCGAGTGCAAGAGTGCCACCGATGCTGACCTGGATATCATTACACCAGGAGGAGACGTCAAGGGAACATACAGAAGCTGGTGTGCGAGTCGAGGGTAACAGTATTGCGTAGAGTGGGAGATATGGCTATAGTAGCAATAAAGAAAACAGTGTACGTCGTACAGTAAAGAAACAATAGTAGATATAGAATCATATTTAGCAAGACAAATATGTGGCGTGCGAACATTAGTACTAGCATATTCTAAATTACAAAAATGAAAATAAATATTGGACTCGATCTGGATTGGAGACTCATTCAGAATTGCGGTCATATTAACGCGAAGTGTGGTTGGTAAAACTTTCGACGGGCCATACATGATTCTTACATCTGAAGTTGCTCATTGTTCTAATGGTCCTGCCAAATGATGCAACTTCATACACGTGCGTGGCGCACGTGCATTTTTACTAGTGAACTCTAGTAGATCGAGTCGATATATGTTGAGTAACGTTGTTAGCGCGCATGAGAGCAGGTATCTCAACCAGTCATCTTAATTGCAGCGACGCAAGAACATGTTTGCAATTACATCGATCTGCATCTGCTAGGGTGAAAAATGAACTCATGTTTTCCATTCGTAAGGATTGAACGACACCGGTGAAAGATATACTCGTGTTTTGCAACGCTCTCTCGGCTGGTGTTAATCTAGAACGACGCTGGACGGCGCGTGAGCTCAGGCACCAGCAAAGCAGCAGCCGGCGGCGACCTTAGGTTGTCGGCACGAACCACAGCGCCACTCTGCTTGGCACAGTGCCGTGGCGCGGGGCTTTCGCCGGCTGACACTTTAATCAAGGCGCGAGCTCGCGGCAGGACGTACTCAGGCGCCTAGCAAGCAGCAAACCAGAAACCGTTCATCCGCACTGTTGCCATTGCTTTGATCTCTACTAGTAGTCAAGATAAGTAGAACAATAAATGAGAGAGATCAGGTGCATTCCATAGACATGCACTGTTGCTAATTTGCAATCGCCCACTACCAATTCACCAAAAGGGTCCGGTACCGGACAGGCCGACGAGTGGAACATTCTTTTGGCACGATCGCAAAACCAGCTCAAATATAGCGATTGACGTGAGAGGACAAATGGTCATTGTCAGTACAGGGTCGGTAATCCAAAGGAGATACAGCAGTTTAGAGACGGTGTAATCGTGCAGTGCAAGTTGGGCCGCTCTTTGAATGCAGAAAATTCTCAGGGAAGTAACACCTACAATTCCCATAAATATCCCAGTAATTTGGCACACATATTGGAGCCTAATCATGAACTCAGAATACGTGTGAATCCAACAGCCAATATGAAGTTACGTGACATTACAAGATATAAACGTAGCCATGATGGCAACTACCTCGGCCATGTCAGGGAACGGAGCCCACAAGATCTCTTCCGTCAGGCCAAAAATAAGTTACAGGTTTATGCTGTCACAAATGAGCCACCCTTTCTGTTAGGCGTACCAGGAAACCTGGACAGGCGCTGTCATCCTGCTTCCATCCTATCCTACTTTTACTGCTACGCTACCCAAAAAATTGTTGGCATGGAACTGATTCTTGTAGGAGGAGGTATGAGCAGACAGGTGATCTATATCATACATGACGGGTCAGCCATACTGAATGCACTCATATGTCAAGCTGATCAATGTTAATCATGCTTGAGGCATTCTTGATTAGTTCCTTCCTGTAATCAACCTGGAAAGGTACAACGCAGAGATTTCACAATCTTTTGAAGCGAAATGAAGTGTGTAAACTCCTTATATTAGGAGTACTGAAGGAACTTTAACTTTTAGTTGCTTACCCTAGTCCCCATAAGAGATGAGAACACAACATTGGCCTCTGCAGCGTCTTCAACCCTAAGCTGCTTCAACAGCCGCCTCTCAGGATCCATTGTTGTTTCCCATAATTGAGCAGGCATCATCTCACCCAAACCTATTTTTAACCACCAAAGATGAGGATACAGGGTAAATACGGAAGATCAAACCATATAAATCCTTAAGACCAATGGCCCTTTTACATGATATATACAAAAATACAAAATTGGCAATCTATAGATAGTGTTCATTAGGCGAATGTACCTTTAAACCTCTGGATATGATATGACGCATTTGGTGGGAAGGTGTTCACTACCTCTTTGAGATCTGAATCATCATAGCAGTAGTGTGCTTGTTTCCCACGCTCAACCTTACACCACAAAATACACACACAACTCAACGTTTAAAATTGACTCTTCATTCAAAAGTACTAGTGTTAGGTCACAATCAAACCTTGTAAAGAGGAGGTACGCCAACATAGATGCAACCTTCATCAAATAGTGCTCTCTGCAAAGTGCAAACATTGGAATAGTGAGGAAAACAACCCCTATATTGAGAACAAAATAATCATGGACAACATAACATGATATGTAAAGTTGCTCGCTCGATGCAGACGTCATGTGGTACTTCATGAGGACTTCGATGATAACATACTTATAAAAAGAACTACCAACAGAAAGATTACTAGAAAAAGAAATTGGACATCTGTGCAACCTAAAACTACAAGGAAAGAGCCCTAGCCCTAACCCAAAACATGATAATGGAAGTATACATGTAAATTCAATGTAAATTTGTATGAACACGGAATTGTGAACCATATCTGCAGTTTGCATATGCTTCAAGACAAGTACCTGATATCTAAAGAAGAAAGTAAGGAGGAGAGTCCGGATATGAGCACCATCAACATCAGCATCAGTAAGTATAACTATCTTATGATAACGAAGTGCTTCCTTCTTGAAATCCTCACCCTGAAAGAAAGTATTGGATAAGAGCCAAAATTGAAAGAGCATAGAGAAAAAGAGCATATTCAAACCTTCACTCCTAATCCAAGACCAAGGATAAGATTTTGGATCTCTTCATTTTTGTACAAGGCTGCTTCATCCCTTCTTTCAATGTTGAGAATTTTGCCTCTTAGAGGCAAAATAGCCTGCATTAGTTGTAAGGCATGATTAGATAAAAAAGAATGCTAAGAACATGGCATGTAACTTGCATGTACACTTGATACTAGAAAGCAATATAGCATGAACCACCTTCATATTTATAGTAAAGGATTATACAACATTCACACCATAAACAAGCACATACTGTTCTAAATGTTTTGTTTTCAGTTCCTGCGAGGTAACTACACGGTGTGATCAATTTTGATCATTAAGAGCTTCCTGTCACATGTTGCAACTGCTAGGATTTTTTAGTGCTGTACTAAAAGTAGAACTAAATAAGCCTTGCTTACAAGTTAGAAGACATACTCTAATTTCATTACATTTCAATAAGCCTCCTCATAGGGCGCCTTGCTTACAAGTTAGAAGACATACTCTAATTTCATAACATTTCAATTAGCCTGACATGATGTGGAAAATTATTCTTATGAAGACAATGCATATATTGAAGGAAACTCTTGAGATTGACATAAAGGCCACAAGGAGGCACAGTTACATCTAAATCAGCATTTAGCAGTGACATAAAACTTATAAAGCATCTGCAACTCTCAACTCAGCCAGGAATTCTCCAACGCAGCTAGTACTGCAACTGTTGGAACATAGAAAAATAAATAAATGAGCAAGTTTTACCTGAAATCGCCTGTCCCGGCCTTGCTTTGCACTACCCCCAGCAGAGTCCCCTTCAACTATAAAGATTTCTGCATTTACATGCATAATCAGCAAATGGAAAATCCCAGAAGCGCATACAAGAGGACTATGTCTGGGATTTCATCCAATGTTGATGCAAATTTCCAGTACTAAATGTCGACTCACCGGATTCTTCAGGGTTAGTGGATGCACAGTCGGCTAGCTTTCCAGGAAGTGAAGACGATTTCAAGACGCTCTTTGTCCTCACTAATTCTCTAGCCCGTTTAGCTGCCAATGCAGCCTATAGCAAAACAAATAAAAAAAATGACCTGAGAACCTTTCCCAAGGCAAGATAAACCATTCAAATTATCACAAGGACCATGCACCTTAAGAGCATTGAGGGCCTTTGACAGAATCGAATCCAACACATCTGGATGAAGCTCCAAATATTCCGTCAAGTTTTCTTGAACAGATTGTTCAACTAGTCTTCGAACTTCTGGATTTCCCAACCTTGTCTGAAAGAAAAAGAAACAAAATTTGAGCAACCAATGGGGTGAAATAGAGAAAAGAGATTGCATTGATCTTCAAATAAAATCTGTCGAACCATTTAGGAAAGACAAGCAGTTACCTTCGTCTGCCCTTCAAACTCCGGATCAGGGACCTTCACTGAAATAACACATGTCATTCCTTCTCTAACATGCTCCCCACTCAAGTTGATGTCTTTTTCCTATAAAAAGCGTTACCTGTTAAATAAACCCTTGAACTAATATGTATTCCATTTCATTAGTTTTTTAATTTAGATGGGCAAGTAGCATTAAGAAGTGCAGTTTAAAAGCCAGAGTGTAGAGAAATAGCATTGAGAAGTGCAGTTTAAAAGCCAGTGTGTAGATAAATAGCACTGAGAAGTGAAGTTTAAAAGCCTTCATCCAGCTCCAATTAAAAGAAAAGAAAACTATAAGGAAATGGTTTAGATCGCCATATTACGGTAAAGCATGTGAATAGGGTGCGTTAAACACGGAGCAACAAGAGAAAAGTTAGTACTATGCTGCACATTATCACCTTAAGAGTCTTTGATTTCTTTGCAAGGTTATTGATTGTTCTTGTTAATGAAGCCTTCAGACCATCAATATGAGTACCCCCATCAATAGTGCGGATACTGTTAGCGTACCCTAGCACTGTATCAGAGTAGGAATCAGAGCACCTGCAAATGGTGACACATTTATTGCTCGATGAGAAGGCAGAAAATTCTTCCTGAACAGCACAAAGTTACTAATACTTGGAACAAATATGAATTGTAAATTGTGAAACCAGTCCATGAACATGCCAGATGGATGCATGGTGGTCCATGAAGTAGGAACATATTGACCTGTGTACGCAAACTTGATATCTAAAATATTAGTTTTGATATTTGGCCAGACGTGGACCAAAAACAAAAGGTGAGTTTATCAGAAGTATTGTAAAACGAATAAAGATTTGGACCACAACTTTAATATTGCAAAAACAAACATAAAAAACTTGAAAACAAGATTCAGATATATAAACCAGATAAGATAGCCTTAAAACTAGATACGTTCAATCAGATAAATTTTATCTTGCTAACAACTGACCCAAAACGAAAAACCATGTAGTGATACAGTACATAACATAACTGTATTTATTACAGAACTTGATGGAAATATATATTACCATTGAAGGGAGACATCCACCGTTATGCCATCAATCTCCTTTCTGAATGCTATAGGGTCATGAAGGGGTTTCTAGGAAAGAAAGAAGATCCAAATCATATTTTTAGGATTGTTGCTGGATAAATAGCTTTGCTTAAGTTAAGCAGAAGTAGATTCAGTTCTAATGGCTTGATACCACCAAGATGCATGTCAGTTCCATTACTTTCAGGTGAGTTGATGTTAATCGCAACTATTACCCAAAAAAATATCCTACGCACTTGACATATGGAATTTTGCGTTTCTACCCCTGATCTGCATTCCTATTGCGATTTTACCCCTCCTTTATCAACTTGCGTTTTTTCCCCTGGCTTCAATTTGAAAAAACAGGGGTAGAAACGCAAAAGCCCCTTAGACATTTTATAAGCATAAGTGTGGTGAGTGGTGACATTCCTTTCAGTCTGACCATCTGATATAACTAATCAACAGCTACAATGAACCAGCAAACATAGCCTATTCAGGATTTGATGTTCAATCAGCAAAATGGTATATTATACACTTTATGTTGCGAATAGGCAGCATGTCCTAATATTTTCAATTTTCATAAGGCCAGCAGAAAAGACAATTTAGAAATGTGGAAGCAACTTATATGCCTAGTGGATACTTAATACAAACACACTTCTATGATCAAAATCTTAGCAAGTTTGGAACTGCATGAAATATATATCTTCATGTTATAGAGCAAACCTTGTCAGTATTCAACCATTTAACATACTCAACAAGGCCACCAGCATAACAGTACTCGTTGTGTTGAACCTCTGTGTTCCCTTCTTCCTTTGTCAATGTTATTGTCAGCTGTTCCGACAGAAACAATTGAATTAACCATAATACTCTTAACATAACAAATACTACAACCATTCTGTGCATGTTAATTACATGTTAGAAACAAGACTAATGCTGAATCATATTGCCTACTGTATTTTGGTGCATGATAAATTGACAATGATGAATTCCAAATAAGCATGCCATAATCTGACAAGCCAGGTGTGTTAATGCTTGAGTTGTGCCAGGTCAAGTAATAAAGAGTAACTTTGGAAAAGTTTATGGGCCCGATCGGATCAAAATGCTGTGGCGCTTTTTTTGCTGCAGCTGCAAGGGGAAGGGAAGGGCAAAGCACTTGCTCCTGCAGCCAGCCGCGCCACAGCAAGCACTTCCGATCAGGACCTATCTGAACTGAAAGATCAATAGTGAATCAGATATCCAATAGACAACAAAAAAGGGAAATATTGTTAATGTGGCATCAGGCTAACATGGAAGGAAACCATGTAAGTTGTCTAGATGAACAATTGTCATACCTCAGGATTTAGAAAGGCAAGTTCCCGGATCCGACTAGATATTGTGTTGAAGTCAAAGTTGATTGTGGTGGTAAATACTACATTAAAACAAGTATTATGTATCAGAGCAACATCAACATCACTAGAGGTGGTTAGGCCAGAGAACCTTTTTTAAGAGAGCATAAACTTACTATCTTTATCAGGCCAAAATCTTATCCGTGTTCCTTGACGAGAACTTGATTCACCAGGCAGTGTGACAGTACTTAACGATGTCATTGGTTTCCCACGAGAATAATTTTGTTGGTGTTCCTTTCCGTCACGCCAAACAGTAACTTCTAGTGCCTGAGATAGTAATATCACGACAATCAATTGTATGTATTACAGTGCAAAACTTTCAAGTTAATAAATTTAAAACATATTAAGTATTAACTTGAATGCGCAGTGTAATATGACTTCCTTTGAAGACAAGCTAGTAAACATGCCAATGCTGCCACTTGAGTTGTTGGAAAATAAGTTAATAAATTCACACTTATTTTCCAATAACTCAGGCGGCAGCGTTGCAATGTGCAGTGTAATGTAACTTTCTCTAAAGACAAGCTAGAATCATGAGAAGTCAAATTTCAACATACTTACAGTACTAACACTACAGTGCAATGCATTTTTATCCATGACACTGCGAGAAGCTCTATTGTACTGCTTCACAATTGTTTTATTGTACTTAAAAGGAAAGGCAGTTTGAGAGGGGCAAAAAAGGACAGTTCTGTAACTTCATTCAGGGAATGGCGGTATTGACGGAAAACCTTCATACGAAATCTGTCACCATTTTATAAACCGTGACACTGAAACATGAATAGACCAACTTCACAGCAAAGGTAAATGCAACACACTTATCTATCACCCAGTGGGTCATTCTTTGACAGATTAATCTTTATAGTTTTCCTGAAGAACATTAGATTCAACAGAAATAAATATCAAAATACCTCTGACAAAGCATTAACTACTGATAAGCCAACGCCGTGCAGCCCTCCAGAAACACTGTAACCACTCTTTGAACCTCCAAATTTGCCACCAGCGTGCATTAACTGCATGATTACAAATGCAAGGTGCACAACAGCATTTAAACGTTAGGAATTCAATTATTGACATCCGAGAAACAAAATGTATTTTAGAAATTAAAAGAAGTGCTGGACAAAATTTTAGACAGGGAAGCTAAGAAGCAAACTTAAGAGTAGGCAAGTAACCTAGTAAGCACTAAATACTTAAGTACTTAACAGAAGAACGGATTGTGTTAGCAAAAAGAATTATATACACTGAAGTAAGCTCACAGTGACCCTTCCGGTTAGGTGGTGTGAATAATGGTTACTCAGATCATTCATGGCAGATAGATGTATGCAGCGAAATAGAAAGCTACATCAAGTATGAAAATAATGGAATCGCGTTACTTGGTTAAATTTCCTATCTCTTCCTTCTTAAGAAGGCATAAGTCAGAACTATGATAGATGTATTTGAATGTTCCATATGGCGCCTAATAAGATAAGAAAAAAAAATCATGTTGCAATCTACCAAAAAACCTGAATGTGTTTCAGAACAGGTTCCAGACTTGCACAGTTTTATTTTCTGTTCGTGTAAATGGAATGGCTAAACAATGTTCCACCGACATGAATGCAACCCACCACAAGGCCACAAAATGCACACTGCAACAAAACCATGTTGAGGCTATTCTATAAAATATTTGCCATGAACATCTGAACTGAAAACAGATAACAGAAACTATTAGACACCTAAATAAAAAAGAGGTGGTGATGTTTCAGATTGTGTTTCCTTCACAAGACATGGAAACAAAATAATTACATGGGGAATTCAGGACTGTTCAAAAGTCTAATAAACTACATTTTGCAGTAAAGGGAGTTAAAAAAACATGTTAACTATACCGTTAAGACAGTCTCCACACAAGATTTCTTTGTCTGGGGATGTATATCTGTAGGAATCTGCAGTATGAGTAGATTAAAAACATAATAAGTAAAATGACGAAAAAAGGATACAATCTACAGAGAACAATCAGTGAAAGATGTTGCAGGTTGGTTACTCAAGTTTTCGAATGCGCACCAACTTCCTACAGCGTACAGAGACGACCCACTTGAATAAACAGGTAAACCTCTGACACTATAAGCATAGACCAAAACAGCAGCTAGAACCTAATCCAGATGTTGACTAATATCCAGTGGCCATGAAACAGCTATGATCCAACTTCTGGCATCACAAAGTCAAATCAAATCTCTCTAGATGTCCTATTTGGGGGCATGTGACACAGTGCCATAATGGAAAGTCTGGAATCTGGAACATATCATATTTTATCACTGCTGGATTTTCACATATGTTTCTCAAATAACAATGTTGTTCATCAGTCATCACTAATTCAAATGATGACTTGGTGAACAATATGGCAATTAGAAGCAAAAGTGGTAATTTATTGCTTGTCACATCACGTAAATAGGCATAAAGGCATCATCAAAGTTTCTTAGACTTAAATCCAAACAAGTACAATAGCCCGCCAGAAAATCAATAAAGACATAGCACAAATGGACATCGCATGATTGCTGAATAATTGAAAAGGGCACCAAACAACGGATCATTTTCTGCTATAGAAAACCATAGAGGTAAGAAACTGCATACCCCACGGCCGTTGTCTGTCACGCTGACTGAATTATCATCATGAAGGATAACATTAATCTTAGTAGCATATCCAGCCTGTGCTTCATCCACAGCATTATCCAAAATTTCATAAACCTTTACAGAACCAAAACAAGGATCAGTGACAACACAACAATAAAAAAAACCTTAAAAATGGAGGAACAGAAACATAATTTCTCATTCCCATTTACCAAATGATGCAATCCACGAGGTCCAGTGCTCCCAATGTACATGCCCGGTCTTGTGCGAACTCCATCTAGTGCTTCTAAGACCTGAAACAAAGAAAGTGAGCATCCAACCACAATCAAGATCAAAAGGGTGTCTGATACCCCAGCGCAGCAGAACTAATAATCCAGCCTCTGAGCACATAACAAAGCCTCGGAGCATGCGAGAGGGAGGGGAGGGGTGGGTTCGCAGCGAGAATCACCTGGACGTTGGCGGCGGTGTACTCCCCGTCCACACGCTTTCCCTGCATCGCCTCGGACGCAGCCGTTGTGGCCATGAACGCCCGCACCGGGACCACATTCGGCCGCGGGGTAGCACCCACCACAACCCTAGAGCAGGGGAGAAAGCACCACCAAATCATCAGCTGGCGAGCTCAAATGAGGCACGCCTCGCAAAAGGCGTAGTAGGAAGTGGAGGAAGTACCTGGGCCCGAAGAGGAACCGGGGGGAGGCCGCGGCGGCGCGGCAGGGGGAGCGGACTGGGAGCATGAGCGAGGGGGCGGCGGCGGTGGCGAGGAGGCGGCGGAGGAGCCCGCGGATGTGTGGCGGGGGAGGCGGCGGCCGGAGGAGGGGCGCCATCCACGACGGCGAGCCCCGCGGGTTGCTTGCTTGGAACGGACCTGGGTTTGCCGCTGCGCTTGTGGTGGTGGAAGGAGGAGGAATTTGGGGAGGAGGGGCTCTGGGGTTTAGCACGACCGCGCAGTGGATGAGGCAAGAAGAGGCCGAGGGTTTAGCGGCGGGGTCGCATACCCAGCCAGGGCAAAGGGGATGTTTGCTTTACGGCCACACTTCGCCAAACCAAATGTTCGGCAGCCACACAGAAATTGGCAGTGCTTGGTTGATTCCCCAAGGTGTGGTCCCCACGTTTCTTTGTGTCTGCTAATGTGTGGCGAGGTGTGGCGCCATTTGAGCTCGCCACAAAGTGTGGCGTGGAGAGTGTGGCGGTGGCAGGCTTTGGCTGCAGACCATCGAAAATGGGGAATGGAATGGAAGGAGCCAGGGCATGAATGAGCCGTTTTTCATTCGGCCGGCCCGGGAAAACAGAGAAGACGGGCTGAGTTTTCAGTTCAGACGGATTGGGCTTCGCCGATACTGTTGGACTAAGTTTCAAAAAAAATAAATATAACTGGGCTATGATTGCAATTTTGGGCCCGCAGGTTTCGTCCTTTTGTTTCGTCCATTTAGCACCGGCCCCGCCTCTAGTAGTTCATTTGGAATCTTTTACTTTTTGCGAAGTGTGAGCGAACAAGCGCACAAATTCTAAAGATAGACTTTTCTCAAATCCAAACTCCCACGTCCCTGTTGGCTTCTTGAAAATGGGCTACCTCAAAAGCATCCACAATAATTGAAGTGCACGTAAGTTTCTCACGCCACAATCACATTAACCAAGTCTCTCGAAGTAATTTTGGACGACTAATGTAGGTTTTGTGGCACTAGTATCATAAGGACGCCCGACGTGTTCCTAGAAAAACAAACAACTTGTACTCTATTGGGCCATATTCATACGGTCTCCTAGAAAAACAGAGACTTATCTACAACCTCGGGCCATTTTTACATGGTCCTCTATTTTGAACACGTGAGCTGGTGTAGTTTTACATGGAAACGATCAATACATCAGGAGAGAATATAAGTGGTCTCTGTTTGATCAAAGCCGATGTGATAAATCGAATATGTCTATTTATTACTTGCTGTTGCGCCAAATTCAGACATGCTAACAAGAGAATCAAATAAACATACGTCGCCTCACATCAATAACGAGTGAGGAGTGGAATTATTTCACTCAGAACCTCTTTCGACAAGGAAGTATCGATGGGCATTGATTCACTGATTAGGCCCTGTTTGGAAGGCCGGTTTTGAGGCTAATACCCTTGTAAATTACAGGCCACATAATTTTTACCCTCGGTGTCAGAAAACTCTGCTTGGATGGCTGGTAACAGGTAAGATAATACGACTCCGTTTTTGCCATTCCGGCGGAAAATAAAAATCGTCGAACGAGGCGATTATTTTTTTCCGACAACTATCGGGCTCGAGCCCGCCCCTTCGTCCGCCTCTTTCGTTCATCGCTCTCCCCCAAATCGCGCCCATCCCGGCGCCACCCCGTCGTCCAAACCTCGATCCGCGTCACCTTCGCTGTTTTGGCATCGATTAATGGCGTCTTCGCCGTTTGATTCACCGACCTTGGCCGCCGCCGTTGTCTGGCTTTGATTCTGTCGTCGTCGTCCACCCCTGTACTTATGCCGGCGTCGTTGTTCAGATCTCGACCTGTGGTGTTGCCGCCGTCATCCTGCCTCGATCTACGGCGCGCTCACATTGTCGGACTCCGCCTGCATCTTCGCGGTCGTTCGGTACCCAATCTGAGCTTCGATCGATGCCTTTCAGACTTTGTAGCTCTCAGGCCTTGACCTGGCATAAATGGCGTACTCTTTTCTTCAATTCGTGTCCAGAATCCAGCACCTGCATCTCTGCAGTCAGTCGTTTTGCCTTTGGACGATGGCAAGGGACAGGAACATCAACTGGCTCAAGCTCCGCATTCCAGCTTTAGGCTACACCGATGGGTCGATCAAGACCCTTTTTTCTTTCCTTTCTCCCAAGCAGACAATTACCAGGGTATTTGGTTTACACCGGTAATTGTTGTGCACATGAGATTACAAGCGGAAATGCTTTACGGGTGTAAATGATTACAAATCTTCGAAACAGGCCCTTAGTCAATAAACGTATCAACCTAACATGCTGCATGGAATCATAATAGATTCTTAGTTTTCCCCGGCGGGCCCCATACATTACTGTTTTACTGTTACCCTGTAGCAAACGTTCAGCACCGTTGGATTCTGAATCAACGCCTCTTTAGCCAGTAGCCACATCGCGTGCCCTCGCGAAGCTTCCGGCCATGTCCTCTTCCTCCCGAGTCCTGTCTTCCCGTCTTCCACCTCCTCCAATTGCTCACCAAGCCGTTCTCTCCCGCCGATTGCTCACCAAGCCGTTCTCTCCCGCCGCCTCCCTTGCCGCCTTAGCCACCGGCAGCTGCGATGACTTCCCCTCACGCCTCTCGCTGCCCAACCTTTGCAAGGGACCACAGCCAAGCAGTAACGGGCGGCGTCCCCCACCAATTCCAATCCTTCTCGAGCCCAACCTGGCTGCTTCCTCCGATGGCGGCGCCTCATAGCGACGCAGCCCCGCCCGACGACGTCATCGCCTCTGCTAGCGGCGGCGCGCCCGCTCCCTGCCATCCCTCTGCACAACGTCCACCATCCCCTCCGCCATCGCCGATTTGGGGTTGAGGTGGCCTCAACTACGAAGCGGACCAGTATTCCCGTTATGCGAGGTGAGTCCACAGCTTGCTAGATTCCACTGCACTCATATATTGATTTGGGCATGTTGTGCAGTGGTTTCTGTTGGGGGCGTCCGCTTGCCGCTGATGTACATACGCTGGATTTGCGGCTGCCGATCGTGCTGCTCTGGTGCATACGTGGAGTGATTGGTTCTCATGTGTGCTGGCTCCATCAAGTTACGGTATGATGAATTTCTGTTTTTTTTTTGTTAGAAACTGTTGTACTGCAAATTGTTTCTACCCTTCATTTTTGTTGCCATTGCTATAAAAGCTTAATGGCTTCAATTTTTTCACTGAATATTCAGAGAACGAAATGACGTTTCAGTTCAGCACTCAAGATGTCATACATGCCGCTTGGTTACTGCCACTGAAATCGTTGATTTCTTTTCACAGCCACCACCCTGCCTTGCCATGCAGCTTGCGCCGCTGTGCCGGATGAGGGCTGACAACCTGAGCTCGCGCAGTTCGCCCCTACCGCTCCGTGCTGCCGCCGCCACCGCTGGTATGGCTTTTCATGTGGATATTTTATCAATTGTTACAAGGATTAGGTTTCCTCAGCCGTGCAAGTTAGCTCTTATTTTTTCCCTAACTACAACATGATGCTATTTCAAATGTTCCCTTTTACTGTTAGCGTTCAACTGGAGTTTTTATTTAGTTCTGGTGTTGTTGATTCTAATTACCGACGAAAAAAAATTAGGAATCACTATAAACCAGTGTATTGTTAGGGGCCAGATTTTATTTAGTTCTGATAATGTTGATTCTAATTCCTCTGGAATGAAAATTATGAAATTAGAAGACACTACGACTCTATGTATTGTTAGGGAAATAGATCTATGTGCTGATGCTTTTTTCAAACTGACTGTATTTATAGGTTTGGTGATCTCATGTTCGTCATATGGCCATGATTTGAAGCTCTTAACTGACAACATTATTTTTTGGGAATTAATTGAGATAATAAATGGCATACTGTCACGAGTATGGATAGACATATTTCTTCCTTTATGTTTTCTGCAAATTCAGTTAACAGATTAATGTAACCAATGCAAATTTATTAAACGGGTTATTTTTCTTTCTCATGTACTGCCAGGAACCTTTAGTTTTGTCGTGAGCTGGTGATCTTTGTCCCAGGAATTGAAAAACTTCTTTCACTGATGGACTGTATAACTGCTATTTTGGTTCTGCAACATCAACCTTCAGGACATTGCATAGTCATTCTTCTATTTCGCTCTGTGATACTTTGATATGTTGCTTGCTTCAGAAATGCTATATACTGCCCCCTCCTTGATTTTTGTTAGAATGCTTTGTTCTCTTATTGTTTAGTTGACCGACATTTTACTGCTTTTGATATTGTCTTATAGTCTCTAACTTCTGATTGATGTTCTTTTGCAGCTTAAACAGAGCCAAAAATTTTGTGCATATATAAGATTATTAGTTGTGTTAAGGTACTAAACAGTCAGGTGGGAGGTCCCTTCTTTCACATAGAGAGAGTAAAACTGGAAAAACAAAACGACAATGAACAGAAGTTGAGGTGCACAACTGCTTGTGAAGGGTTGATTCAAATGAGGAGAGTGGTATATCCCATCTTTCACATAGAGATCCATTTACTGAATGATTCCAGCATTTTTGGTTCCTATTTTGCTTACGAATTAGTCTTCCATTGATGTTGCTTTACAAATAGTGTTCTATGAATTAGTCTTCCATCAGTCTTGCCTTAGAGATAGTACATGAGAATTATGAGACCTTTTCCTCTTCAGCACAACATTGGGCTGCTCAGGTGCTCCCGTAGTGGAGTGACACCATCTTCAATGAGCTTGGCATTTGCGTTAGGGTGAGATCTGTTTTCTTGAGAAAATTTGGGATTTTAAGTAAATAGTATTTTGAAATTAATTGTGAATTTGAGCCCAGTTCCAGAAAACCTCTGCGATGAAATGAACCTGTAGTTGTCTGATGTTAGGTATTGTCCTAGACTTTTCAATCCAGTTCCATAATTTAATTTTATGCGATTTTCATCAAGAATTTTGGCATAAATTATAATATCTGACACCTGCTTCCTTCATAACACTTAACGCACTAGCTAATCTGAACTCCCTTTTTAATCTGCTGAAAAACCGAGACATAGAGGATGCTGGCAGTACATCTTAGGGCTGGGAGTGACTGATGCAGAGAACACTGACAAGCATCCAAAGACCCAGCGACCACCACCCCTCCCCCCCCCCCAACCACCACCAAAAAAAAAAAAAGAAAGAAAAGCATTTTTCTGCATATCTCAGGTTACATAGGTTAGGCAATTTATTTTTGAATGCCTTAGTTTTCTTAGGTGTGTTGAGCCTTTGTATGTTTTGCGATCCATCAGTTCGTTGATTTGCCTGTAGTGGTAAAATGGAGACCTCACAAGATGAAGCTTTTTGCTCAAATTACATCTTGCTTTTACATTTCTCAACGTAACTTAGACGAAGGACCATCACTTTAGATCATTTCCATACCACAAAAGGTTTATATGTTCCTTTAATTATAATTATGCAAGTTAACCAAAATTAGTATGAAATAATAAATATCTCCATTTCGAATTAGTAATGCATCAACTTGCCCGTGAAACTTGGGATTTCAGGTGCACCATTGATTCTTGGTATCTTAATTAATCTAACATACAATGTATTCATGGAAAGTAGAACTGTATATGCTTTGCCAGGGCTGCTAAATTGAATTCTATACTTTTGGAATGTTCATGTTCTGATGGCTGTAGCGATTCATGAACATGATCTGAAAACGTAGCCTGCAGGTGTTTATTTCAATAATGCATTGCATTTCAAAGGTTTAAACCACTTGTGTTTGCGTACAATTTAGAACCATTTCACTATACTTCAGTTCGGATTAGGTGTATTGAGCATGTTCATGCATTGGCTGCTCCATTTAGTATTTTAATTAGCTTCAATGGGAAAATGACCAGTGTTATGTTTAATCACATCATGGGTTAATTTATTTCTTAATGACAGGAAATTGAGCCAGGGAAGCAATTGCACAAAGAAAAGAACAAAGGTATGACGTGCCAACTCCTTTCTGTTTTTATTTAGTGCAAGTATGTTTGTTTCTTTGGATGTAGAAAACATGAGAATGCGAAGCTTCCATTGAATCTATGTAAGCATACGTGTCGAATAATACATTGTTTTGTGTCAGAAGGGTGTAATTGTTTATCTATTTACATGATATGCAGCGATGCTTACTCAGATTGACTAATTGCCGCTCTAAGATTGTACCCGCGGCAATTTGCTGCGGGGTTTCTGGCTAGTCATAAATATACCCATGTGTACTTATCACCATTAGTATTGGTAGGTGCTATCATGCTTTCAAACTATTATTGGGAGATCTGAGCAAGATGCGATCGTGCTTTGCCATCACCGTTACAAAATATGTCAAATTTGGACATTTAAAAGAAAAGAACAATAATGTTAAATGAACACAACAAATTAGAGGAGACAGATAGACTCAAAATAAATTTTCCATGAGGTTAGACCTCATGCTATAAATCCTCCAAAATTGCAATGAGGAAGGCATCCTACATGAATTTCATAGGATTCATGGGAGCACAAGCGAACAAAAGCGCACAAATCAAAGACAGACTTTTCGCAATCCAAACTCCCACCTCTGATCTCTAATGTTTGTCTGTTGAGTGTTGGCTTCTAAATGTCCGTTCAAAATGACTATCTCTAAGGCACCCGCGCGCAATAATTGAATGTGTGTTAAGTTTCTCACACCACTGTCACATCAACAAGCTTCTCGAGTAATTTTCGATGATTACTATGGGCTCTATGATCCTAGTATAAGAAGCAAATCCACCGCGTTCCTAAAAAATAACAAGTACTCTATTGCAAACAAAAACTTATCTACAGACATGAAAAACTATAATTTGCAAGAAAAAAAACTTATCTACAAAACCCGGGGCCATTTCTACATGGACCTCGATTGCCGAACACGTGAGCTGGTGTAGTTTTTCACATAAACGATAGATGCACCAAGAGGAAACAGACAATTATTCAGCGTGTTCGGCCGGCTGGTTTCCAGCCGCTGCTGCTGCTCCTGCTGCTACAGTCAACTGAATCGCTACAGTGCGCGAATCCTCCGCTACAGTGTTCTCTCTCACTATTTAAACTGCAACTGCAACTGCATCCTCCAACCGAACACCTCGATTATCTGGTGGGAACAGACAATTATTATCTGGTTTGGCTTGATCAAAGCCGAGGTGACAAATAGAACCAATGTACGTGCCTGTTTCAACCGCGCGCTCACGTCCACGCGTACAACGGCGTGACGACGAACCAACGTACGTGCCTGTTTCAACCGCGCGCTCTCCCCGCCGCAGCAACCGAACGGGCGGCGCCGCGTGAATTTCGCATTTTAACCGCTCGAGGAACACGTACCCGCGCGCAACCGCACAGGACGCGACAACGGCAGCGGGCGCCGCCACAGCCGCAAGGCAGGCACCTCCGAGGTCCGAGGTTTTTTTTTTTTTCCTCCGAGGTCCAAGGTCCTCCGGCCCCGCCGTCGCTTTCGCATTCCATTCGCAGGGGCCCGACGACGACGAGGCAGTTGGGTCCTTCACGGCTTGCCGAGAGAGGGCGGGCCTCACGCCCGCGCCCGGTCGTCCCGCCCCCTCGCCGCGCAGCCACATAAACGGCGTCCATTTAATCACGAGTCGGGGCGACGAACGAAACGAAACGAAACCGTAGCCCAAGCCCAACCAACCAAAAGCGGCGAAGCGCGGGTTGGCTACTTGTTGGCTTCGTCCCCGGCCCGCCCGCCTGCGCTTCGCTTGCCGTCTCCACCACTTCCACCTCCCGGCTCCCGCCGCGCGCTGCTGCCGTCGCGGAGAAGACGAGGGAGATGGGCGACGGCAAAGGGGCGGCGGGCGAGCCGCTGCTGGTGAAGAAGAGCGCGCGGTACCACCCGGAGTGCCCCGGGTGCCGGGTGGACCGGCGGAAGGAGGAGCAGGAGGGCGTGTTCCCGTTCCCGGATCTCTTCCGCATCTGGCTCGTCACCGTCTGCTCCAGTGCGTGCTCGATCGCCTCGCTCGCTCGCTCTTCCCCCCGTTCATTTGCTCCATTGCTTTTTCATCCCTGCTTTGCTTTTTTCCTTTTCTTCTGGTTTCTGTTCTGTTGATTTTCGGTGCCATTCTCTTAATTAAAAAAATATTTCATGCCGCTGCTACTAGAATTTACGACGCAACTATGCAAAAGGGTCGCATCATTCTAGTTAGATTGCAATATACAGTTGAGGTATGGAGGAATCATTTTTTCCACGGCGGCTTGGGTGTCACCTTTTGCTACGTAAAGGTTGATTAGAGATTAGTAACATCTTTTTTATTTATCTTGTCGCTTAGCGTTTGGGATTTCTCTTTTTTACAACTACCATAACCCCGTTGTGCTGTCCACCTGTCCTGCCGCTTACGTGGTGTCGGTATTTTTTTTCAAAGTTGGTACTGTGCACTCCAAGTTCGTACTGCCCAATGTCAGAGCAAGCACCGTACTGTACTGTAGATACACAGCAGTCGGACGGGTTCGCCATTGCGTTGTCATCATTGCACCCCCAAGCTAGCACTGTAGTGGGCACCGGCGATTGTAAGGAAACTGGCCCGGACGGACGGAAAGGTGGGGAGTGGGCAGCGTGAACGACGCACGGACGGACAAGGAGCGCGCGAACCAGAAAAACCCGCGCGCTAACGCACAAGAAAAGGGCGGCGACAGCCGACAGCGAGTGCTGACCACGCTGCTGGTACGCGATCAGGCGATTGCTATCGATCGCATCGATCACGCCCCCACACCGGCGTCCCGACGACGAGGCCGCGTCCGCCGGTTCGTCGGCCTTCGCTCAGCCGTTTTTTAATTTGGCGCAGTGCGCGGCACGTTCTGCGGGGAGGGACGAGCAAACCTACCCGCAGTCTGCCAAACCGAGAAGCGACTCGCGGGTTGATTATTGCTCAGTTGGGTCCCGTCCATTTGCTCTGCAGCGATCACCGGGGGTTGGATCGGATCGGAGGGAGATGGACAGCGAGGGAGGAGCGTCGAGGGAGCCGCTGCTGGTGAAGAAGGTGAGGTACCACCCGGGGTGCCCCGTGTGCCTGATGGATCGGCGGAAGGCGGAGCGGGAGGTAGTCCGAGAGTGTTCCCCTTCGTAGACCTCTTCCGCATCTGGATCATCACCATCTTCTGCAGTGGCCAGTGGGTGATCGATCGCCCTCCCATCCCGTGCTCGGCTTGCTTCAATTCTCACTTGTTTTGTTCTGCGGAACCTTGACGGTGCCGATACCACCAGTACGTAAGACTCACGTGTTCTTCTAGCCAGAAATTAAATTTCTTAAACGTTTCTCTAGGAAAAAGAGAGAAAGACGAGAACGAGTTTTGGTGCGATCGTTTGCTACGTTCAACTTAAACAATTTGTATGGCCCCGTAGCAGGCCGACGCCATCCTTTTCTTCGTTGTCGCTTTAGTGAATCAGTGGTTCTACGTTTCTATCCTGTCGGCTTCAGTGTTTCATTGTTTTCTACTCCAAACGTTTTTCCCTGTATCTCTTATAAAAGGACTCTCATTTTTGGAAAGGACTTTTAAAAGTCAGAGACGAGTTCTTTCCATGTATCTCTTATAATGTGAGAGATGGCTCCCAGGTCTGCTTTTGGAAAGATACTTGGTGTGGAAATAGACCTTTTTGTGAGGTCTACCCTAATTTATACCAGGTAGCTTATAATCAACTAGTACCAATGCACGTGCGCCACGCACGTGATTAAAGATATATATCACTTGGCAGGAACATAAGAATTTTGTACAACTTGATAATTTGACATTATTTCCATTAAATCAACATAAAAACAATAAGATTAGAAGGAACACAATTCAACTACCAAACATGAATTAGCAACCAGGATTAGAATCATTAGGACTGAAATACAACAAATAACAATAATGATAAAAACATGAGAAATGATATCAACTACGTACATAGGCAATCTCAAGAACCTGATTAATGATCTGTCTGATTTGAATGGGGTAAAATTGTCGCCGGTGGCGATGAGGTTCGTTAGATTGCCCCTTTAAAACTTTTTTTTGGGTGCATCCCCCTTTACTTAAAACTTGGATATCAACTTATTGAGGGTCTCTTTTCATTGTTGTTTATTACTCCTCTAGAACCTGGGCTGTTTCCTTGTTTAATAAATTTCTAATGGCCTCATATTTGATTGAATTTTAGGGAACAGTATAGTGTACTCTTGAATTAAATTTAAAAATATATATCTATAGTAGCAAACATAGTTCCACCATAGTTTTCGTATTATTTAGTCCCATCGTGTATTAGTTTTTAGTTATACTCTACCAAGCAAATGACGTAAATGAGTGACATATATGCACATTGATAAACAAACAAGGAATTTTGCAATGAACATCTTACTTATTTATTCCAACAATTAGGGGAATACATTTCTCTCCACCTGCCTCCCTGCACCTACCCCTTTACTCTGCCATTCCACCTGATCCTTCTCTCTATGTATCCTTACCTCAAAAATTATGCCAGAAACATCTTCAGGAAACCAACTCATTCTGTGAGGTACGAGAGATGATCAGCATTGACTACTTTAGAAGATTAAAAAACCAGAGCCACTATACTCGCATGATGAGCAAAAAAACAAATGAAATTATGATAGCCCAATTAGTTGAGGGCTCATACTATTTGTAACTATCCCCTGAGTAGAGCTCTTTGAGGTGTGTGTGTGTGTGTGTGTGTGTGAGAGAGAGAGAGAGAGAGAAATAATAATTTGTTGTTAATTACTCGATAAATAAACTAAACTTTGTTATATGAACTAAAGCCAAATCATTAAGGATGTGTTTGGTTGAGTGAATCAGATGGGATGGGGACGGAACGGGGACGGAATGGTCCCTCGTTTTGGTGTTTGTTTCTGGGTCCGACGGAGGACCGATCCATTCCACCAGGGAATATTCGCCCAGATGCGGAACGAACTCATTCATCCAAAATCGCTCGAACCAACTCGTCCCGCTTCGACACCGTCTTCTTCCGTCGCGTTGCAACTGCGAGCACGCGAGCGCGAAGGACAATCAACGCCGGGGACGCAGGGGCGGCGCGACAGGGCTGAAGGAAGACATCACGGGCGCGGCCGTGCGCAGCTGCGGCGGAGCAGGCCGCGACGACCTGTGCCGCAGAGCGGCGCGCCTGCTGGGCGACACGCAGCTCCTGCTTCTGCTGCTGGAAGACGAGGGCCAGGCGGCGCGCTTGGAGCGGGCGACGGCGTCGGAGAAGACGGGGGCCGGACGGCGTCGAAGCTGTGCGGCAGGGCGGCGCGGCGTGCTGTGGCGGCGTGGCATGCGCGCGGCGGCGCGGCGGGGCAAGGGGGCGTGGCATGGCGAGGCGGCTCATGGCACAGCTCGCGTCCACGGCTCCTGCAGCTCGGCACGGGCACGCGCTTGACGGCTGGTCATGGTGGCGGGCGCGCCATGGCGAGCTCGTGCAGTGCGCGGAGGAGGACGAGGACATGCGCGTGCAGCGTGGCCGGGTCACGGAGCCGCGGCAGCATCGTGCGTCCGTGTAATTCTCGATTTGGCAGCAAGGACTGCAATTTTGATTGATTCAATCCGTCCCTTGCAAGGCGAGCACGGCGAGGCGCGGCATGGCTGCTGGCCACTCATGGACGTCGTGCCGCGCTACGCGCGCGTGAATGCTCGCAAGAAGGAAGCCACTCATCCACCTCGCCTCTGTCATCCGCGCCAATGCTCGCAAGAAGGAAGCCATGGCCATGGTCCAGATGCCAAGAGGAGCGCAGGCAAGGCGTTCGACGAAATGCCCGTGCCAAAGCTTGACGGAACACATGAAACGTCGTCCATCTCATCCCCCCTCCATCCCTCCTAACAAACAGAAAACAGGGACCGTCCCATCCCTTCAATCAAACAGAAAATGGAACGGTTCCGTCCCAAAAAAATGGGATAGTTCCGTCCCGTCCCGGCTAGTCCCAGAACCAAACACATCCTAAGATTACACTGGATATGTAATCAGCTAAGAAAGGAAGCTATCAATTATCATCGGGGAAGTGAAGCTTTGTGGTAACCTGTACAGACGTTAGAAAGGAAAATAGTGTTCCTAACAGCACCACTACTAAATTAAGTATAGAATTTGATAAATGTCTTTAATGATTTACACTGCTGATGTAAAATAAGTAATAAATAAAGTAGTAAAATCAAAAAGTGGTTCATCGAGGAAAAGTTCAAAGTGATCCTCACCAAGAAAAATAGTACAATTCGAGTGCTGCATCTCAGATTCTTTTGGTGATTTTGTGAAAGATTGGAGGTCAAGTAATTGAATACTACCTGGTCGGTAGGAGCCCAACAAGCTCTTGTATATATCTTGTTCTTTTCTGTCATCTTGTTGAAGCTGCCTTCCATATAAGCTTGTGCCTCGGCAAAGTCAAGCAAAAGTTGATCCAATCTGGAAACTGAGAGTCATTCACGGTGTTGACAAGATTGACAGTGTTCATGTAACTCTGGTAATGTTCAGTCAGAGCCTATACAGAGTTAAACAAACTAATTAGCTCATGAATCGTAAAAGCTTGGTACAGCTTACTAATACTTGCATGTGGATAGCCATATAGTGGGAGCGATGTAGACAGATTGGATGGCCGTAGAATTCCACCTTCTCAGTAGGTCCGACCATGCTTGAGAAGGACATGGTGGTATTGGTGAACATACCATAGCAGAGAGCTGCTGCTGCTGCCGGTTCAAGTTGAACATTCAGAGTCGGGGATTCCACCTGTAGGTTAAAGATAGGTCAATTTGGTCCAGTGAATCAACTGGAAAAGATCTAATGAGAGACCTCCAAATTTGTTCAAGTCCCTACTGTAATTTGGGAGGAGGGAAATCGAGCTATCAGAGTCTTTGTAAATTTGGCAAAAACCGTAACAGTCCATCAGATTTGTAACTGCAACAATCCATTGTCCAGTCACCATGGCTTCCAACACATCAGATTTGTCCAACAAATTAAATTTTGTCAAACCGCAACAATCCATCATATTTGACATTCCTTCAAAATTAGATGAAAAAAATCGTACGAAATACATCGCTCAGAACGTTTGGCAACACGCAAGATAAACAAAAGTCAATTAATTGATCTAAATCACATGGGAAGGGAGGATCGAAAGGGATATGTACATCAGGCCAGAGAAGGCCAGGGGCAGGAGATCATGCGTCGGGGTAGAGCACCGCTGAGAACAGGGAAGCAACATCATCCCAGTGGATCTCAACATTTGAACACAGGGCGGTTGCTAGCAGCAGCATCGGTGGCAGGCGTGTGATTGCCGGCAGATGAGGGAAGAAGAGAGGCAGGCACTCGATCAAGCGGCGCTCGGGGGAGACGACTGGTGTGGGGATTGCCGGCAACGCACTCTTCGTAGTAGATGTGGGGAGCGCCGCCTGGCTCCTGCGAGATCTAGATGTGGTGGAATGGAATCAAGGAAGGAAATGGAGCCGAAGAAGAAATTAATGGAAAGGTAGGAGGATTCCCGGGAGGGTAGTGCGGGCGGGTAGGGAATTCCGAGCGTGGAAAAAAGCTTCGGGATGTCAGGTTTTTTGAACGCGCGATGACGATGAGCGTCACGCTTCATCACGGGGCCAGTGTTCAGAAATTCCGAAGGCAGGATCAAACGGTAGATTAGGTGGGATTAGTTTAGATCAATGGTTAATATACAAGAGGGATAGAATCTGGCAGGTAAAAAATATTTTTTACCTAACTGGTGCCTTATTGGTTTTGGTTTAGATAGATAGACTTGACTCTGTTGCCCATGTGATGGGAGAAGTCCTTTATAACTTATCCTTTAGACGCTCCTTGATTGGGAACAAACTTACAGAGTACAATGATATGTTATTAAAGATATCGACAACCGTTTTAACTAATGAAAGAGACTCGGTTTCCTGGAAGTTACATAGGACTGGAATTTTTTCAACTCGGTCTATGTACAATTATCTTATAAATCAGGATACACCGTTCAGACACAAGTTGATATGGAAATTGAAAGTACCTTTGAAAATTAAAATCTTTCTTTGGTACCTAGCTAGGGGGGTCATTTTAACCAAAGACAATCTAGCAAGACGTAACTGGTCGGGAAGCCAAAAGTGTTGCTTCTGTAATGCTAATGAAACAATTCAACACTTGCTTTTCGATTGCCATCATGCTAAGACAATCTGGAGAGTGGTCCAGACGGCAACGGGCATTAGTCCTCCCACTTCAATTTCTCATATAGCGGGAAATTGGTTGGCGCATTTTAATTCGAAAGTGCGAAATATTATTCTGGTGGGGGTGGCTGCCATGTATTGGGCGATTTGGCGCTGCAGGAATGACATTTGTTTTAATAATTATAAATACACATCATTTATGCAGGCACTTTTCAGAGGTGCGTACTGGCTGCGGTACTGGGCGTTGCTGCAGCATGAGGAGGTTCGCAACCACATTCGAGGAGTGAGCGTCAAGTTGGAAACTACGGCGCTTGAATTTTTTGCTTCTCATGGGTGGAGATTTAATAATAGACTGGAACCTCTTGAGTCTTTTTATGGTTGTGTTTTGTGGTCAATCTGCGGATTGGCTCTTTGTAATAAACTTTTAAAAACCAGGCTGTGTGCTTTGCAGAGGCCGGAAATTTAATCAAAGTTTCCATTATCTAAAAAAAAAAACGTTTTTCCCTGTTCTCTGCTTCGGCCACGTTTGGCCAGGGGCGCGTGCAAATTTGACTTTTTGTTGGCATCAACTTCTCCCTGTCCAGTGTCACAATAATTAATATGGTAGTGTGTATACTGTCACTACCTTGTCTCAATATTGTGCTCAGAAGAGTGGTGTTTTCTTTTGTACTTGGTATGTTGTCACTGTACATAATGCAGTATGTGCTCAGAATTTCCAAAAAAAAAATTTCTCTTGACGGTAGTCATTTTGTTAGTATTAAACATGCATCCTAGGATTTGTTGACTTCTTATATAATTTTCTTATATTTGCTCTTAATGTGCGATAAGATATCCAAATGATTTTGTTTGTTTGCTACATGCAGCCTTGCCGATACAGTCTTTGTTTCCCTTCGTGTATTTTATGGTGAGCAACTTCACTTCTGTTTCCTTCTTAAAATGCGCAATATTGGTGTTAATCTGACAAACAAGAGTGTAGATACAAGGTAGCATTCAAATTTGACAGACATTTTTTTAATACATGATCATTATGTGTTGGACTGATATGGTATTATCGAGAAGGCCCATTGTTTAATTTTCAGGAATCAAACAGGCCCAATATTATGTGTCATAAGATGTTTCTTTCAAATAGTGGATCAATTTCCCAGAATCTAGGATAATGATTAGTTAGTTCGTGTTGTATCAAGATATTACTTATTCACATTTTGCACCACAGCTTAAGGTAGAGCTGATTGCTAAGGGTATAAGCAGTCAAGTTCACAGTATTTATACATTTTTTGAGGGAAAAATTCACAGTATTTGTGGCACTATTCTTTTTTTATTTAAATGATGTTGATTATGGTTGAAGGGTGGAGTGGAAACCTGGTTGCCTAGCCCACCACCCGTGGTGCTAAGAGACTCATCCCAGGGGGGGACCTAATGTAGTACTGTTCATTAATTTGTTGAAATATAACTGGGATATGGTTGTCTGAATTTAAAAAGATTAAGGGAAACACTAGAATCAGTCTTAGCGCTCTTCACATAAAAAATGTCGTTTCAGATTTGGAATGCACATTGTGCTAACTATGACCTACTCATTTACAGTAGTGACCTGTGACTGTTTCTGAAGGAAATATTGGCTTATAGTTTGGCTTTTGCTCTTTTCTCTTTTGGCACATTGCGCCTTGTACAGTTCCTTTTTCTTCGTTTCCTTTGCAATAAAATTTCCTTTGGAGTACACAGTAGGGGCCTCCCTTGCTGTAGTTCCGTTCAAAAAAATAAATAGACAATACTGACAAATGATGTAATGTTCATCTCAGCATGTATAATCCACTTCTAGTGATTTATGCTAGATGTATAAATACACATATGCTGAATATTTCCTTTGGATGGTCAAATGTTGCATATTTTCATTACTTTATTTTTCTTGTTTATCAACACAGTGAATTTTGTTTACAGATAAGGGACCTGCATATTGCTAAACATGAAGAAGATATTGGATTTTATGCTGGTTTTGTTGGTGAGTTTTCTGTTCTGTATTGATCTACCCATAGAATTTGAATGGAGCAGTGCAAGGATATTTACATGGTATGCTTTATCTTTATCTGTCGTTGTAAATTTATGAGGTTTTTGCTATTAATGAAGGCGCTTCATATATGTTGGGAAGAGCACTCTCCTCTATACTATGGGGAATCATTGCTGATAAGCATGGGAGGAAACCAGTTATTGTAATCACACTTATTTCTGTGTGAGTAGCTTCTTTCAACAAACATAGTCGCCTACTCTCATATATATGGGTTTTTGTTTGGCTGTTGTTTTGCTGATACACCAAGAGTTTGGGCATTTTCGTATCTATTTCAGATTAATCTTCAATACTCTCTTTGGACTCAGCTCAAGCTATTGGATGGCTTTAAGCACAAGAGGCCTTCTTGGGTTCTTGTGCGGTATGCTAGGACCGATCAAGGTACCTAAGCATACAAGCGAGTGATTTCCTTATGGCTACTAGAAGCCTCTATCATTTTCTTGTAGCACTTCACAGTTCACACCAACTGCTCTACTCATATTCATAGTATTCCGTTAGTATTCTACTGTTCTACAATAACTAGTGCATGGCCCACATGCCCTGGGTTGGTTGAATGATGTTGACTTATAGATCAGCGATTTTCGTCTGATTTGTGCCTATGCCTGTTCATGAAAAAAAAAAGTGTATGTTGTTCCACAATCTTTATTACGAATGGTGTCAAATAAAACGATCTGTTCTTTACTTACTATCAACAGCTACTTTTCTTACTGAGTTTGTCAACTGGTTGCATTTTTACAGTTTTAGCAGTGCCTTGACATAGTGTGTATCCTTCTTTAATAGTCAATTTTAGAGTAAAGAAGGGCATGCAATCGTTTTCTTTTGACTTTTATGATGCTCTTTCATGATAGGATGATATTCCTTTGCTATATACTGATCGCTGCCCTATATCTATTGTGTTTATACGATTATCCTGGCATATGATATGACACTTCTTTTGATGCAGTGATCGAGGTCATTGTTTTACTCACACTAGACATTTTAGCCGTATGCATCATATGCTTCAATCCTGTTCGAAAATATTCACATCTCAAAGATAACAAATGTGCTCTGTTATTTTATTTTCAAAAGAGTTACAATACTGCTGATATCTATTCAACGCTGTTATCAAATGAAATATTTTTTTCTCAACTTGATAATTGTTGAGCTGTTGCTTACTATGCACAATAAAAATGTTTCACTGCATTAAGTTTTCTTCATGTCTTTTTGTTCAGGCTTATGCTACAGAAGTATGTCGAAAAGAATACAACCATATGGCATTAGCAGTTGTAAGAGGCTCAAATATTATCATTCAAAATTTTCTATCTGAAGTCCCTATGTCATGTTCATGAGTTGCTATTGCTGGATCCACTAGGTCTCTTCCTCGCGCAGCATAGGCCTCATTGTTGGACCAGCTATTGGTGGTTATCTTGCACAGGTAACAGATTATTTTGATCTCCGCGGAAGATTAATATGTGCTTTACCACTTGTTATGATTTTATTACTATTCTGCCCTTCCAGACCAAGAATAAATCTAGTCACAAAGTTCAGAAATATCTTACCAAGGTGTTTCTTAATGATCTTTCAATAAAATGCATTTTTCCTCTGAGGATGGATCGTTTATTTTTTTAATTTATCCAATTGACTTTGATGATTATTCACGATCAAAGTATGCCAAAGTATTGTTCCTTTACTACAGATTAAGTAGAACAACATGGATACAGCAGGTTAGAGACATTCAGCGCCATAATGACCAAAATTAACTATAAACTCGATTAATTCCGCCATATCATTTTGAGAAAATCATCTAAAATCCTTGTAAGCTTATATGCTTGTCTCTTGCTGTTGTATCAGCCTGCAGACAAATATCCAGGCATATTCTCTGAGAAGTCCATATTTGGGAGGCAAGCACCTACTTTATGCTTTATTTTTATGTTGGTCTCTTCTATGCTGCAAATTATATTCTAACATAGTATTATGTAATGTTTCAGGTTTCCATATTTTCTTCCCTGCCTGTGTATATCACTGCTTTCATTTACCGCTCTAATTTCCTGCTTCTGGCTTCCGGTGAGTCTGTTATTCCGATATGCCTACAATGCGTAATTTGTGTTGAGGACTTTGTGCACATCTAGGGTCACATAAGTAGAGAACTCTGTTCCACCATCTTTTTTGGCTGAACTAGACTGGTTCAATTGTCTTGTGTTTGCATATTTGAACCGGAACTACTAACTATTAAAAGTGTTAAAGTGTACCGGTTTCACATTATTTTATTCGTTAGATAAAAACAATATGGTTTAAATACTTCTATCTGAATCTACCAAAGTGAATCCGCATATTGACCCAAAATGCAGTTCATCAATGGGTCAGTTATGTTGGATCTAATATTAATCTTGCTTACTGATTCCAGAAATATTTGAAGCTGCACCTTTTAATTTGTATCATGTACTAGTTAGGTTTTTTTTTTTTTGGTGAGGGAAGCAGGAGGAGCAGTCCCTACTTAAATGTTTCTTGTATCATGTGGTTATTGATAACTCAAGTGAAATGGCATCCTTTCTGAACATTAGAATCTTATTTCTCCATGACGATGAATTTATTAAGAATGTGATGGTTAGCTGAGACAAAGATGTCATTTCGATGTTGTTGTTGGAAAATAAATGCAATTGCAATACCACAAAATTCTTAAGTGAGCCTAACTGTTGTTGCACGTATAAACTGATATTCTTTTTTTGTGCAATATTACAGGAAACCTTGCATAAACATTCTAAAGATACAATTTTAGATGATTCAGTTGAATATGTAGAAGAATTTGTTGCTGGTACAGACGCTCAAGAAAATGGTGGTGGATGTCTACAGTTATTTACAAACTGGCCGCTGATGTCAGCCATCACTGTATATTGTATTTTCTCTCTCCAGGATGTGGCTTATTCAGAGGTAAAACTTACCAGTTGTCTGCTGACTGGTCTTCCTACCATTATTTCTCATGGATTTTTATACTGGCATGCTCCTTTTGTTTTTCCTTGTATCATTTCTTCCGTTATCTTTGTTATTACTTTACTGAATCAGGAAAGACTTGCAGGTATTTTCTCTATGGGCTGTCAGTGACAGGACATATGGTGGATTAAGCTTTTCTTCTACAGATGTGGGCAATGTACTTGCAATTTCAGGTATTCTATAGTATGCGCAGTTAAAAAGTTCACTAAAATTGGTGTTGAAGTAGCCTCATATTAGCTTCAGAAGGGTACTGTTCCTGCTTATGATCCAATAGAGATTGGTTTTAATAACCCCGCCTGAGGGGTGCTAAAGGTTGCTAGACGTGATGGATTTTGTTCATCTGGTTTAAAAGTAAGGTTGCCTTACCTTGATGGCTAGCTTCAGGTTCTGAATCAATGGGCATGTGATTTGTCTTCAGTTCTCACCTTGAGAAATAGGATCCATGGGGAAAGACGGCGCTTCACTAGAAGTTGCATGTGTGTTTAGGTCAGTAGGATGAAGCTGAACTCTGGTGTGCCACAGGCGCTCATGGCTTGGCGCAGCTGCTGGCAAAGACCTAGGTTTCTTGTTGTGGCGCGCTGTTTGCTCATCTAAGGTCTTGTGTTGTTTTGTGTGTTCATGCTAGTCGGCGTTTGTATTTGAACCTTTATTCCTTCTTAGTTCTTAGTGCAATGAAACACAGCTCTGCTACACGTTCGAATAGTAGTATGTGAGGTATTAGTTTTGCGAGGACTAAGGCCGGAACATGTTATCATAAAACTTACTCATTTTTGCAGTTAATTCTCTATTTATTTGCCAGCAAATTTAGGTAAACTGACTATATTTTTTTATCAGGTCTGTTACTCCTAATATATCAAGTTTTGATCTATCCATCAGTTGCAAAAGCAGTAGAACCCTTGACACTAGTTCGTGCAGTAGCGGTAAGACTAATTATTTCTTATTTTATTTAACTTCATTATATTCTAACACTACAACTTATATAGATATTTTTATACACAGATATTGACTATACCGCTCCTTTCGAGCTATCCGTTCATGCCTGCATTATCAGGGCTTAGTCTTCAGTTGGTTGTAAATTGTGCTTCTTTTCTGAAGAATTCTTTTTCGGTGAGTGACTTTGCTGTTCAGAAAAAAACACCTAGGATTGGACACGCTGATATTTTCATGTCTTAAATATGATTTCAAGGTTGATGTTGTTTCTCTTAGTTATTTTTTCTCGAACACTCGGGAGAGCTGTGAATCATTTCATTGATAACAATGACAGGGGAAATAAAAGTTGTGACTACAGCTAAAGGCTTAAAAAACACACTTCAAAAGCAGTACTTGCGACGCTTGAAAATATTTATCTCGATACAATGCAAATCTAGTTTTTAAACAAAAACTCCTTAATGTGTGCAAGCCCATTGTTGTTTAGAACGAATAGGCAATTTTGAAACTGATAATGTTTATTCGCATGTTTTTTGTTTTGACAGAAGCTTGTTCATATTTTGACAAGTATTTTTATTAGGGAAATATTTTGACAAGTACTTCAAATTTAGTTCTGTTTATCTCAGTAATATTTTGACCAATGTTTCAACTTAAAGCAGCCATCATTTTTTATTATAAAATTTTTACTAACACTAGTCTAAATTGTTTCCAGGTAACTACCATCACCGTGTTCAACATTTTAATGAACGAAGCTGTGGTAAGTTATGTTCCTAGTAACGGTAATTTGGTTTCTTCCCTTTTTGCATATTGGTATTGTGAAATTTGTTCCTAACATTTTATGAAAACACAGACTCAGGATGTAAGAGGTGCGGCCAATGGTGTTGCTGTAACACTAATGTCCATCGCTAAAACTGTTGCACCAGCTACTGCAGGAACTATGTGAGTGTTCATTATTGATGCATGATTGAGTATTTTTAAGAGCTGTACATTGCAATTATGTGGAACAGATATATTAGTTTATTGTAAAAGATTATATCGATTCAAATAGTTCCAGAACATCTTTCAGTGCGGCACTAATATCTCTTTGTTGCAAACATTTATTAGGGTTCATTTCTTGTTACCATTTGCTCATTCTGTGATGAAATGTCATCTTATCATGATTGATTTCTTTTTTGCTCTTTCCAGATTTTCATGGGCTCAGAGGCGTCAAACTGCTTCGTTTCTTCCAGGTATCAAATAAGCGTATTTATTTTATTATTATTTTTGCTTTTCTAGTGTGTAGGAGTACTCTACATTGTTGACATTTATTATCTGCTGACATCCGGTCCGAATATTGCAGGTGATCACCTGGTGTTCTTCATGCTGAACGTGTTCACAGTCATCGGCTTAGTGTTCACCTTCAAACCCTTTTACGTAAGAAGCAATACGAAGCATTGAGACGTGAACACTGCGTCCCATGCCACCGAGTGGCTAGCAGATATTCTTTGGGCACATGCCGAGCCAAGTCTATAGGATTCAAGCAAGAATGAACAGATACGAGCAGACAAGTGTATACTGCTGCGTTATGTTTTCTGTGGCAACTCTGAACAAATACTTCGTCCCCTTAAGACTGTTTGTTAGCAGTACGCAGAAGTTACTCATTTGACTGACAGTTGACAGCGTGTCAGCGACACTTCGAGGCATCGAGCAGTACGAATGTTCAGGTCCTGCTAATATTTGTTCAGAGTTCACATGTGTTTTTTTTTTTTGGATAATAGAAACCAAAAGAGTTCCTGGCCACGCAGCCCGGTTTTTCTTTTGTTTCATTATTACATAAAGAGTTCACATGTGTAATGAACGAATCACTCAGCTGAGAGTTTATAGACCATAATATATGCTGGTTTGAATCCCATGTCATCCTTTCTAATAGGCTTGGATGTAATTTCATTTGTGTTTTGACGAAATGTCTCATCCACAGTAAAGCTATTTTGATCCTGAAATATATTATTTGCTCTCTTCTTTTTTGTGAGGATTGTTATTGCTTACATGAAGTTATTACATCTGTATGTTGCCGATAGCATTCAATTTTTCAACGGCCATCGGGACACTTAACATGAGATCATTGCACAAAAATAGAAAGACCGGGAAAAAATATTTATCTGACCATCGTGGACTGGCATTGGACACCAAAATTTAAATCTAGTACATTACTCGTGCAGTGAAGCGCGCAGAACTTGTATCAATGAGATGTACGATTATTGATAATTTTAAATTTTCACTTGATTTGGTGCCAAACACAATAAACACAAAATGGCAAATGTCTCCAAAAAAAATGGGTCAAGCCTGGCGTCAGAAGTCAGAACACACGATGGTGGTGTGCGTGCGCGTAGCAGTTCCTCCTTTTCCCCTACGTTTTCCATAAATTTTCTCCTTCCTCGTGGTCTGGTCGTCCTCAATCCTCATTTCCTGACCTCCATTCGCGCTTCGCCTCTACCGGTCTCCCGGTCTCCTTCCCTCCCTCAGATCGGGTTGCTTGGTGGTCGCCATGGCGGATCAGCTCACCGACGACCAAATCGCGGAGTTCAAGGAGGCTTTCAGCCTATTCGACAAGGACGGCGATGGTACGGTCCCGCTACCTCTCTCCCCCCTTCTTACCCCTCGATGATAATCGCCCGATTTCATGTGTCCCTGCGTTGTAGTCGTGATGGAAGATCTTGTCAACGCCTGCCATTGTTGGTTGAAGTAGGTCGCGGGGTAGGTTTGAAGATTTCAGCATCGGGGCATCTCGAGATGTGGATGTAGATCTCGCGTCTTCTAACTCTTGCGGGCGCTATTACTGTGCCATAGTTTCGCTATCGTTATGAGGAAGAAGATCTCAAATGAGAAGGGTTAGGCTGTGCCTAATCAGGACACCTTCGCTGGCCCTGGAAAGGAAATGTCCACGTAAATCGAGATTACCATGGCTAATTCCCCGTTTGATAAGCCTTGATAGGAAGGCACAGTGATGCTGCCGTAGCCTGCTAGTAGTGTGGGCATAGTGGCGGCACAGCCTGCAGCTGAGTGTGTTATGGGTGCAGCATGCCGTACCCGAATTGTGTTGCGGGTTGTTTGAGCACGGCAGGTCACTAGTTCGTAGAGAGCTATGGGGATGATTGCATGCTGTGTTGGGGCTGGTTGTTGGCTTGTTGGGGTCTTAGCAACATCACATGGTGACCTGTAAAGCGGCACAACTACTGTTTTTTGAGATTATGGTGCTATTTTGTTCACGACCTGCACAAGCCTTTGTACTATATGCCTAAGTTTTTTCATAAAGCTGCACAGCGTTGCTTTTCCAGGCATTGAATTTTTCCTTGCATAGGAGAGGAATTGACCGTTAGCCGTTAGCAAGATAAAATCAGAAAAGCAGGACCTGAGTCAACCATACACACTTTCCATGCCAATTTTTCGCAAGCTGACCAGCTTGGTGAAGCGAGCTCGGAGCTCATGGTAGGATAAAATAAACTTGCCAGAAATTGTTTGACAAGCTTTGACAAGAAATTGAACCGAGATGTGACGACTTTGCTAATTACGATAATGAACCTAATGGGTGCCAATTTTGGTCAAACTTGCCAGTATTTGTCACCCTTAATTTGGAAGTTAGAAGCAAACAGTAATGCAATTTTTCTGCTCTCCCTTTTTCTTATGGACGGGCGTGAATGTAATAAAGTAATATCTGTGAATGGATTTGCAGGGTAGACCTACTATCTGTAAAGATAGTCTACATTATGGTTCTAAAGTGTACTTTTTCAACATTTTTACAAGCTTTAGAGTTCATATATTAATTTTACTATACATATCACTGCTGATGCCAAGTGTCTGTGAAGATTCTATGATACAAGGAGACTGAACGTAGTAGGTGGAATAATTGTTGATATTACAGTTCATTATTACGAATGAGTGGAGAGGGGCTCTAGTGTAAGAAGTAACTGCGAAATTTGCACCACTACAGCGTATCTTACATCCAGACGGAAAAATTGCTTTGGGTTAGTTTCTTTCTGCGGGTCCTTGATTTTACCTTTGAGATTTGAGCCTAAGCAAACTGGAGCCAAGGTCCAGCTTCTTAAATACTGCCGACGACTTCGCATTATTTTAACTGTTATTCATCCATTTTCCTATCATGAAGCATAACTGAAGTTGCATTTATGATTCGAGAAATAAGTAAGCTGGCTGATTTGTGATAATTGCTAACTAACACATGGATCTTCGAAGATGTCCAACTGTGTTCTATAAGAAATGAACAAACAGTTTGATATTGGACTATCACTAGCTTGTTGAATGTGCTTGCTGGCATTTAGTGGATGGACTCATACAATCATTTTGCGTTAGGCTCAAAATGGAATTAGGTTAACAGATGTGGGTAATTGGGAAGTCACTAGTAGTCTTCGATATTTTCAACACTTATTTTCCTTTCTTCTAGTTGTCTTTCTACAGTCTTCTGTAATGCTTTAAATGCATGCTTTGTTGACATAGCAGCAAAAAGTCATTGGTGGTGCTAGAATATATGTAGCCTTCAGGAAATCTGTCTCCTTGGGTTTATCATCTAATATAATGCGGTCCAATATATTTCATCTGTGCGATGACTTGGTCTGGCTTGTGCTAGCATCATGTATAGGCGAAAAAGGCGGCTCCATATAGCGTTCCTATGCTTCAAAATTTGTGGAAGTTCTGTTACTCATCTAGTACTAATATTAAACAGGCTTTAATATTCTTCGTACTGTATATATTGATTAACATGTTTAGTATTGTTATACTCTAGCAGCCATGAGAACTAAGAATAGTCAAACGTCCACTGCAACTAAACTGTGCGGCTATGGTTATCTGATATCAGCACCAAAGACATCGAAAGCATGAATTTCTTTGTATGATCTATCCCTGTATATGATGAATCAAAATTCCTCTTAAATCATGCAATAAGTGACTAATAAACTGCACTTGCACTTTGATGTTTGAGTCCAAGTCTGTAAAAATAGGTATTCTTCGATATCTTTTCTGTCGTTGGTGTTGATTATTAGATCTTAGAGGTTGTAGATGTTTGTTCACTGTGGTACATTATTGTGCTTTTCCCATTTTTGTAACCCAGCTAGTTAGACAGTGATTGTCCTGATTAGAAATTCTTATCTGATGTTCTAAATGTGCTTCTTTCCTTTTGTTGAGTTATTTCTTTCATCTTGATAAAGAAAGCATAATGTAGCGATAGCCTTGATGGGTTAAATACTTCTGATGTAGGTAGATTCCTATAGCACTTAGTTAGATTTTCTACCGCTCAACTGATTGTGTTAAATTTCTCTTGAGGGACAGTTAATTTATGATTGTTTGCTGTCACATGTTTTCTCTGCCTTCTTGCAGAAGTGTTTTTATCCACAAAATTATTTAATACCATGACAGATCGTTGGTATCTGCCACTTTCTAACAGAGTCACTGTAGCACCCAGCAGACTGGTGGTGCCTTTTCTGCTTTCTCTGCTGAAGCAGGTCAATAGAATAACTGCATGGAAAAGCATTGATGCTTGCTTTCAATTGTAATAACTGCTTCAGATCGCTTTGAGGATGAATCTTTTCAAAAGAAACATTATATAGCTACTGTAGTCTTAATAAGGTCAAATATTGAATACACTAAAAAGTTGGGAGACTGCACTAGTTGATGACATGCCTTAATTGCACAATCCCAGTTACTGTTAGTACTATATGAAAATGGAAATGGTTTAGACGTGACAGTCTTTTTTGTAAAAAAAAAAAATCCCCTGTTATTGTCTACCATTTGCAATAACAATTTACACAATTTGAATAATCATACTTAGTAATTTTTGTCTCATGCAACAGGCTGCATCACCACCAAGGAACTTGGAACTGTGATGCGCTCGTTGGGGCAGAACCCTACAGAGGCTGAGCTTCAGGATATGATCAATGAGGTGGATGCTGATGGCAACGGAACTATTGACTTCCCTGAGTTCCTCAACCTGATGGCACGTAAGATGAAGGATACTGACTCTGAAGAGGAACTTAAGGAGGCTTTCCGTGTGTTTGACAAGGACCAGAATGGCTTCATCTCTGCGGCTGAGCTGCGCCATGTCATGACCAACCTTGGTGAGAAGTTGACGGATGAGGAAGTAGATGAGATGATCCGTGAAGCTGACGTGGACGGTGATGGCCAGATCAATTACGAGGAGTTTGTGAAGGTGATGATGGCCAAGTGAGATGCCATTTTGAAGCTAGTTTCTCTCCTGATGGTAGTAACTAGTTTAGTGTTGCAAACTGACTGCATTTGGTTATGCCTTATTCTGTGTGAATGAACATATCTGTTGTTTGTTTTCTTCTCAGGGATATTTCGTTTGGATTTGTTTATGGTTGTATCACATTTATGTTATCTTGGCACAACGATGCCTTTCCCTTCCGAGTTGAGATGATTTTGTTGGTTGTAATGCTCCGTATGCAGGTCTGGATTGTGGTGTAGCTTTGCAGCTTTACCGAATGGTTTCGTGGCAATGGCATAAGCACCGCAGGGTTCTGTTTGGTGAACAGTGTCTTCGAAGTTTCGATAAACAGTGTCTAAAAGTAGTCTGCAGATCTCAGGATTCATGGTTGAACAGTTGGGCCCGAGAGTACGGTTTTGCCCCTGGCTCATATTTCTGTTCTTGTTTTTCCTCTTACGAAAGTCTCTAAACTTTATCCTATTTTATGAATTTAATAGCAGACCTTTCCCTATCTTGAAATATAAAATCGTTCACCTGTAGTATTTTATTGGAAAAGGAAAGGCAACGCAAAAGACACATTAAGTCTTCCTGTATACCGAGAGCAGATGGTCGAAGGCGACAATTCACATATTTGTCTTCCCTATAAAGAGGCAAAATCCCAAACATGAATTATTGAACAAACTATTTTGTGCAATGGAGCTTTTGTCTCTTCACTGATTCTTCAGACAGACCTTTGATAGAGTAAGACATTTTATTTTCGGACAAAACAAACAACTTTTCAAAGGTCAGGGAATTCCACTAACAAACTTGGATAATCAAACAGAAGTGACTTGATTATTCAAATAAGGTATGATTGGCGTCGAAGGAAAGGCTTCTTATGTCGGCCAAAGATTAGAAATGAAGAAGAGACATAAAGAAAGTTAGGCATATAAAGTTTGAAAGTATATCTTATAATGCTTCTTTAAAAGGCAGTTACCATGGAGGCACACTCGCATCTCTAATGACTCTCAAGAGTCAATTCAATTTCATTTGAGCATACAAAGTCATTGCCTTTTCCATACAACAAAACTCAGCTGATTAGCAAAAGTAGATCCTACTAGGGATGAAAATGGAACGGCAATTTTCCGAAACTACCGACGCCGTTTTCACTTTTTTCCCGATCATTTCCGTTTTATTCAAAAATATATGGTAATTGGACGGTATTTGGAGTGACAAATATGAAATATGATTCAAAAATGATTTGAGCATTCTTTCGTCCGTTTTATCATATTACCATATTTACCGAAAATCATAACCGAAATTTTCGTATTTATCCGATATTAATCGAGCATATATGCGTGAGATGGATTATTAGAAGCATTCCATTCAATACATTCTAGTATTTGACCATTTCATACTTCCGTTCAAGTATCATGTTCATACCTTTTGTTATTATCCATGCATGCAGATCGTATATGTGCATGTAGCAGCGTATCATATGATTGAAATATAAACATATTATTTAAAGTTTACACTACACATATGGGAAAATGTATCGCTTGTTTGTGTCCTCGTCTTCCGTCACATTGGTTGGCCACCACATCAGCATCGCTCTTGTCTGATGTGAACTATCATTTTCTGACCGGTATCGATATGTTTCCGCTCAGCTTATTTCGTTTTCGATGTTTCCATTATTTCCGATGCCGTAACCGTTTCCGATGTTACCCTTTTTGGTTCCGATTTCGAGATAAAAATATACGAGTGAAAGTGGTTTAAGATATTTTCCGATAGTTTCCGACCGTTTTCATCCCTAGATCCTACCATTCAGATTACACAACAAGCAAGCTTTCATGGGCTGTCATTGCATCTCAGACTAGATTAATCGCACACCTTCCTTCCTTCCTTCCTTCCTTCAATCCTTCCTCGCTTTCTCTTTCTACTTTTGCAAAGTAAATCAGATCAAAGACCGGGCAGCTTTAAAATCCACGATGCATGCAGCATGCGGGCAGGCAGTTCAGCAGCAGCAGCTCCCATAATTGCCATCTCATGTCTAAAGTAAAATTCTACTGCTACCGGCCAGCCTGGGTTAACTTGAACGGCTAAACTCCATGAGACACCCGTGCCCCTGTTTTCCAGCTGCCTAACTCGGCTTGGTTGACATCTCCTGCTCATTCCACATTATTATTTCTCCTACTCTGCGAGACCCTTGCGTGACAGTATGTACAACCACATATACAATTGCACCGCAATGCATGGTCTCAGGTTGAAGTCAAAGACATGGAAGCTGAAATTTCAAACATGACGAACTGTGCATCCATATCTAGAGACTGACGCACAGTGCACGAGCTGAAAGGTACCAACAAAACAGTGATGGATTAATCTCATAACAGCTCTGATAGTAACCTTGTCATATGTACTAGACATTGATGCGTCGTTAGCACCCCGTAATGAAAATGAGATTGGGTGAGTAGCTGTATAGCTCAACTCATACTTTCCACATCCTATGCATGTTGGCAGCAATCACCAACTAGTAACTACACATTTGAAATTTGATGGTCAGCCCAAGCGGTCGACGAGGAATTCCGAGAATCCCCGAGGAATCAGAGGCTTTCCCGGGTCTCCCTCAAAACTCATCACGTTTCTCTTTCCTTGGTAAGAAGAGTTTCGCTTATGCTGGTGGAATGCAATGGTGGGGCACAGGGATCCTTGGGTTCCGGTGCACCGCCGCTGCCGGAGTGCTCGGTGCACTCGATCTTGGTCGCCCTCACCCTCTTGCTCCAGCTCACGTGCTGCCCCCACGACGCCACGCGCCTGCGCACGCTCTCCACCACACCGTGGGCGTAGCCCCGCGGGCCGCGGCGGTGGCGCCACCCGGCGCTCACGAGCGCGGCGTGCAGCTCGGACACCACCTCCGCCATGCCCGGGCGGCGCTCCACGCTCTCCGACACGCACCGCGCCGCCACGGCGAGCACCCGCGCCACCGCGCGCTCCGCATGCGCTGTCGGCGGCGGGGCGGCCACCCGCGAGTCGAGCACCTCGCGCGCGCGGCCGGCGGCGATCAGCGGCGTGGCCCAGGAGACGATGGACGACGGGCAGGAGTTCACGTCCATCACCTTGCGCCCGCTCACGAGCTCCAGGAGCACGACGCCGAAGCTGAACACGTCGCTCTCCGGGCCCAGCCGGCCGGGCTCCGTGTAGCACGGGTCGAGGTACCCGATCGTGCCCGCCGGCACCGGGCCCGCCTCCTCCTCGTCCTCACCTTCGTCGTCGCGCGCGCGGTCTCGGGCGGCGACCCGGACGGCGAGGCTGAAGTCGGCGAGCCGCGCGCGGCCGTCGCGGCCGAGCAGGATGTTGGCGGACTTGACGTCCCGGTGGATGACCCGGGGCTCGGCGGCGTGCAGCGCGAGCACGGCGCGCGCCACGTCGAGCGCGATCTCCACGCGGCGCGGCCACGGCGGCGGCCGCGGCGACCGGTGCAGCAGGTCGTGGAGCGACCCGTTGGGCATGAACTCCATGACGAGCAGCCGCGGCACTGGCGCCACCACCCCCGCCTTCTTCGACCCCGCCTCCTCCGAGGCCGCCGGCGCCGCGACCCCGACGATGCCGACGACGCCCGGGTGGCGCGGCGCGGCGGAGAGCACGGCGATCTCGTTGGCGAGCTTGGCCTCGCCCTGCCCGTGCGACGGCCTCTTGACGGCGACGACAACCATCCTGCTTCCTCCTGCGCCACCGCCCCCCCGCAGCTTCGCCCTGTACACGCTGCCATGGCTGCCCTTGCCCACGAGGTTCTTAGCCGCGAAGCCGCCCGTCGCCGCCTCCACCTCCTCGTACGAGAACTCCTTCATGGCGCGCGCGCGCTCTCCACACCACGTCTCGTACGTGCCCTCTCGCTGCAACCACGCGCCGCTGCTGGTGTGTGAATGGGCTGGAGCTGTGCAGAGAAAGCAGGTTGTTAGCAGCAAGGAAGCAAGCAACCAGGCCACAGCAGGGAATAAAGGAAAAAGAGGGCGCAGAGAAAGGTAAAGGCATGGGGGATCATCAAAGGAAGAGAGAGGAGGGGGTGGTAAAGTCGATCCTTGCAATTTTTTTAGAGAGAGATAAAGAGGATCATTGCAGCAGTGATCTAGAGAGAGATAAAGAGATGCGTGATGAATGATAGTGCTGTTGCTTGGTCCCCTAAAGAACAAATTTTGTCTTCTCAAGGGAAAAAGGCCTAGAAAAAGCAAAGTGAGGAATGCTAAAATGGCTTACTTGCTGGTTCCTTCCTCCTGTTACTTTCTTCTCCCTCTTTCTCTCCTGTAGATACCTTCTTCCCCTCTCTCTTCTTGCTACTAGTACTATTGTCTTCTTGCTACTAGTACTATTGTTTAGAGGTAAAAAGTGACACGAGGTGCTGCATGGTGCTTGGACGGATTCCGGAGTTTCAGATGGTTGGAGTGGTTGCGCTGGCCACCGGAAGTGCTTCGCAGGAAGCGAACAAATCCGCAACCGAGATTCAGAGAATGTTTATGCGTCAGAAGGGAAAGCGTGTGGGCTGCGAACTGGCTGGGTTCGGGGTTGGTGCCATGAAGAAAATAAATGCATGTTCATCCTCAGGAAGCTATAGCCCCACGCACCCGTCCGATGAACCCTAAAATACTCGCGCGCGGCAGATCATATCATTGCCTGTTGGAAGCGACGATATTAGTTTGTTCTGCCTTAGAAGATAAGAAAGGATCACAAATAATAACAGACATGCGCAATATGTGTCGCAGTAGTAGCTGAATGTGTTGGTTGTAATTTGAAACAGAAAAAGTTCTCTTGGGATGTACTGCAAGTCAAAATTTGGTTGTTAGATGACAGTATGACAGGATTGTGCCGGAATCTTGTTACCTCGAAGATTTGGTAGCGTCATCTCTATATATCCTTCGAATCCAGCTGGGTGGGCATGGCCAACCACGCGAATCCCAACCAAATAAGCTATAGCTAGGCTCAATTCTCGACCCTAAAAGAAGACCTTGATATCTACTGAGGAACTAATTAGATGAGAGATCCTTTTTACTCCCTCCCTCTATTGACCTTCATGCTCATCGCTTTTTTCTTTGTTCACTCGTGCATATTACAAAAGTGCTGGATGAATTACCCTGTTCCCTCACCTAGATTTCTAGTTGGGACGAACAACGACGGCGTGACAGCAAACTCCTTTCTGATGTTAGTTTTTCACCACCAACAGAAATCCTCTGGCTTGCGACAGATTTGACAGCTGATCATTAAGGCCTTGGTCGAACATTGAACATAACGCACCAGACGTGTGAGGAGATAACATTATACTCTAAGCCACATTATGAAAATAACTTGATCATAATTAAGTGGCTGTTAGCTTGAGGGAGTCAAGCGTGCAAATCTGTGTCGTTTGGCGCACACAACATCGTGTCCGGCAAGTTAATCTGTAGTCTACATTATTCCGAGTATTCTTTGACCCATGCATACTCTTGTACATGCGTTTGGTGAAGAAACTGGATTTAGTCATTTAGATTGCGATGCCTATATAAAGCAAAGTTTATAAATGTATAAAATGTTTATGCCGTACGCGAGGAAGTGGCATTTGAGTCGACTAGAGGAAAGTGGCCATCATCATTCTCGACACGATGAGTCAATGATTCCACCCACGAAAAGAGGACGGTTGTTCTCTTCTTCTCCAGGTCAAAAGAGAATCGTTTGTGCGCTGGGTCATGATGCGTTTATTCGCGCTTTCTTCTTCCTCCCGGACGGCCAACACATTCCATTTCCCCACCTCCAAGCAGCCGAGAGGAGGTGAGGGTGAGCGGCATCGGCGAACAGGGAACGAACGGCCCCATTTGTAAGCGCTCTGCTCCGTGACGGTGGTGTTTAAGCTCAAGTATTATTTATAGCGGCAGCATTTGTCCATCCCCATCCATCGGTGCAGTGCATCCATGACGGTGTCAATCAAAAGCGTGTCATGTCCAAAGGCAAAGCTTACGTACGGCGGCCGTAAACAAGAGTCAGAGTGTCGTCAATCAAGGACGGTAGCAATATGTTGCGACGCCGCTGATGACGGCACCTGGCGCTGCGCGAATGATGATTACTGCCGAGAAGCGATCGAACGGCATAATTAAGCAGCTGGATTACTGGCCGGCGGTCTTCGTCCACGGGGCCATGATTCTGTCTTCCACGGCGCACCCCTTCGCCTTCGTTCGACTCCCCAACGTCTCCAGCATCAATGCAGCCCACCGCACCGCACCGCGGCCGGCAGCGACATCCGCTTCGGAGTTTGGGGAATTAAGCGGATGAAAGGGCGCTTGCTTTTGGCCTTGGCGTGGTGGAGCGGGGCGAGAGCGCGAGTGGTGGAGATGGTGAGTTGCGTTCGGTGCGCGCGCGCGAGACGAGACATCGACCTCAACCTCAACGAATCCCTTTGATCCCTCCCGTTAATCAGCTGTGATCAAGTATCCTTTGTCGGGGTTACGCAAGCACCGTGCACGGCGTGCCGAACGAATCCCGCGAGTCAGTATATAACGCCATTTCATAACCGTACGTCGTGGATTAGGTAGCAAATGGTCAGACACATCACACATGCAACGATGGCGGTGACGATCGATGATCACGTGCCGTTTTGTTCGGGTTTGACCTGATGCGCGCGTGAGCCTCAAACCACGCACGTTAACCTGCTCCGGCTTTCGAGCTGTATACGTGTGCCACCTGGTTAATCGTCTGCCAATTGGGGTTCAGGTAGGGTAACAGACTGAAGACGACGACACGGCGGCTCAGATCGATCGTTTCAACCCTCGCGGGAGAGACTTGCTTGGAAAGGGCAGGCAGACAGCGGCGATCGTTTTCGCTGCGCCCCAACTTGTGGGTAGAGCAGGTGGCCGTCGAATTCCAAGGCATACATGCTGTATAGTATATGACATCTTCTCTATATATGTTCATTCCCGTACGTCTCTCTCATCCTCGTCGTCTCGACGCGCGAGGTTGAGGTTAGTTAGTGAGCTGCGTGACGTTGACATGATCTGGTCGTCAACACGTGACGTGTACATGACAACAAAGAGCAGCTAGATATAGCCCTGCTGACACACAGGAATGGGACGGCATGGTTTTTTTTGTTCACGGGTTTGGCGCCAAGATTGAAGGCGGGTTAAGAAATGGAGGGGACATGATGTGGAATCACGGGTTTTGCTCTGCTGTATAGCATAAAAAGGCCCTGAAACTATCGGCCCGCCCCAACGGAGCTGAATAGGAGCAGCAAGCGACACATCGGAACGAATGTGGCCCGTCCAAGTAGCTCAAGCATGGCCCAAATGAGAGTTTCCATGGGCTGGGCTTATAGAATTCACAAGTTATACCTTTCACCCGCTCCTTTTTTAAAAGAAAACAAAGGGCCTGTTGATCTCATTTCCGGCGGCGAATCTGCCGGCTCTTTCTCGCCTCCGGTGGCCGGTCCGGCGCCGGAGGTGGGAGGGAGTCGCGACCTCGTTGTCCGGTGTATATACCTCCCTAGTTTCCTTAGGTTAGGTAGCTTAGGGTTTGGTTTTTGTTCTTCCTCGTCGTCGGTAGCGGCGGTCCAGGCTGAAGCGGTGGTGGTGCTGGCGGCTCGCCGGCTCGTCGTCGTGGCGTTCCAGGTCGGGGGCCTTCGTGCTGGTGCGGCGCCCGTTTCTGGCGCGGTCTGGCGGCGCTCACGTTCTGGGCGCTCTTCGCGGCGCTCGGGTGCGGAGTTGCTGATGATGGCGAGGAGTTTTTGTGCCGGCGGAGTTCTCGCTGGTGGTGCCTCTGCCCGGTTCGGAGGTGTCTTTATTGGCAGACTTCGTGGCGGCTCCTGTGTCTGGGACGGGGTGGTGAGCGGCGGAGCCGCCTCGTCTAGGGAATAATGTTTCCCGGCCTTCCCCGTCTTCGACGGCGTTTTCTCTCCGGCGCCGGAGTTGTGGCTGTGGAGTTGGGGTCTGTGGAGGACTCCTAATCAGGGGAGCTCGTCCAGGATTGCGGAGGTGCAGTTGGTGTTCAAGCTTCGGCGGTCTGCTTCGCGCCGGGCGACGGTGGAGTTGATGGTTGGCGGCGTGGTTTGGCGACGGCGAAGTTGATGCGGTCAGTTGGTGTTCAAGCTTCGACGGTGGAGTTGAGGTGGTTGGCGGCGTGGTTTGGCGACGGCGAAGTTGATGCGGTCAGCGACACGCCGTGCGACGGCGGCTTCGGTGTTCGGAAGCGCGTTAGGCGACGGCGGAGCTGTGGGGCTCCAGGTCTTTGGGGTCTCATTGTAAATGCCGGTTGTCTTCTGTAATCTGTTGGGACTTTTACTCTTCTCGTACCTCTCACTCCGCGTGGTGACAGTCGTGCAATATTTTCTCGAGGGACGCGTTTGTTTTTCTGGGTATAGATGTAGGGAGTTCGTGTGTGTTTGAGTGAGTCATGTCTCCTTCGATGTACACGAACAGATACTACATTTATAATCAGGATTGAGAGGTTAAAAACAAAGGGCCTGTTCGGCACCTAAAAAAGTCCGGCTGCTGGCTCTTGGCTTGGCTGTTTGCTACTCACACCAGCAGCCAAAAACAGATGCAGCGGGCTGTTTAACCGCTGCAGCGAACAGGCCCAAAACATTTATTTGGTTAATGAATCACTTATGTGTCACATGATTGTCTCAGTCGGACGCAGGTACCATATATAAATTCCAAAGCAAGCTGTGCTTGAAATTTTAATTGTAACAGAAGATGATGGTCGGTTATTGTCAGTGATTGTATTTGGCTGAAACTTTCTAAGAGGTCAAGACTATTATGGTTAATAACTTCTCCGAAGGCTAAGGCTGAGACTAATACAATCTTCTCATTATCTAATAATAGAAGATATGTTTAAAATCTTCGATGTTACAAGGCACATTTATTCGGATCAGAATTTTGAAACTAGAAACGATTTCTTTCTTTCTTTTTTTTGCGATGAAAACTGGAAAGGAAATAACGATGACAGAAGCCATCGGAATGAATCTGCAATGTGTAAAAGTTGACAAACCCATTTTGATTTGGTGAAATCGGACGGTTTATTTTTTACTGTAGGATGTGTATCATCGGATGCGATGGATGGATCTCTGGTCAGTTGTGTCACCCTCACATCCAGCCACGTGATGAATCGAATATGGTCCCCACGACCCCACCACGGGAGCGGGGGCAACAAGGAACAGGAACGAACCGGCAGCGGAAGAGGCGCCGTTTCAATTCCTCTCGTCTTCTTCCCCCGCCCTCTCCCCCCGAAACTCCCCTGCAATTTCATTCGCATTTTCATTTCCCCTCGACTTCACCCCACGTCTCCGCCCCAACCCCAACGCCTCCCACCATTCGCCCGCCTCCACACATGGCGTCCCCTTCCCTCGCCGCCGCCGCCGCCGCCACCGGCCCCGCCGCCTCCCCGCTAACCCTAGACCCCATCCCCCTCGCCTCCCGCCCTCCCGCCGCCGCCGCAACAACCGCCGCCGCGCGCAAGCGCCCGGTCCTCCTCCTCGACCACCGCCCGCACCCCGCCTCCCCGACCCCGCTCGCCTCTTCCGCCGCCGCGCCCCAGGCGCGGCGCAAGAGGCCGCACTCCTCCTCTTCCCGGCCCCGGTGGCAGACCGCGCTCAGCGTCGCCGCGAAGAACGCGGCCCTCCTCGCCGTGCTCCTCTACCTCGGCGACCTCGCCTGGCGCTGGTCCCACCCGCCCCCTCCCCCGCCGCCCGGCGGAGACGGGTACGAGGCCCGCGTCGCCGAGGTCGAGGCCTCCCTCGCGCGCGCCTTCCGGATGATGCAGTTGCAGCTCGAGGCCCTCGACCGCAAGATCGACGGCGAGGTCGGCGCCGCCAGGGGCGAGCTCGTCGCGCTGCTGGAGGAGAAGCGGACGGCGCTCGAGGGCCACCTCGCCCGGCTCGGCGTGAGGGCCGAAGAGCTTGGCGACGCGCTGGACGGGCTCAAGCGGGTGGAGTTCCTCAGGAAGGACGAGTTCGAGAAGTTCTGGGAGGAGGTGAAAGAGAGCCTGGGGTCGGAGTCTGGGAGCGAGGTCGATCTGAACCAGGTCCGAGCTTTGGCCCGGGAGATCGCCATGAAGGAGATTGAAAAGCACGCCGCAGATGGCATTGGCAGGGTGGACTATGCTGTGGGATCGGCTGGGGGAAGAGTTGTCCGCCACTCTGATGTTTACGAGCCTAAACGTGGTGGTTTCCTTTATTCATTTTGGGGTGGAGGTAAAGCTGACGCACAGAAGATGCTTCAGCCGAGCTTTGGGGAGCCTGGGCAGTGCTTTCCTATGCAGGGTAGCAGTGGATTTGTGGAGATCAAGCTCAAAACGGCTATAATCCCAGAGGCAATCACGCTCGAGCATGTGTCCAAGGTTTGTATTTTCTTTACAACTTCCATTTCTACAACTAACAGTTTTACATTGCTCTGTGCTTAGTTCTTGTCGGCGTTTTGTTATATTCATATTGTATTGTAAGATTAGATCATGACACTGTATGACCTACATGTAGCTGTAGGATGGGCCAGCTGTTAGTGGAACCACCAAATGTTAAAATGTAGTAATGTTGCTCAACAAACCGAAATACTCAATGTGTCACGTCTGCAGCATTGAGTCCCATCATAGTCAATTGTAAACAGAACCATTCTTAAGTAAATCATTGTTCTGTGCTGCCCACCTCTGCATATTTAGTTTTCTTCAACTACACTGGATGGCCACCATCATCATCATATGCATGGCGGATACAATCGGAAAGGAGTTATACTATAGTCTTGCTTCTGCTCGTACATTTCTCTGTGTTACATGTTCAGTGGGAATCAAACCAGGCAGCTTTACCCCTATGTTAGTTTGAAGTTATAATGCATTCTCGTCTTTTAAATTTCTTTTGCCTTGTATGTATTACGGGGGTCATTGGTAAAACATGCTTGCTAGCGAATCATTACTAAACTTGATTATTATTTTTTTTAAAAAAATTATGGGTTCAGCACTTTGTGAATTCTGATATTAGCTCTATTCTGAATATCTGATATAGGGACATATATATTTGAATTACTTAAAGTGATCCCATATCTTTCCAAGAATGCAAGAACATGACCACTGTTTTGAGCCATAGTTCTCTTCTGAGAAACGGCAGAATCGTTGATCACTAGTTTAGTTATTTGTCTTATAAAAAGGCTTTGTTGTTGTTGTATTGTCTGACTGGTGGCCAATTACAGTGCCAATGTCCCTGCTGAAAAGATTGGAAACATTGTTAACTATTTCCCTCCTTAATTTTTGGTACCAATCTAAAATTTTCTACTGTTAAGTGGTGCCATGCCATAAAACACCTGGTTGAGAAACAGTGCACTATATAGTTATATTGGGTAACGTGTATATAATTGTTGGAAATATCAATTTTAGTAACATGACCATTTCAAAAACTATTCCATTCAAATGAACACATATGCAATGGTGCCAAATATGAAAAAAAAAACTCTGTTTATCTTTTCATTATCTTCCTCTTTATATGACTAATTTGTAATTCTGAACTCATGATTCTCTCTCTTTGGTTTGTATGCTAACTAATGCCTTATTTTTTGGCTTTGCATGTTGTCCCTTGACTATTTGAATTCCTCTTGTACTGTAGCTTTTATCGTTTGAATAAACTTTGGCGCTTGTGTACTGTTAAGCTGCTACTGTTAGACAACCAATATTATGAAGGAGCAAATAAACCTGCAACCTTGGTTTTTGGAAATCTGAACCCACAGGTCCTGCTCGCAGTTTGTTGATGTTGGGAAAATGGGAATGCTTGTAATTCTGATAAAAAAAAAGGAAAATCTCATTGGCATAGTTTAGATCAGTGGCAGTTATGGGGATGCGTTTGTATTATGTTATTTGACCTTGCTGTAACAAAAATATGCAGTCTTCCTTGTTCATGGGTAAATTCTGATAACTTGTGTTATTTGGTTTCGAAAGTCGAAACAAGCATAATGATATTTTGTTTCTTTGCTGTCTCTTCCGATACTTGATCTTGCTTCAATCAAATTATTATGCTACTATATATTTGGTCAGTGAGAACTGAGAATATTCCCTTGGCAACTTGTTCCTGCATACATATACTTACTCTAGTTCATGATGTGTTGCAGGATGTGGCCTATGACAGATCCACAGCACCAAAGGACTGCCGTGTGTCCGGATGGTATGAGGAGGCACCTGGTGAGACTCAATCGAGTGATGCTGCAAAGATGTCTGTCCTGACGGAGTTCATATATGACCTGGAGAAGAACAATGTGCAGACGTTTGATGTAACAGCACCAGATGTAGGCGTGATCAATGTGGTCCGCTTGGACTTCACTTCAAACCATGGAAACTCTTTGCTGACATGTATTTACCGCCTCCGGGTACATGGCCATGAGCCAATTTCTCCTAGAAGCTTAGGTTCTCAGGCCTGAGGTGTGAAGACTCTGTTTTTTATGCATTTTGTAGTAGGGTCACTCTCTCATTGTGCCTATTCTAGAGTACAAGTTTCAGCCTAGGATGTTCTCATGTAAACACTGTAAATCCAACAATCGTTTTCTGGTAGCCAGGCTTGTTCTAGTCCAGTCCAACGGCATATGATTGATGTGTAGTTTGTGCCATTCATGGATGGTCATTGGTCAATCATTTCTTTCTGTAATGTAGCGGGCACAGTTGGTATACTGGATTTGGTTAGGCTGGAAGTAGAAAAAAAAAATGGATCTGTTATCATTTGGTTGCAAGTAGGTTGCTTGCAGATCAGCTGTTTGGAGCTGGAAATTTCACAATTTCATGGACCATTGCCCTACTTTCAGGTTACGGTGAGTCGTGACGACGGGGTTGGTCATATCCGACCTTGCTATTTCCATGGCCTCCTAAATCCTGATTTCTCCCCGTAGGGCCTGTTTAAAACACATGGATTCAAAATGATTTTTGGGGAATAACATAATAATAAATAGTTCGTTTCGAGTTGATGAATGATGATGAAGCCTTGCCACATTTTCATCCCCAATAATGAGTTCTTCCAAAAAAAAAAAAAACTCATGTTGAACTAATGGACGCCCCCGTCCGGCACAGACATCTGCACCATAGCGAAATGGGGGCAGCATCTTGCCCCATAACCGGGAAGCCCCGGTCCGAATCCTACAAAGCGCCGGCTTCTAGAGGCCAGCTCGTGTCGTCGTCACCGCGTGCGTGTCGTGTTCCCCTCCCTCCCCAACTCCAGCTAGCTCAAGCTGCCTTTAGACGCGCGGCCTTGCCCTCGCCGTCCGTCGCAAGGAAATTTCCGCCGGGCCGGAGCGCAGGTATGACGCCGCCGACCTCGGAGCCACAGAATCAATCCTTCTCCCGTCCTCAATTTGCCCCCACTCTTGATCCGCCATTTCCGTGACGCGGCATTTGTTGCTCGTGCTTTTCCCGAATCTACCGTGCTGCTGCTGCTTGATTTCATGCCGCGCACATCCTAATTCCGTTTTCTTACCTCGCTGTTCCATTCGCCTGTGGGTTGCGCGCAGGGCGAGTTACTCCGCGGCGAGAGCGTTCGGGGCGGGAAGCGGAGGTCGCATAGCGGTGTGTACGCAACGTGAAGTCGGGCCTCTCCTAGTTTCAGGAGTTGCCGTTCTTTTTTCCTTTCCTGGTAAGTTGCACATATTCTTCTCTCCCGTTTTGGGCCTTGTGTTGTTTCCTGCTAATTTCCAACATCCCGTTATTTTTGTTCTGTCTGCCTGCATATTGATGGCATCGAATGATTGCGGTCGGGTTTGGTAAGTGGTAACCTTAAGAATATGTTGTTGGGCACCCTGCATCTCATCTTCCATTTTATGGTTTAATATCTAGATCCATAATTGCATTTCCAGCCGGATCATGAAACTGGAATTCAAGGCAATGACCACTACAAAACTTCTCTCTTTACCACGAGTTCATACTGTATCGGAAAAGTTTGTTGTTCCCTTGCTGAATGTTTCTTAGGTTATCTGATTTTAAGGTAGAAAAATCAAAGAAGCAATGTTATGTTTATGGATAGGATTCACTTTATTCAAGGCATGTTGAATGCTACTGCTAAAGTGCTGGTCCTGCAATTGCACAACATTTGCTATGCTATCATTTCCCTCTGTCCACAAATATAGTGTCTATCTAGTTTTGTCCTAAGTCAAACTTTTCAAACTCTGACCAACAATATATATAAACATATAATGTTTTAAACTTAAAAAGTTACATATTATGATAGTCCATTTCACGATGAACCTAATGACATCATTTTTTTTGTTTTCAATATTTATAGTTTCTTCGTAATTGATAGTCAAAGTTTAAAAAGTTTGACTTAGGACAAAACTAGATGGACACTATATTTGTACAACATTTGCTATGCCGCCAAGAATTTTTGTTTGGATTGTTATTTCTGTGTTTGGTCTTTCCAATGCATTGTGATTATGTGTTATCTCTTGTTAATAAAGCCTTAATGTTTTTTGTTTTTAAAGAGACGATCTGCCTTTTTTTTAATTATTACAGAGATGGCCGGCAAAGGAGGCTATGTTCCACCTCAGTATGTTCCTTTATATGGCCTAGATACTGAAGAGGATAGTGTTCCTCCCGTTGAGGAAAACCATGCTGCACAGCATAAGCTCAGCCGTGATCCGACACAATGGTCTTCTGGCATCTGTGCTTGTTTTGATGATCCACAGAGCTGTATGCTACTTTCTGACCTGTGACCCCTTGATTTACAGAAGAAAAAGAAAGGTGCTATTTGGTTGCATGACAGGATGTAAACATAACAACGCATGTCTTTGTGTTTGTGTTACAAATTTAGCATGCTGTAGTGGTTATGTGGTGCACTAGAAACTATACGTAACCTTGTGCTTCTGGGGGATGATTGACCTTAGAGTTGCATTAGAATAATCTTTTTTGTTACCCTGCTCACCTCATTTTATTAGTGTCTCCTGCCAGTGGTTCTGGACTAAACTAACTCTTTGTGGAGGAAATTAAAAAGATTGGCAACATGTTAAGTAATATGCAGTGAAACCTGTACATATGTGAGAATGACTAAAAGGCCAAACTTGTTTGTAGACGAGAATAACTGGAGTTCTTGAAACAGCAACGATATGTGTTTGTCATCTTATCCATCAACAGCCTCATGCTGTAGGTTGTAAAATGTTGAAGAAGATCAGAACACTGGTGACTCAATTACCATTTGCATGACCATATGAAGTTGATCTGAGTTGTTCCTCAAGGCATAGAATAAGAGATTGTATAGTTAGCTTGATCCGTGTCTTACTTAGTAGTACCTTATCTCCAAAAAGGCAAGCTTATATTCGGGAAAAGAAATCCTACTGTTACCTTTCATTAGTGTCCTCCAGCAAAATGTCTCTCTGTCTCATGCGCTTATCGTTTTATTTTGGCTTCTAGTTTATTTGAAATAACAGTTACATGGTATTTCTTAGTTTGTAACTGCCTGACTTCTCATCGCATAGGTAAAAATGAGAAAGATGGGTGGAAATATATCATTCCTTTAGTGATTCAGCTTCCTATCATTTTAACTTATCTATTACAAGTTGGTTCACCTGCCATGAAAATGTGACACTTGTTGCTATGACCTAACAAATTAGAAGAAACATGGAATTATGGTTGAATAACATCTCCCTTGTGTTTGTATTGGCTAGTGTGGTATTTCTGTACTCTCAGAACTCTTATAGAAGCATTATAATTCATTTGCAGTTGTTTTAATCAGCGCAAATCATGTAATGCTAAAAAACATTGCTTGTATAGTAGGAAAGTTCCCTCAAATTTCTGGCCATCTGTCCAGGTTGTATTGGTGCGGCTTGTCCCTGTTTCCTCTTCGGAAAGAATGCACAATTCTTGGGATCTGGAACTCTTGCTGGATCATGCACTACGCATTGCATGCTCTGGGGCCTTCTTACAAGTCTCTGCTGTGTGTTTACGGGGGGCCTTGTATTAGCTGTTCCAGGGTCTGCTGTTGCTTGTTATGCCTGCGGATATCGCAGTGCACTAAGATCAAAATACAATCTTCCGGTACGCTATTTGAACCCCTGGTAATAATTATATTATTATTTATGATTTTCATGGGTTTTGTTTTCTTATTTTTTAACATCTACTGTAATTTGGCTTTTAGGATTGTTAGCTAAAATTCTCCACCATAGTAATTTATCTCTCGAGTTTAGTACAGACACGCAGTAGGACAGCATCCTCTGTACTGTGTGTACTCTGCATGGATTCCGTGCATTTTATAACATTTGAAATATGTTATTACCATTTTTTAAAATGTTGTGATGTTTACAATAAAAACATTCCTTTTCTTGACCAAAAAATGATCATCTGAAAATATATTTGTTTTGTAGGAAGCACCATGTGGTGATTTGACGACACACTTATTCTGTCACTTGTGTGCCATATGCCAAGAGTACCGGGAGATCCGCGAGAGAACAGGCAGTAGCACCTCTTCAGCTCCTAATGTGACTCCACCGCCAATGCAGACGATGGATGAACCTTGACTGCAATAGATGATGTGAGCGTAATCCTATCTGACAAATTCTTGGTTGGGCGCTGCCTTTGTCTGCCAGCGTTGCTGTTGTGGTTCCACAGTTACTGTGATATGAGTCTGGTTTCATAGAGTTGTTGTGAAGATAACGGTTGAACTGCTCGCAAAGATTATACATGTAGCTGTGATCGTGTAAATTTCTTCATTTGTAATTGTGGAAGGGAGTGTGAAGGGGGAAAAAAAAACTCCGGTCTTGTTTCATCTTTATTGTCCTTGCTGTTTGCAAAAATTTCTCCTATGCTGACGCCTTTTTGCGTGAATCCTTTGCTGATGCTTTCCAAATGCTTCAATGGCGACGCTGCATGAGCGTAAAAGTATTTTGTAAGAGTCCTGCTACGACTCACTCCCGCTTCGTGTATGTGCCACAGCCACCAAAGCTTGATGTATTTTTGTTGCCACCTGAGTCTTCGTTATTCACCAGTCCCTACCGTAGGGACGTGAAGCAGCCGCACGTTGTGCAGCGGTGCAACGGCTGCGTTGCTTCACTCGTGTCCATGATACTGCAGTTTTCCTTTGTCATTTTCGGTGCGGTAAATGCGGTATTTCTGGTTCCGCTAATACATTTTTTTAAAACGGTGAGTTTCGATAAACCGATTCGTGTGGGATCGCGCACTGGTGCACTGCCACGGTGCCACCAGCGAGGTGTGCATAGTGCATGTCCAGCCTCCAGAAGGGCAGCAAGGCCAGGCCTTGTCCGGTTCTTGGAGATTAATTCCCCAAGAGATTTGTTCTAGGCAGGGATCAAGTGGATCCCTTGCCATCGTTCGTTCCCTTTTGAGGATTTTAATCCCCTCATTTCCTTAATCCTTTAGCACACAAAGATTGTTCAGCAGGCAGGGATTCATGATACAATGGCAGCTTACTCTCAAAATAAATAACACAGTACAATGGCAGCATACTCTCAAATGAAGTAACACAATTTGCTGGTCACAGTTGCTCTCCAATGAAGTTTAACAGTTCAATTGCAACTTCGTACAGCAGGCACCATGCGAACCTTTTTGTTACTCAATCAAGATATAACTTTATCAGTCGGTTGCGCAAAACAAATAACTATGGGTGTCCCCGCATACTACTTGACCATAAAAATAGAAATAAAACAAAGGTATTTTGAGGAATGATACAAGTACCTGCTAAGCCATTTCATTTCTTAACCAAATCAAAGCAGATTCCGGATCCTCATCGCATGCACTTAGAAAAATTTCTCTGTTAACTTGACTCTTGAAGACAGAATATGCTTTGGCCTTTTCCTCCTTGGTCACTTCCATTGAATTCAGAACAGATATGCACCTCTTTATTGAAATATCCATACCTTGAACAACCTCCTTTATTTTTGCTAAAAGGACATCTTCAGCTTGTTTGGTTCTCGTATCAAGGTATCTCTCCATCATTTCTTCTATATTAGCACTATTCTTCGGCCTCTTTGGTTCTCTTTCTTCCATATTTCTTGATACAACAGCAACTCTTCTTTGCTGTCCATTCCTCATATCTTCATACTCTTGGTCTCTTGATGCGGTAGTAGCTCTTCTTTGCTGTCCATTCCTTGCAAGACTTGCATCTTCATATTCTTGGTCTCTTGATGCACTAGCAGCTCTGTGCATTCCATTCCTTGCAACACTTGCATCTTCATCTTCATTTCTTTGCTCTTGTGCATCTACATATTCTTGGTCGCTTGTTGCACTAGCAGCTCTTCTTTGCTTTCCATTCCTTGCAACAATTGCATCTTCATCTTCATTTCTTTGTTCTTGTGCATCTACATCTACATCTACATCTACATCACAACCCAAATCCTCTCCCCTATCTGAAATTATAAATTCAGTATTACCGAGTTCATTTCTATCGACAATTTGTCTAAGAGATGGATCTTGTGGTGACCGAATAGAAGTGAAGCTGTAAGTTCCTACAGCCAAATGACCTGCACAAGGAATTATAGTAAAAGAAAGAGTAAGCAACATGCAGTTCGAGCAAACACCGAAAGCATAGACATTGATAGCAATTATTATGACTTGTGTTAATACTAACCATCATAAAGTTGTCCCAGTGAATCAAACAGAGGAAAAGATGCCTTGTTATAGCAAAACTTCCTAGCTTTAGGAAATGTCTGCACAAACAAAGCAAACTAGTAATCGAATGGATGCATAATGTAACTAACTACAAAATTAAGTAATGTTGAAGAGAGTATCTTACAACGATGATGTTATCCCATACATCCGGTCCAGCCTCAATCATACATTTCTGTTCATTCCAACGACATCCACTTTGCCTCCTCACCTCTTTCAGCATCTTGTAGTCCTTCTTCAGCTGATTTTCCTTCTCTTGGATTTGGGCCTTACTGAAAGACACATACTTATTCCTATCATGGAATTCCTTCACAATCTTGTTCCAAGCATGTGAGGACCATCCATAAACACCTCTGTAATGAGTGTTATTGTGCTCATGCAAAAGCTCAACAAGGGACTTTTCCAGTTCTGGATTCCAAGAGGCTCTTGATTTTTCTACATAAACACGGATCAAACATAAACAATACAGATTACACAATTGTAAAAGTGATTTATAATGCAGAACCATGGAGGAACACTAAAGTTGATAAGTAGAACAACTAAAGTTGCATACCACTTGGAGATCCTCCAAGCTTCTCAGCACTTGTTGATGTAGTAGTAGCTCTTCTTCGCTGTCCATTCCTTGCAAAACTTGCATCTTCGTCTTCTTGGTCCCTTGATGCAGTCGCAGCTCTTCTTTGCTTTCCATTCCTTGCAACACTTCCATCTTCATCTTCATCTTCATTTTCGTTTCTTTGCTCCTGTGCATCTGCCTCTTCTACATCATAAGCCAAAGCCTCCCCCGAGTCCGGAGATTCCGGAATTATCAATTCAGTGTTACCAAGTTCATTTCTATTGTCAATTTGTCTAAAAGATGGATCTTGTGGTGACCGAATAGAAGCGAAGCTGTAAGTTCCTTCAGCTAAATGACCTGCACAAGGAATTATAGTAAAAGAAAGAGGTAAGCAACATGCAGTTCGCGCAAAGCATAAACATTGATAACAATTATTATGACTTGTGTTAATACTGACCATCATAAAGTTGTCCCAGTGAATCAAACAGAGGAAAAGATGCCTTGTAATTGCGAAACTTCTTAGCTTTAGGAAATGTCTGCACAACCAAAGCAAACAACTAATCGAATGGATGCATAATGTAACTAACTACAAAATAAAGTAATGTTGAAGAGAGCATCTTACAGCGATGATATTATCCCATAACTTCGGTCCAGCCTCAATCATACATCTCTTTTCATTCCAACGACATCCACTTTGCCTCCTCGCCTCTTTCAGCATCTTGTAGTCTTTCTTCAGCTGATTTTCCTTCTCTTGGATTTGGGTCTTAGTGAAAGACACATACGTATTCCTATCGTGAAATTCCTTCACAATCTTGTTCCAAGCTTGTGAGGACCATCCATAAACACCTCTATAAGCAGCGTTGTTGTGCTCATGCAAAAGCTCAACAAGGGACTTTTCAAGTTCTGAATTCCAAGATGCCCTTGATTTTTCTACATAAACTATACAGATTACAGTTGTAAAAGTGTAGAATTAGATTTATAATGCAAAGCATGGAGGAACACTAAAGCTGATATGCAGAAGTAGAACAACTAAAGTTGCATACCACTTGGAGGTCTTCCAAGCTTCTCTGCACTTGTTGATGCAGTAGCAGCTCTTCTTTGCTGTCCATTCCTTGCAAAACTTGCATCTTCATCTTCTTGGTCCCTTGATGCAGTACCAGCTCTTCTTTGGTTTCCATTCCTTGCAACACTTGCATCTTCATCTTCATTTCTTTGCTCTTGTGCATCCGCATCTTCTACATCATAAGCCAAGGCCTCTCCAAAGTCCGGAATTATAAATTCAGTGTTATCAAGCTCATTTCTATCGTCCATTTGTCGAAGAGATGGATCTTGTGGTGACCGAATAGAAGTGAAGCTGCAAGTTCCTTCAGCCAAATGACCTGCAAAAGGAATTATAGTAAAAGAAAGAGTAAGCAATATGCAGTTCGCGCAAAGCATAGACATTGATAGCAATTATTATGACTTGTGTTAATACTAACCATCATAAAGTTCTGCCAGTGCATCAAACTGAGGAAAAGATGCCTTGTTATTGCGAAACTTCCTAGCTTTAGGAAATGTCTGCACAACCAAAGCAAACAACTAATCGAATGGATGCATAATGTAACTAACTAAAATTAAGTAATGTTGAAGAGAGCATCTTACAGTGATGATGTTATCCCATACATCCGGTTCAGCCTCAATCATACATCTCTGTTCATTCCAGCGACATCCACTTTGCCTCCTCGCCCCTTTCAACATCTTGTAGTCTCTCTTCAGCTCGCCTTCCTTCTCTTGGATTTGGGCCTTAGTAAAAGACACATACTTATTCCTATCGTGGAATTCCTTCACAATCTTGTTCCAAGCTTGTGAGGACCATCCATGAACACCTCTATAAGCAGCGTTATTGTGCTCATGCAAAAGCTCAACAAGGGACTTTACAAGTTCTTGATTCCAAGAGGCTCTTGATTTTTCTACATAAACAAGGATTAAACATTAAAAAATACAGATTACAGAGTTGTAAAAGTGTAGAATTTGTTTTATAATGCAGAAACATGGAGGAACACTAAATTTGATATGTAGAACACCTAAAGTTGCATACCACTTGGAGATCCTCCAAGCTTCTCTGTGCGATTACCTTTAGCAGAACTCAACCTTGGAGAACCTCTTCCAACCATATTAAACCTTGGAGAACATCTTCCAACCATAGCTGTGAACAGTAAATCCAATTTGAACACCAGCTTGCTTCTAAAAAAGGAGAAAATTTTGATTTCGATTTGACAAATAATTCACAAAAGAGGGATAGATAAAGAACTTAATTTCATCAATAACCAATACAGACAAGAAAAACTTCAAGAAAGTAACTAAAAGATCACAGAAGTACCTCTTGAAGAGGGTATGGGGTCCCAGGGATGGTGGTGTTTGGTCTTCTCTAACTTGTGCAGGGAGAATCTGCAAAGTTTATGAACAAACATCAAGAAAAAAGGTCAGAAAAATCAAGGCAATGAGGGCAGTAACAAATGGCAGATAGGAAGATGCATGAATAAAGTCAGAAATATCAAGGCAAGCATTCTACGAGACCTATCCACCTCTACAGCCCATATTGACAAACTGTAGTCCAAACATGACAATACTTGTATATTATACAACAACAACAACAACAACAACAACTAAACCTTTTTATCCCAAGCAAGTCGGGGTAGGCACAATACTTGTATATTATCCGGAGGAAAAAAAAACTAGAACTAAATGGTGTTTAGAGAGGCGATGAAACATTTCCTCTGACCTCTCATGTCAATATCATTTCATGTCTAAGAAACTGGAAGAATTCATCTTCAAATGGGACCTATGGATATCTGTCTCATTAGTAATAAACCTTTAAATTGCCAGTCATTCAGGACAAACACATGTGCATGAAGAAAGTCTGATCATATGGACCAGCATTAGGTAGCTAAGTACTACAGCAGGCCTTATGTACACCAGTCTACACTACACATGACACAAGACAAAATGTTCTGGACAGCAAGATGTGATTAGCAATTTGTAGACATAACATATGGCCCAACTAGTTTTCATCTGCCTTGAAAATTAACTGAAGCTAGTTTGCTTGCTAGTTTGCATATGCCCTGAAAAAAAAAAGCCCATCATTCCAACAACAAGAAAGAAACTATTCATGCAACATTCCAACAAGAAACAACTCGTGCTGCTAGTACCACGCAAAGAATCTGCTGCAATTAGGCAAAGATGTACCAAAGCTTGTCGACACAAAAGCTACTAGCTACCGCTGGCCAACAAGGTACTAGTGAACTATTGCGTTACTTCAGCGATCAGCACAAAAATGGAAGAAAGAAGCTGTGATGCTGCTGCTAGTGGAAACAGTAAACAAGGGAACTATTAGCTAGATGTACTACTAGAGGCTATATCACAGAATAATGAATCGAGGCAGGAAATATTTGCTAGAGAAGAACGAAGATGCTTGCTCACTGCACTGGAGCGGCAAAAGGGGAAACATGGCAAGCTGCTCCCTGCCCAAGCGTGCTTGCAACGATCAGCTAACCCAATCCATGGAATAAGTACTGCTTCAGAAGTCACAGGGGTCGCAGCTGGTCGACCTGCAACCAACGGCAGCTACAGCAGCAAGAACCCTAGCAGCCATCGCTCTCCCAGATTTAACACGCCAAACCACACTACATGGCATCGCATCTAGCACCGATGGGAAAGGGGAGGGAAGAGGATTACCGGCGAGAAGTCGGCCGGAGGGGGTGCACGCCTGAAGGGACAGCACCGCTTCACTGTCGCCGCTGAGTCGCGCCGTCGCCGTCGGCCGCCCTCACCTCCGCGCCGTCACGCTCGAGGATTCGTTCCACGAGCCTGTACATTCCCAGACAGGGGCGGGGGCAAAACCGGGGTAGGCCCGGTTCCATTCCACACCGGGGTAAGCCGAAACGGCATTTCCGGCCCATACGAACGAGGCCCAGGGGCTTTAATCGACATTGCCGCCGCCGCCGAACTGAGTCAGCGAGTAGTCCGTAGAGATCGGCAGTTCGGTATTCGACCGTAACCACCGGAAGCTTTCGGCGCGGCAGCCCGTTCGCGCTGTGATCTTCTTCGACGTGATCTGCCGACTGCCGGCAACAACCCAATCCTCCCAAGTTTCCTCCCCTGATCAAGTTGCAGAGCCACCACCTTCGTCTCGAAGTCCACCTCCTCAACCTGCCGCCGTCATTTCTGCTTCCTCCACCTACGTCATGGCCGATCATGTCCCGTCGACGACGATGGACGCCGCGGAGCCCTACTACCCCCAGTGCCCCGGGTGCCGGGTGGACCGGTGGAACTCGGAGCGGGAGGGGGTGCTGCCCTACAAGGAGTTCTTCCTCATCTGGCTCGTCACCATCTGCTCCAGTGCGTGATCTGTTTCCTACTCCTCGACGTACTCCGCCACCTAGTTCGTTGATTCGCATGCAGGCTCTCTGCCACGTCTTGATTATATCAAGGACACATAACAAAACACGTACCAAACAGTAGTCAGCAGTACGTAGTAGTTTCACATAGACCAGAACTGTATCATCAGCATGAGAAGTTCAGCTTATTATTGGATACATGCGCATTTAGGGATTCACTAGCTGCTTATTTTCCTGAGTATTATTGTCTCTAATCAACAATTCACATCAGCTTGTTCTCTTGCTATATACTTGCAGCATTGCCGATTCAGTCCCTGTTTCCCTTCATGTACTTCATGGTGAGTTACTTTCTTTTTCTTCCATCGACAGGGTGCAAAAATGTTAATCTTTTGCATGAGTTGCTTTCTTCATGTGAAAGAAATGTTTGCATTTATATTGTTGCAGAAGACTAAAATTTATGAATCATAATAATTGTTAATCTTTTTCTAGTAAAGGGTTACATTCCTACGATGAAATGATGGCTTATTATTTGCAGGTCAGAGACCTGCATATTGCTAAGGACGAAAAGGATATCGGATTTTATGCTGGTTTTGTCGGTGGGTATTCTGACAATAGTTTCTGCTGTGTGTTGATCATCCCAAACAAGTGAAACAACGTACAGAACAGAGCAGTGTATTTTGATATGCTGAAGCATTATGTATCGTATAATAAATTATCGTGTTATATATTGTTATTGATGAAGGTGCTTCATATATGTTTGGGCGAGCATTCTCCGCTGTAATATGGGGAATGGTTGCTGATAAGCATGGTCGGAAACCAGTTATTGTAATCACACATATTGCAATGTAAGGATCTCACCTTTCAACAACACATAGTCACCTACCACATTTAAGATTTTATTTGGCTGTGGCTTGACTGATGCAAGAAAAATTTGGCATGTTTCTTATTTATTTTAGAATTATCTTCAACACCCTATTCGGACTAAGCTTCAACTATTGGATGGCATTAACCACAAGAGGCTTGCTGGGGCGATTTTTCTAATCCAAGCGCGTGCGCGCGCAGGCAGCGCGCGTGGACCGAGATGGGGGACAGCTGCACATGGGTGGGGCCGGAGGTGGGAAAAAGTTTGGGGTAGGAAGTTTTGTTGCAACTTTTTGACACAAAAGTTTTCAGAAAAGTTGCATCGAAACTTTTTGAGACAAAAGTTTTTAGAAAAGTTGTACCGAAACTCTTTGAGACAAAAATTTTCAGAAAAGTTGCACCGAAACTTTCCTAAAATGGAAAGGAGGTGGGAATGAAACTTTCCTAAAAGGAAAGTTGCTGGCTGGGGAGCTTGTCGCGCGCGCGCGGCCGTCCTGGCGCGCGCGCGCGGAATAGCCACGCCCTTGCTGGGGTTATTGTGTGGCATGCTCGGACCTATCAAGGTACCAAATACCAATGCATACAAGATGATGTTTTCCTGATTACTTTTGCCTACTCGAAGCTTGTAGCCCTCTGATTCACTATTCGGATGAAATATTTTTGCTCCTATTGAATTAATTAATTAATGTGGAGCTTTAGTAGGCTTCACCCAAAAAACAATGTGCGGCATTAATTGTCTCTCTTTCTTTTTCAGGCTTATGCTACAGAAGCATGCCGAAAAGAATACAATCATATGGGTTTAGCAGTTGTAAGATACTCTAAGTTTACTGTTTTTTAAAAGTACGAAACCCCAATATAATATTCACGAGCTGCTATCACTGAATCGACCAGGTTTCTTCCTCGCGGAGCATAGGACTTATTGTTGGACCAGCTATTGGTGGTTATCTTGCACAGGTAATTGTTCTTTTTTATATCCACAGAAAATTAATCTTTGCATTATCACCTACACTTCTCATGATATTACCAGCATTTCTTGATTGCCCTTTTCTTCTATTGTTTCCAATGACCCTTTAGTCTGTCCAAAATATATAGAATTTTTTGAGTTTTTCTGTTTTGCTTGATTGACGTTAGTATCCCTCCATTACCATTACTACCGATTATGTCAAATAACATGGATACCTACAGTCTCATCCTCAGTATATATATAGACATTTGGAGGAAATTTGCACACAATTAACTACATGTTTGACTATTACGTTGGCATGCAATTTTGAGAAAACATCTTCACTTAAGCTTATATGCTTGTACATTGCTGTTATATCAGCCGGCAGATAAATATCCAGGCATATTCTCTGACAAGTCCATATTTGGGAGGTGAGCATCTGGTCTCTGCTTAATTTTTATGTCAGTTTTTGTTTTGTGAGGCTACTTATGTACTAACGTGCGATATTTTAGGTTTCCCTATTTTCTTCCCTGCCTGTCAATATCCCTCTTTGCGGTTATTGCTCTAGTTTCCTGCTTCTGGCTTCCGGTGAGTTCGCTATTCCTATATGCCTACAACACGCAATTTATTTTGAAACAGACATCATTCTTGGAAAGGATGTCAACACCATGGTTGCATTCATGTTGCATGTGGGACCAAATAAGTTGCTTACTTGTTGTAGTCATTGTTCATGTACTTTTGTTTTCTGCTAAATTGCTGAGGTGTTATTGCGTCAAAATATATATGTGGGTCAGATTTACTAATTACATGGCCATAACGCAGTAGTGGCATAGCCTACTTTATTTGCCATATCAGCCGACGTGGGCTTATTTATTTGCCATATTTCAGGAAACTTTACATAAACATGCTGAAGATAAAGCTAAAGACGATTCAATTTTAACAATAGAAGAATCTCTTGCTGGTACATTCTCTCAAGAAAATGGTGAGGTTAGAAGTTGTGGATGTCTACAGTTATTCAAAAACTGGCCATTGATGTCAGTATCGTTTTATATTCTATTTTTTCCCTCCAGGATGTAGCTTATGCAGAGGTAAAATTTCCATATGTCCAAACACGTCTTTCTACAGTTACGTGCCACTTTTTTATTTGTATCTTTAAATTATGCCTCTTCCTTTTTCCACAAGTATCCTTGGTGTAACACCCCAGCCCAGAGTACGGCTCCAGGCCCGTACGCCTATAGTGCGGGCCCCACCTCACAGCAGCAACTCTTACGCTTTCGTCCTCGCTTCGCGTAAAAGGGTTAACCCGATTACTACTGCACCCTGGACTGAGTATTTAAGCTGGTCTAACTTCTGGTCGATTTCCAGTATGGGACTAAACCGCGACCGCGCAGCTACAGTGTTTCGCCACTACAGTAGCCTCGCTACAGTGCCCCAGCGCTACAGTACCGCGGCCTAATGGGCCCGGCCCACGGGCCGAACAACTGGCCGATTCTATTTTTTGGGCTTGAATTAACATCCCGGATGTTACATTCTCCCCCCTCTTTAGAACTCGACGTCCCGTCGAGCGACCAGCTTACCCCCTGACTCCTCGAGTCATCCAGGGGACAGTAGACACAGGATCGTCCCTTCCTGGCCACGTCCAGCACGTGCCATGTCGTGTCATGCTGTGTCCCGCCAAGCGGACCCACGCGCCATGCACACCGTGACTGCGCCCGTGACACAGCGAAGGTCGGCTCTGATACCATTCTGTAACACCCCAGCCCAGAGTACGGCTCCAGGCCCGTATGCCTGCAGTGCGGGCCCCACCTCACAGTAGCAACTCTTACGCTTTCGTCCTCGCTTCGCGTAAAAGGGTTAACCCGATTACTACTGCACCCTGGACTGAGTATTTAAGCTGGTCTAGCTCCTGGTCGATTCCCAGCATGGGACTAAACCGCGGTGCTACAGTACCACGCAGCTACAGTGTTCCGCGGCTACAGTGCCCAGTCGCTACAGTAGCCTCGCTACAGTGCCCCGGCGCTACAGTACCGCGGCCCAATGGGCCCGGCTCACGGGCCGAACAACTGGCCGATTCTATTTTTTGGGCTTGAATTAACGTCCCGGATGTTACACTTGGTTCCATTGTCTTCGTTTGCATTTGAATTAGGAAACACTTGCAGGTATTTTCTCTCTGGGCTGTCAGTGACAGGAACTATGGTGGATTAAGCTTTTCTTCGACAAATGTGGGCAATGTGCTCGCAATTTCAGGTATTTGAGAGCACTCGCAGGAACAATATCGCTAAAACTGGTGTTGGAGTAGTCCAACACTGGCTTTGGAAGGGTAAGGGACCCTATTTAAAATCTGGGGAGCCCCTTGCAGGCAAACTTTGGTACACTGACCACAATTTTTCAATCAGGTTTCTTCCTCTTGTTGTATCAAATTTTGGTCTATCCGTCAGTTGCAAAATCGGTAGAACCCATCACATTGGTCCGCACAGTAACGGTAAGATTGTTAATTACTTGTTCAGTTCAATTATATTCTAACAATTTTTATTTACTAGATACTCTGATTCGCAGGTATTGACCATGCCGCTTCTCGCTAGCTATGCATTCATGCCTGCATTGTCAGGGTTCACTCTTCAGTTGGTAGTAAACGTTGCATCTTTTCTGAAGAATGCTTTCACGGTGAGTGCAAAATCATACTTTACTGTTCAAAACAATTAGACAAGTCTGGACAAGCTACTAGTTCATAATGTGAGAGGTCTTTTCAACTGACGGTGTTTATTGTGAGGCTAAGTGTCTCATGTCTGCTCAATGCAAACCAAGTTTTCTAAAAAACTTACCCGGTGTATGCAAGCAAGACTACTAGTATTATTTAGAAGCATGAAAAAAGTTCAAGTATACTATTCATTTATATTTCTGACACATACAGTTTGTATGGGACTGTCTGTCTCAGTGATTCCTTACGATGTCACGCTTATACAGCAAAATTGCAATGGCCTTTGGAAATTATTTCTTTATTTTTAACTACGCTATTCTAAACTGTTTACAGGTGACTACCATCACTGTGTTCAATATTTTAATGAATGATGCTGTGGTAAGTTCCTAATGCTGGATTATTCGGTTCCATCAGTCCATGCCTATGAATATTGATAATGTCGAATTTATAACATTATGCAAACAACAGACTCAGGCTGTAAGAGCTCAAGCTAACGGCATCGCTGTAACACTAATGTCTATCTCTAAAGGTATCGCTCCAGCAGTTGCAGGAATCATGTGAGTATTCACAATCCATGCCTGTGTCTTCTAAGAATCACGCACCATGATTATTTGGACAAGATACAACAATTCATTGTAGAAAACATCTCAAATGTTTAGTTCTGGATCAGCTTAGGGCAGCTTTACAGTCTTGTAATATTTATTCCACAGCAAACAACAGCTGGTATCTATCTTTTGGAATTATCATCTCGAATTTGCAAACCGGAGGGTTTATTTCGTGTTACTACTGTTGGTTATGTGGTGAAAGTTTACCTTCTTCTCCCCTTTTCAGATTTTCATGGGCGCAAAGGCGTCAAACAGCTTCGTTTCTTCCAGGTATGACATATGATTTTTTTTTAACTAAAATAACTTGCAACTTCATGGTCAAATGGCCATTGGTTTAAAAAGATGTGCTTCACAATTCATTGAAATCTGTATCATCCACCTTTGGGATATGATATTAGTTTTGCACTTCTGCATTTCCTTGACAGCATACCATAGACATACTTCAAATGCCCCTTTTTGTAACACTAATCTGTTTGAGGCCCTTCTGAAATTCAAAACTGAAGCTCAGTTTTAGACATTCAGACAAGTAGACATGAACCGTCACGCTGATCCCTACTACAGAACATAAGGAAATGAATACTTGCAGGCATTTTATGCGAAGCATGGCTCTGCTGACATCAACTCTGCTGAATCTTGCAGGCGACCACTTGGTGTTCTTTATGCTGAATGTGTGCACAGTCGTCGGCCTTGTGTTCACCTTCAGACCGTTTTTTGTCAGACGCAGCAAGAAGCATTGAGACATCAAATCAACACTGTGCTGTTTCTTGAAAACGCATGAGGTGTTTATTCAAGGAGGAATAGAAGGTTTACAAATAATAGAAACACACAAGCCATTCACTACCTCAAAAAATGCTGTTCAGTTTAAGTGCGCAACTTAAAAACAAAGAATCATTATGCTGGGAGTGTACATATATATATATATATAGATGACATGAGACATACTGGTGTCTTATTTCCACGTTAGCCGTTGTATGCAGATTGCGTTGTATCACCTTAGTGCTAGAGCCAATAATCAAGAGCGAATATGACTGTCTCTAATGACGATACCAATGCATAACTGCATGATGGAAAGGCATGGAGAATCTTTAATTGTATCAATTGTATGGGGTAATACCTCAATGAATTAGTAGGTTGTATGTATGCCATGTTTTCTCAAGCGGCATGAGTTGCAGACAAATGATAATGGAGTGCCAGACTGAAGGAGGTTACCTTTTGCTTAGGCATTTTGAGTATATTTGCAGCTTTCTTGGGCCATGAATCTACCCATGCCATGAATCTACCCATTGTTCCCTTTTGATCCCAATTAGAATCGACTATCGACCGCCTCCACACACAAACCCAAAATCGCGGGCTCCCAACACAGCCTTGGCATTGCGGCCGTTGCTGCTGCTATTTTAGGGCAGTATCCACTATCCAGCCTTAGCCGTTTGTTGCATGCCTGGTGCTTAAGTTTGCACAAATCATGTCAGAAAGCTGCAGCTGATGGATACCCCCATATATTTGACCATGCAAATAATAAATAAAAAGGAACCAACTTCGCCAAGTTAGGCGAAAAGTGTATTGTCTGGCCCCTGAAGCATCACGGCTATCTGATCGGGACTCAAGAACTTGGAATATAAAACTATTTGTCATGGGATTCTTCACCAAAAACGTCAGGTACATGTTTGACAGAAATTTGTTCTGCGAATGCTGTATTACGATAAGGGGATCCGAGATAAGGTACAAACAACCGCTCATAAACATTAACACGCAAAAATGTTGGGAAAATTTTGACATCATAAAACTTTATTTTCCTCGTCGACAGACCATAACCAAATATGTCATGGTACTCCATCTTCAATGATTAATCTGCACTCCATGCATGTTTACTGCACAACAAAACCAACAGCTTGAAGTGTTCTATGGTTCACTGCTGATGGAGCTATAAAAGGGCTTCAATGTCAATCTCGACAAAAGTGCAGGGATCCGGAATGCCAAATTTCCTCAGCACCTGCATCAAACACAATGCGTGAATGCACAAGGATTTCCTAAACCCATTTTACAGTTCTTATCAATGTTTACTACAATCTCTACCAGCACCACTAAAAATTTCATGATTCCAACCTCACCAAGGTGAGTTTCTTAACTGATTTCATCACTAGAAGTCTCAGAACTGGATAGATATGTTGCATAAATAAACTGATGATCTGGTTCTCCGAAATTCAAGTCATTCATGTAACAAAAAAACTAGTGGGATACAAATAGCCTGATACATGTACAGTTACTGCAGCATACTGGTCGAAAAAAGACTAGAAATACCTCCGCATGGACAATACCCAAGTAGCCAACCTCCTTGCCATTACTCATAACAATTTTGCATTGCCTCTTTGGGAAGAACTCAGGTTCCTAGAGACAATAGGTACAAATGTTGGCAACTGCAGAAGAAAGATGATTTACTTCAACACTTTATATGCTTACATTCGTGGGAACATAGTAGTTCTCGCCGAACCCGACATGTGGAGCTCTCACGACTTTGACAATACTATCCACCAATCCCATGATTTCCTGGACATTTTATAACAAATATTTAGATAAGAGCTGCACAGAATCAATGTAAATGTCATAAGCAACATATTTTCTCAGTGTATACCTCAAATCCAGAAACCCTGTTACAGTATAGAGCTGCAAGTCTGCGTTTATTAGAGGCACCAACTTCATTTGATGAATCCAGTGTCACTACGTCACCAACTTCAAAGATCTACAAACACAACCATTCAAAAGAAAAAACGTGTCAACCATTCAAGAATATCGTGAGACTAGGTAGTACTGAGCAAGACTACTTGGGTTGAACTAAAGTAACATAACAAAATTAGGCTGAGGATGTGCCAAGCAAAGCCACATTTTGGGGATCGTGCAATCAAATTTGGTTTTCGATCCATATTAACATGAAAATTCAAGGAAAGGATATCACTACACTTCAGTTTATGCTGTTATAAAAAGGAGATATCTCGATTTCAAACTTGTTATCGTAACAGAAAAAAAAAAGCGGAATAAAAGAAAGTATCCCTTGTTTTACAAACACAGTTTGCATCGAAATTTGAGATTGTAGAATTTTTCATGTTAGATATAAGTTCTCAAATGAAAATGTAATTGCTCGTTTGCCTTATGATTGCAATAGATACATTGCCCACAAACAGAAGGGATTACGTCAGAATCAGCCAGAGGAAAGAGTCTCTCAGTAACAGTATAACCAAGCAAGAGAATATTTTTCAGAAAATACCTTTATAGGTCTTGGATGGTCTATATTATGTTTCAGTGTTTTCAACAAACATGACATCAGACTTGTTCTGACAACCTACAAGATCACAAGCAAACCAATGTTTATTAGGAAGAACATCAAAGAAATCTTTTTTTTTTTCAATCTCATCATGCAAAACACAGTATACACATGAAACACATGAGTAAATGACAATGCAGAACCATTGTAAACTGTTCATACAGACAAATGCATGGATCGCAACAGATCATGCTGCGTTAAGAATAGAAAATATGAATGAAAATGCAGGTGACAAGGAACGATCAAAAGTTTATACAAGGAGAAGAATGCATATTTCATTACATAAAAAAGTGCACATTTAAAGAAAAGAGTGAAATCATAATGTCAGCAAGATGACCAGTAAATAACTGGAGGAGTAGACATCCTAGAAACTTGTCATAATTTAACTTGTAATGAAAGCCATGCATTAATGAATCAAATATTGGTTAACAGAAAAGACCTCTGATACCAAGTTGGATTCAGCAGGGAAAAGAAAGAAGGAACAGGCTGGACCAAAATATTCAATTCAATGAATAGGTTTGAAAGCAATCTACCTCAAATTCAGAAGTGCGGGGGTTTGCAATAATTACTGCTTTACTTCTGTCATCTGTCCTGTTTAACATGTCAAAATTTTCTTCATGCGAACACAAGATAAATGTAAGAACCTCCATATAACCAGCTCTTGCAACCTAGCCACAAATGTTTTTCAAGTAAAGATCAACTTCTTACATGTGGAGCATGGGGGGAACATAACAAGCAGCGACTGAAAATCACCTCAGCACGAATTTTGTCAGAGAACCGATTTAATGGTTGCCTTCCTCCTATCGTCATACACTTTGGCTTCGACTTGGGCACATTATTATACCCATAAGCTATAGCAATATCCTTTGAAGGACAAAATAGAACCAAGGAATATTAAAAACGATGAATAAATAACTACAAAATAGGTCAATGGAATAGCTAGGGAAGTGTAGATTTACCTCTGCCAGATCACGAGCATGTAGAATATCGCTCCTTGTGGGAGGGACAGATACTGAAATACGAGACTCCCCGTTTGACATGCACATTTCAGCTTGCAGTTGCATTCTGTTTAAAAGGGAGACAGCCTACAGTTTCATATAAGCACCAAAACTTCAGCTCAGAGTACCATGAAGAAATAAGACATCGTCATGTAAATACCAAAAACAGTGCTTAGCTTAGTTCTAGGTACAGGAACTATAAGAGAAATAATAAACTAAAGTTACAATTCAATTATTCTTTCAGGTATGAGATGGTCCTTGCTTAATCTTGCAGGAATTATAGATACCTCCTCCCCCTTCAGCTTGATGCCGATAGGCCCAACAAGATCAGGAAGCGAAACCTCCATTTTGTAACATGAAAGATCAGGGTAAACTGTTGTTCTTCCATCATGATGTACCACTTCAACTGGTTCTACTTCATACTTATTCTCACAGTACTCAGCAAACATTGTAACCTAGATAAGCAGCAACTGCATTAATGCAAATCTTCACTCGAATAAATGAAATATTGTCCATCTGAAACATCATATTGCATTACACCTACCATCGTATTCAGAACAATATTTGCTTTTGTAAGGTCAGTCGCAGTACATTCAATAAAGACATTCTTTGTCTTCAGGGTGATAGCAGAATGTGCACCATTGATGATAGGAGGTAAAGACAATACAGTCCTGCAAAGTATTAAATCATTAGCTTTGTTGTATCACAAACAGATATTAACTACATCATAAATATCAAATATCACATTGATTAGTGGGAAAACATGGGCCAGTCCCTTAAGACAAAGAACTGAAGAAGTATGTTTAAGAGATTGATTTTCCCGGATGATTGAGCCGCTTTTTTCCCCAAGTTTGATTAGATAACTAATACTTGGCTAAATAGAAGAAATGGTGTCAATTTCGTAACCGGATTTTACTAGTAAATTATTATCACCTCAACAATATGATGGACATTCTCAAACAAATATCCAAGAAGTGCGACAATAACATATATTCGTCAAGTAATAACCAGTAGATCCTCCATTATATTCACCTTCTCTTACTTATATACAGCCCTTGTTAGAAAAAAAAAATATTCAAGAAATGTAAGATAAGATCATGGTGTCAGTTTACCTATTGCTATCATAGATAACTGGATACACTGGAGATTTCTCAATTATATGCAAAAACTTCTTCAGCTTCATGTCTGACTGCCAAAGACAAAGCATGACCAATCAGCATCAAATATATGTAGATAAATATCACCAAATAGGATACCAGAATTGAACCTATAACATAACCATATAACACCCCTAAGAAACATATAAGTGACAACCTAACACATGGTTGTGGTGTACAGGTGTAGGTACTTACTTTATAAAATTCAACCAGTCTATCAGCTCTGAAGCTTTCCTCCTGAACCATACAAAGGCAACAATGAGTCCAAATATACAACCTTTTCTGAACTCAAAGGACAACCACATGAAGATCTGATAATGGTGTGCAACATGGACATCGAGCGTCATCAGGTATGAACTTAAATTGTCCCTTTTACCTGCTTTAATGGAATAAAGTTGATTTCTTGAGGTGGCAGAGCCTGAGGAAGAAAAAGCATGGTTAGATATAAAAAGGTGAGAGAAATCTTCAACATATGTGAAATGGATATATCAATGAAAATGTTATCTTGAAGAGACTTGTATACACATATAAAATAGTATGTCACATTAATCAAGCTATTCCATAAAAAGAAACATGTGCATCTACAAAAAAGGAAAGGTACATCGTACATGAAGAAACAGTTCAAGGAACACAGAGATAGAGAGAGTGCGTATGCCAGACATGGAGCAGTGACATAAATTTACCTCATATGAGAACGGTCCTTGCAGTGTGTCTAAATCATGGGTACCAATAGCAACAAGAGTTCTCTTCCTGTATTCCATCATTATATAATATGAGTCTTATGATCTCAATTGAAAAAAAAATAACCACGACCAGGCAAGCTATACCGGCAAATATTTTGGTGGAGTTTGTCTTGAAGATCAATGAAGCTGTTGTATCTAACTTCATCAAAAGTTACACCTCTTAGGACAGCACAAACTACGTATGGTCTAATTTGTGAAGTCTGCAGATGAAACAAATGCAAACAATTTAAGGCTTGCCATTCACAAATGAAACGAATGAAGAGTATCATCAATTACCATTACAAATATTATCAACAATTACAAATATGATATTCATTTGTTAATATGCATAACATATGCTTCGAGCCTCTTTGGTTTAATTATAACATGCAGATATAAGAACACAAGGGTTGACCTCAGAGCATTTCTACATCAGTCAAGTTAATAATCATAGTGTCCAGAAAAACTGAAGAATTCTACCGTAATGAAAAATAATCATTACTTATAGATTATTGTTTGCAATATGATGTAACATATTGAAAAAAATGAGCTTATCAATCATTCAGCACTTGTTAACTGAAGCTTGACATTAAGGTTAAAACATGTAAAGATGGATCTGTCCGGAGCGGCCATTACCTGCGGCTTAACATGCATCTTAATCATCTTATTACGAGGGATAGAAGCAACTTTGAACACAGGGCTGGACTCAGCCCCCTTGAAAACACGAAGAGCCCTTGCTAATCCTTCAAGACATAGCAAATCATACCTGTGGGCATGGCAAATCATGTTAAACACACGAAGGCATGAGATGTCAATGTGTCTCAGCAGCCAACAAGTCATCCAATGGCATGAGTGTCTCACTAGAATAGTGGGTAACGAGGTCAACACGGTAAATATGACAGCTGCATAATTAGGTTCAATAAATGGACGACAGATGAAATTTACATCATACACGTAGCCAGTCAATTCAAAATTATACTTAATAATTAACTCAACCTATCCATGCGTCAATTTATAAATAAGCTGGATAGGAGGAACCAGTAACGCAGCACAAGCTGATACTGTCAGAGGTCACTAGGCCAATTTCTCTAGAAAATCAAAAGATAGCAAACACCAAATCAACTAAATTCCAGCTAGCCTATACGAAAATTCGCCTCACCGGTTGGCGGCGACCTCGATCTTGTAGATGACTTCGTCGCCGCCGTCCGCGTCGGCGTCATCCTCGAGGTGCTTCTCCTTCCGTAGGATGGCCTTCTCCGTGGTCACGTCATCGAGCTCAATGCCGAACTCGAAGCAGAGCGCCTCGAACTCCTCCTGCGCTGCAGCGTCGAAGGCGGCGAGCACATTGTTAGCTGGACAAGAGACCCTCGCGCGCGGCGGCGGGGGAAACCGGGGGCTTCGGAGGAGGAGGATGCTTACTGTAGGTCTGGCCGAGCGCGGCGAAGAGCCGGTCGCGGCCGACGCTGACCGTCGGCATCGCGGCGGCGGCGGCGGCGGCGAGGAAGGGGCGATAGGCGTTGCTTTTTTTTTTTTTTTTTTTTTTTTTTTTTGAGGGGAGGCGATAGGCGTTGCTGTAGGCGACGAAACGGCGACTCTCGAGTCTCGCCTGCGGCCCCACCAAAATGAAGCTCCACACGGCTCACGGTCCAGGAACGCTCAGCAGCCCGCCAAATCAGGCCCAATAAGCCCATGAACAGTTTGGAGCCCACAAGCCCAGCACACAGCAACGGACCGGACGCAACCCTACACCGCCGTCGGCCGTCGCCGGTCGCCCCTCAGCCGTCAGAGAGGGGGAGGAAGGCGGCATTGGACATCCCGCGGCAGTTGTACCTAGGTGAACATGCTCTTTCTCCTCCTGCATCATCTTCCCTCTCCTGTTGTATGTCCCATCTTCTCGCAACGCGACCCAGATCATCAGCATCCTGTGATTTGGGACACCGATCCGGGGTTAATCAGCTATCCTAGTGACTCTCTGTGGGATCATTTTAGGGTAACACGATCGGGTCATACAGTTCCACAAGTTATTCTATTGATCTGATCTGATAAATCGCGTACTAAACAAAGCTCTCATGATCGTTGCTTTTACCCAGCTCAAACAAGTGGCTGAGAGCTTTTAGCACGGTAGCAGCAGCATCGACTGCATAAATTTCTGCCCCTATCTAGTGCTCCAATATTGCTGAAAATTAAACTGAACGCTAACAAAGCTCCACCATAACATCCAGGCTCCATCTGGGGATTGTTTTTTTTTTTTAGTTCTTTGTTGTCGTTATTGTTGCTGAGGTTAACTTATTTTAGTTTTTTCACAGTGTAGGTAGTGGGGTTTGCGTTGATAGGGACTATGGCAATGAATAAGAATTCAGAAGAAGATGGGGGCATGGCTAACCAGCTGCCTGAAGATGTCCTCTCCAGCATCCTCTGTCGTCTGGCTCCACGCTTCCTCGCCGTGTCTCGTTGTGTTTGCAAGACCTGGTGCGACATCATTGATGCCCACAACCTGCTGCGTGCAGACCTCCTCCCACACTGGATGTCTGGAATCTTTATCAGCTTCAACGACCTGATCTTGCCGAAGTTCTTCTCCCGCCCCACAACAGGCCCAACAATCTCGGGCAACTTTGACTTTCTACCGTGCAGAGGCCAACTAAGAGATCACTGCAATGGGCCCCTCTTGATTCACGATTATGTGGTTAACCCTGCAACACGACGATGGGTGCAATTGCCCCCACGCCCAAGACCACTGATGAGCTTCAGATACTTTATCGACGAGGAGTACCTAGTCTTTGATCCCTCGCTGTCACCGCACTATGAGGTATTTCTAATTCCTCATGCTTGTACAAATACCAATTGGTATGTCGAAACAGACCCTGCAATAGAGGAATTAGAGTGGCCACCATCGCCATGTATCCTACATGTGTTCTTGTCAAGGACGAAGCGATGGGAGGAAAGGTCATTTGCTCGAGAAGGGGAGGCAGTGGGGACTGTAGGTCGCATGCGATCGGATTGGGCAGATGGTCCACACAACGCTGTCTACTGGCGGGGGACACTTTATATACATTGCCAAACCAACTTTGTTATGAGGTAGCCACTCAGTCCTTAAGTATCATTTTATTGTTACTGCTCCTTAACTAAAAGAATATTCCATTATAATGTACATTTAATCTCTCACTATTTATTTCTTCCAGAATATCATTATCAGATAACAAGTACGAAGTAATTAAACCACCAGCAGATATTAAACTGGTTGAATATCCAAATTTTTGTCTGGGACGATCAGAGAAGGGGGTTTACTGTGTATTGGATATCTTATGTCAGTTTATATTCTAAATGAATCAAATGGGGAAATGGAGTGGGTTCTGAAGTGTGATATTATCCTCAGACATCAGCAAATTGATAGGCCTGGACCTTGGACCTTACAGGATAGTAGTATTAACTATCATGAATCACACGGTGAGTCAGAAGATGGTAACGATGAGGTGAAATTTGAATGGGACTTCGACAATGATAATGTTATTGATACCGATGGTAGGAGCAATAATCACTATGTTGACTATGGTTATTTTACTTTCCTTGGATTTCATCCATACAAGGAGGTTGCCTTTTTAAGCGACACATTGAAGAGAGGACTGGCCTACTACTTAAACAGCTCAAAGGTTCAAGACTTGGGTAACATCTGCCCAGCAAATTACGGAAGAGATATCAGTATCTGGCCATCTATAAAATCGTCTTTTCCGTACACACCTTGGATGGGAGAGCTTCCAGAGGACCAATAGATTTTAAAGATTACCATATGATGTGCTTTGAGGTAGTGGCATCTACACGCTCATGCCAGCAAGGTTTTCAAATTCTAGAATGCGCCTGCCCGAAGAAAATTATTTAAGGCAAGATGCCAGTATTTGTCACTAATGCAACAGAACACTCAATGAAAAATCTTCAGGGTGATACATGTTGTAGTAGTACAAGATATGGAACTTGGTCAGTTTTTACTGTTGCATCAGTTTTGGCTGTGTTTGTTGTTGTATGCTTTGCTGTAAAGGAAGGCCAGACTTGGCATACCAGTTCTGTTGGTTCTCATGGTAGAATAATGTCCCTTGACTGTTGATTTTCTTGTGCTTTATTAAATAGACCATAGGATTTTTATTGCCGGATATTCCAATTGGCATACATCTTGATTGCTCCATTCCCTTTGGTTAAACTAAAATACTAAAACGTTTGCTTTCTCTTGTATTTGACATACCAACATGTTGTATTCGATCATCATACTATTTTTTCTCAAAAGAAAAGAGATTCTTGTTGGAAATCATCGTACCAACATGTTGTGTTCGATCCCATTGACATAACTGGTTGGAATATTTCTATTTTGTTCTCACAGTTGGATATTCTTGTTGTTATTTAGTCTTTTAGCATCCCTTGCACTATCTTCATTATGAGGCACCTGAGATGACGTATCATAGTGATTGCTGAACTATGGAAACTGAATCTCTGAAAGAAAATGGTTGCTTCTAAAACCTGTCATATGTATGGTCGAACATTAATCAAGTACGTGTTCATACTGCTAATGCCAAATTCTTTTTCTAACATTAGGTTGCAAACCACAGACTCGGGAGTCAGGATGCAAGAGATCAGGTTAACTGTATTGCTGTAACACTTATGTCCATATCTAAAGGTATTGCTCCAGTTGCTGCATGAATCATGTGAGTATTCACTATTCATGCTCCTGTCTTCAAAGAAACAAACACTTCGATTATGTGGGATAGTTAGTAGTTACAACAGTTCATCCGAAAAAAAAAATGATCTCGACTTGATTAGTTCCAGATCTGCATCTTGTGCTGCTCTACATTCTTCTAATACTTGTCCAGAGCAAACAGCAGCTGGTATCCAACTTAAATTTATCGTCTCGAATTTGTAAGCCTGAGGGTGCATTTCTTGTTACGGATTCCTCCAAAAGAATATATTATGTGGTGAAATATCAGTTTACTGTTTTGCTCCCCTTTTCAGATTTTTCATGGACAGCTTCGTTGTGTTCACCTTCAGACCTTTTTTCGTCAGAAGCAGCACGAATGATTGAGATACCTGAATCAACGTTGGACTCCAGGACATATATTATTTCGGCATAGATGTGGCTGCGTCACATGTAGAATTCTTCTTTATATATGTATCGGGGAAAGAATCAGAAGAGAAAAACGAAACAAAAGCTCCGATCCTATATGATATTATGTTATCTGCTGATTGCAATTGTTTCTGTGTGGTGATGCTTCCCAGACGATCCTAATATCAAGTGCAAACATGTAGAACCTCATTTTATTCCAACTCCTTATTATACAAATTTAGGACATCACGACTAAAAAATGGTGGAAGAGAGTCACGGCAAGGAGGCCAGGAGAAGACCATGCCAAGAAAACAAGCATCGTGGTATACACGGCCTGGAATATTTGGAAAGAAAGAAATCGAAGACGGTTCACAACAAGCGGCAGCAGTACAGCAGGTGTGCGACATTATCAAGCAGGACATAGAGCTGCTGCAGTTGGCGACTTGGCGGCGGGTGATGAAACAGGGGAGATGTAGCTCTAACGAGAACCCCTGGTTGTCTAAAATGTAAATAGCCTGGCACCTCGTCATGGCAACAATTGCTGACTCTTCTTTAATGAAAAGGCAGAACAACTGCCCACGTTACTAAAAAAAAGACATCAAGACTAAAATTACATGGTACGTTACCGTAGTGCCTCTTTTATTCAGCTGTTCCGTACAGACTCGTGTTCAGTTCTGGCTTCCTTCAGCGTCACTCAGCCAGAGGATTCACCACATGCCCGATGAACATCACGGCCCTGGTTCTCTCCTCCACGATGGCGAACAAGAAAGGCCGGTCCGCCACGAAATCCACCGGCGGTCGCGGTGCCCGTGCACACTCCTGCATGCACACGGCGGTGGCCGCCGCGGCAACGGTGCCCAGCTCGTCCACCTCTACGGTGGCCTTGTGGTACAATCCTTTGATGAAGAGCCCGTTTCCACCAGCCACCATGCCGGAGAAGTCTCCGCCTTCAAAGGCTCGAGTGACGCCAAGCTTCTTCATGTCCCCCGAGGCCTCGAACTCGAACGTGAACTTGAACTTCGGGACCATGAACCGCCCGACCGGAACCTCGTCCACGGGCGTGTGCTTCCTGATGAACCCGGGGGTCGAGACGATCTTGTCGTAGAGGTCACCGATCTTAATTACATCAACGCCGTCGGGGAGTAGCAGAAGCATGTAGAACGCAGCGTCAGGGCCTCCGTTCTTGTAGGGCAGCTTGAGGGCCTTGAAGCCGGGGAAGACGGCGACGCGCTGCTCGAACAGGCTCGTCGTCATGAACGGCGCGCGCACGGTGGCGGCGCCGTCCGGCAGGTGGAACGGCGCGAGGAAGGTTCGTGACCGGTCGAACGGCAGCGCCCACGTCCCTTTGAAGTAGAGGGCGTTGGCGAGGACGACGGCCGTGGAGGAGTCGACGGAGCCGGGAGGGAGGACGTCGTCGATGAGCCCGTTCGTGGCCTCGCTGACGAAGTCGTTGACTCGCCGCCTCGCCCGCTCCGGCGCCCCAACGAAGTCCGCGGACTCCGCGACCGCGGCGTAGCGCGACGCGGCGGTGTCCGCGAACTCCGGCCTGAGCAGCGAGGTGTGGCTCACCCAGACGCCGCAGGCGAAGGACGTCTCCGGGAGGCCGCGGAGCCTGCCGACCAGCTCCGTCGCCGCGGCGCGGTGCAGCTCGACGAGCGAGTCGGAGCCCAGGAAGCCCAGGAGCTCGCTTGCGCGTGTCGCCGCGCGCGCCGGCGGCCACCAGCGCGAGCGCCGCGTGGATCGACAGCGGCGAGACGACGAAGTTGCTCGCCTTGTTTTCTCCCGCCGCGCGGAGGCTGGCCTCGCGCGCCAGAGGCAGGCAGGACGCCCTGCCGTCGGCGTCGCGGTCCGGCTCCGGCACCGCGGCGACAGGCCGGATTCCGGGGAACATTGCAGCCCGGCTGGCGCTGTCACCTTGCATAGCAGAAGGCCAGCCACCGTAAATGGGCGCATCGCCGGCCGGTCTCGCCGGCATGCTCCACGGGGAGATGCCAGCAGGACGTGGCGCGAACGGTGACGCCCAAGGGTGCGGCGCGGCGAAGGAGAAGCAGGGCCCCGGGGATCCGAAGCTTAGGACGGATGCGCCCAGCTCGAGGTCCAGGATCGCATCATCGCCATCGAGGGAGCCTGCTCGCGCCGACGTAGGTGTTCCTCCATAACCGCCATTCTCCCGGCGGTGGCCATCGGGGCGACGCCGCGCCGCGCCATGCGAGTTGGCGGAGCGCCACCAACTCATCGAGTGCGCCGTACGGATTTCTGAGTACGTTGGTACAGCCGTACGGTGCCTGTGTTGCACCTGGAATTAGCCTGCGATCGCGACGTGGTAAGCAGAATCAAACAGAACACGCAAGTACTGTTCTGTTCGTCCCGCTAGGAGCCTAGGACAACGTGAGCATCCACAGCGCTCTTGACTGTTCTCCAAAAACTTCAGAACTCTCTCAGCTCGCCACCGGAAGCAGGTGATGCTGAATTGCTGATTCCTCCCCAAGCAGCCTGAGCGCGAGCGATCTCTATTTATGAAGAACAGAAGGGTTTGCATTGAGCCACAAGGCATCGATGAACCGCTTGTTTCGTGAATGACAAGGAAGCCTTGCTCAAAGTCAACGGAAGCCTTGCTCGGGTAAACTATGGAGTAAACCATTCAGCAAGCGCGTACAGCTTGGTTGGTTTTGGTTAGGTCGTCGCGCTCTGAGTCTGGTAACGAATGACAGGGCATAGCGTTTGCTCGACGCAGCACTCACCTTCATTAACAACACCCTGCAATTATTGTTTGTAATTTCTTGCAATTAGTCGGCATCATCACTAATACTCCGAGCAATCAATGGAGGAAGCTCGAGTAAACATGATTGATCTACTTTTTTTTTTCTCGAAAGCCCATTGCTTGATCTACTCAACATTACGTTCTCGCAGCTGCTTACCGCATCATTCTTCTTGCCACCGCTCTTCATATAATCATATTATTGAAGCTCCGCAATGAAGGTTGATCACGTCCTTCCTCCTTCGTGACACCCGTGTCCTTGATGTTCTTGAACAACACCCGTACTATACAAGAGAGAAATATACAGAGTTTAAACATCTGCTCGCTGATGATCGTCGTGTTGACCTCTTGGACTTTTACTAGCCCGCTTCCCGACCACCGCCTGCGTGCTGAGCTGTCTTCAAGTCGCACGTCGCCGGCCGGGGGCACCGAGCTGCAGCGGCGCCGCCTTGGCGTACGTACACCTTCAGCACGCGGCGCCAGGAGCGCGCAGCGCAGCAACGCTCATTGCCTGCACACAGAGCCATGGCAATGCGGGCAAGGTACGGGCGCTCGTTCGGGTCCGCGGCGTCGCCGCCGAAGGCGAGCGTCCTGAAGAAGCTTGAGCGGCGGCACGGACGCACGGTGCCCATGCTCCAGTGCGCGCGGCGGCCAATGGCTGCTGAGTGGAATCAGCTCCATGGCTTGCAGCATCGTTTCGAGTGCGTGGGAGTTTAAAGACGTGGGCGTCTTCGAGGGCTCCCGGAGGAGGCGGAGGGACGTAGTATACAACCTGAACGCGGCGGTGCTCCGGCCTGCCGCGGCAAGAAGCAGCCCCGAGGGCAGTCGCTATTTGAAACAGCGACCTTGGTATCTTACGTCCGTCCGATCGGACATGTGCGGTTCAAATTCAGGCGCGTATCAGGAGGCGTGCGTCTTCGTCGTCACTCGTCAGGCCGAGGGACGAGGCGATGCACTGTGCTGGTCCGCCGGCTCCGGTCAGGTGAAGAACTGGGATGTTGACTTGGACGTTACCTGCCTCTCAGCACGTGACCTAACAAGAGCACGGCGCCGCTCCTCTCCTCGACGACGGCGAACAAGAACGGCCGGTCCGCCACGAAATCAACGGCCGGGCTCGCGCTTAGACAGATCGACACGGCCGTGGCGGCGGCGGCTACCGTGCCCTCCTAATCCACCTCGACGGAGGCCTTATGGTACAATCCCCTGATCTGATGGACAGCCCGCTCCACCACCGGCCACCATGCCGGAGAAGTCGCCGCCTCGAAATGGTTTGGTGACGCCCAGCTTCTGAATGTCCTCCGACGCCTCGAACTCTAACGTGAACTTGAATTGGGACCATGATCCATGAACCTCCTCACCGGAACCTTTCCTGCCGGCGTGTGCCTTTGATGAACCCCGGCGTCGAGACAGCCTCGTCGTAGAGATCAGTGTTGTTCAGAGCCTCGCCGTCCGGAAGAAGGATGAGCATATAGAACCACGCGGCTTGGTGCCAGCGGTCTCCGTTCTTGCAGGCGTTTGAGGGCGCTGCTGCAAAAACATGGGCGCCGCGCCATCAACACCACGCTCCGCCCGCCGCATCGCGGGCGCCCAGCTTCGCGCTCCCTTCTCCTAGCCTTACTTCGTCATCCTGAACCGCGAGCCCGAACGTCCACGGTCCAGGCGAGGTGGTGCCAGACTCCGCGCCCGGCTGCCTGCGCGTGGCGAGGCGCGCCGGGTGCAAGGCCGCCCGCGACGGTTGCAACTTCGTGCTCTCGCCTCTGTTGCTCCAGGCGGCGCGAGCTGCTGGGTTCTTAGGGTCCGGTTCGCTCGCGGCCCTGCAGCGTGCTGCGGCGACGAAACTGGTGGGCGCGCTCCGCGGCCTCCCGCTGACGTCGTTCGCGTGCGGCGTCTGGTTGGACCGGCGGCGGGCGCTCAGGCCGGATTTCGCTGAGGACGCCGGCGCTGTATACGCTGCTGTCGCAGAATCCGTGGACTTCGTGACACAGGTGCGGCGTTTTGACTAATGAATCTTTCTGGTGAAGTAATCTTGGCGAATCTCCGGTTGCACATGGAAGCGAGATTCATGTACGACTTTTCAACGTTGCACTTCAACCTAGCCATTGACTATTCCTTAGCCTGCAGGCTATGCTAACAAGCCTGTCGTAAGGGGTTCGATATATAGGGCAGCACCCAACGTGCATACGAGTATTTACAGCATTGGAACAAACAGTAAGTGTGTATTAGTTATACTTGAATTAAGCTTTATGTAATACGATGGATCGAATCTTGCAGGCCGTACAGGCGAGGAAGCGAGTGAACGCCTTCGTGAATCGTGACCGACGCGAGCAAGGGCTCATCCGCGACATCCTCCCTCCGGGAGGGACGTGGTCGTCCTCGATCGCCAACGTGCTCTACTTCAGAGGGACGTGGGCTCAGCCATTCGACGCGACGGCACCGGCCGTGCGCTCTACTGCAGAATTTGCTTGATGGCGCCGTTCCATCTCCCCGACGGCACCGCCCGTGCTGTTGTTCTTGGGCCATGTGATGAATCCTTTGGCACGGTGAACGGAGTATATAGTATATACCACACGAGCAGCACGGTGCATGTTACATTAGCAGTAAACAAATCATGGCGTCTAGTTGTTTCGTCTTTCATATATTCAGCACCTATCCTTAGCATCAACGTACAAAGCGATTCTGATCAGCGTTTGACATTTTGGAGATAGAGAGACACTCCGCGCGGCGAACGCGGTGACGAGCAATTTTCGATGTTGGGAGATTCCTTTTGGTTTTCAATTAGTCTTTGCAGCTCTCTCGATATACGAGTGTATCTCTACTCCTTCATATACACAGCATGTACACGACTGTCCACATCAATCATTGCCCTCACGAACCAGTTGCGGCCTATATATATAACCCACACCCCCAGCTCTTCAAGTTTCATAAAACACACGCGTTCTCAATAGTCAGAGTTAGCTAGTAATACTTGCCAATTGCGATGGCATCTGCAGCAGCAGTGAAGGTGGCCGCCGTCTTCATGCTCGCCCTCTGCATCGGGCAGCTGATGATTGGTTCATGCATTGTCGAACCCTGACGACACGAGCACGGCACCACAGCCGCGCCCGTGGCTCGCTCACCGTAAGGCCATGGGTGTGGACGGCGTCGTGGTTGTGGACGGCATGGACGGTGTCGAGGGCGGCGTGAGGGTCACGCTGGACAACACTCTTCGAAATTGAAATCCGCCTCCGCCTCCACCCGCGTGAGGTTCTATTTGGAGGACCTGCGGTGGTTGCGCAGTTCAGTTTCCTGTTCCATTTCCATCGGTCGCTGGCGTTGCCGCTGCCTACGGGCACGGTGCGGTAGCTGATTGTTCTGCGGGTGTTGACGCGAGGATGTGCTTGTTTCTCTGCTATACTCCACGCCGTATCTTCTTCTTTTTTTCATCTTCATACTGTTGTTTGTTGATTTAATGGGTGCAACCGGGAGTTTAAGGGTCCAACGTCCCTCTGAAATTTCATTAAGAAGAAGAAAAGATCCACCGAAACCTGCTGGACTAGGTCCGAAGCCACAGCCCGCAGGGAGGTGAACCAGAGCGACCACCAGCCTTGGTGCGTTTAGCAGGGATGGAACCCAGGCTGCCTCCCCGAGATTCCTCCCGAGCGACCAGCTGAGCTAGCTGTGCTACGCGACTGTTGGAGCATATCATGCAAGGATCTGTAAGATTACATGTTGCGTAGCTACCGTACGCCCCTTGCATCCGTGTATGAATGTAACAGCTAACGTAAGTTGAGTAATAAGCTCTAAGGCACTCGTAGTCTCGTCACATTGTTTCATTCAGCTTCACTGTAACAAGCTGTTGTTCTGGGCTAGACGAACTACTAGATTTGATGTTCTGTCTCTGATTTTTCAGCTCGTCTATGCTCACAAACTATGTTCTTGTATGCAGTAGGCTTCAGATTATCATCACTTGATATATTACACTAAAATTGCACCGATTCTAGTTTCTACTGGAAGATAAATCATCAACCGAAAGTTATCGTCCAATAGAACGAGCCTCACATGAGCTCCCATTGACACATCCATTTCTGCATCCATGCGAACTAAACATAACCAGAACAGACAAGGGCCCAAATATTAACAGAAAAGGAACTGAGTAGAGCTAAAGAAGGATAAATTCATCCAGGCCAAGTTTAAGCCAAACTGCCTGGCTTACCGAGTTCATATGCCAGGCATTGATTAACACAACAATAAAGCATGTATGTGTAGATACTTGGAACACTCGTACCCGCAGACTAAAAGACAACTGTGTCCAGCATGGTCCCGAGGGTCTGAACTATGTTTGATGACATCAAATTTGAGACATGCTCTTCCAAATGCTTCTTTGCATCTTGCCGGCCCACATTTGCAATCGCCAATTTCTCAGGTGGAAGTTCATCCTCCTCTTGCACCGCTTTGTTATACTTGATGGCTAGGTTCAGCATTTCCTGGACATAAAAACACAAATAATGTGAACAAACCATAGAGAATACTCAAGACTGCATCAGCTGGCACCTAAGTTTGTCTCGATCAAACTGGTAGATGAAAGAAAACATACCTGAACAGTCTGCTCATTAGTTTTTGAATGAGTATCAAACCTCTTCAAGATCAATCCATCAGTCCATTTCTTTTTGTGCAGGTTCAGCAGCATCTTTTCTTCAAGCTCATTTTTCCGGTAATTGATCGCTATGGAGTAGTAGTGTCTGTTCAGCCCATGGATAAGGGCCTGACAAAACAGTGAGCAAATAATTAGTATAAGAAAACAAACAAACAATTCTATAAAATCCCATGTTATATGGTATCTTACCTGAATAGATGGCTTATTTAGGTGCCCGACATTGGATGTTGTTTGACGCGGCTCCTGACCGAGCATCATTGTCTGGGGGTTAATCAGGCGGAATGCATCTATGACCACCTTCCCCTTGACACTCTGGATCGGATCTATCACAACAGCAACTGCCCTGGGGTTCAACGCTTCAAAACTCTGCATATTTTAATTTTGATGATGTCAGCCAAATGTACTTACTTAGTTTTGCCAGGAATGCTTATAGCAGAGCACGTATGAAGGACGAGTTAGTTAGGAACATTGATCATATCCATGTCCGGATAGGCCGGTCAACGACAACTTTCAGGGAGACAGACATGGGACAAAAACAAGGCAGAAAAACTGCAAGCATAAGGCAACAGATGAACAGAATATGCTGCTATAGTACTATTTACTCCCTCGGTCCCTCCAATCAAAATAATTGCTTATTATATCCTAAACTTATTTAAAGTGCAACAAATCTAGACCTTCGTTTCTTAACACAGCATTTCGCCAAACCAAGAGCCCCCCTTTCAAAATAAACAAAAATATAAGCAACTTGTGCACAGACCTGTTGAGTATTGATGTCAACTCCTGATAGCCAGCAACCAAAACCAGGATGGGAGTGGTACCAGCCTACCACCATTTCCGGTCTGTACAATCACAAAGTATTAACATATTTGTTTGCCGGTAATAACTGAAAAAATAGCAATAGATCCAAAGACAAAGGTGTTAAAAAGAAAAAAAAAATAATGACCTTGAGTTATGGAAGACATTCAAAAGTGTCATGGCAGTTCAAAATTTTAGAATATTAGGGCGAAGATCTTGCATATAAATACGTACTCCCTCCATTCCTGAATTGATGTCGTTTAGGGCATCAAATTTGCACTGGCTACAGCTCATTTATTTGTGTCTGAACGACATCATTTTCAGAATGGAGGGAGTAATCTATGAGACCTGATTTGACACGCGTTCGGAAAAAAAAGTGGGTTTCCAAAAAAAAAAAAAACAGCAGGAAGTTCTGAGGAGTTAACTTTCTTTCATCAAGCCTCTCTAGTTTTCTGTTCGAATAGCAAATAAGTACATTGTAAAACCTACAGCTGGTCATAAAGGAGAGAGACAATCTAACTATGGATGTATTTTATCCAGCTTTGAAATATTTCGTTAAATAGTAGTATGTTCAAAAACTTAAAGGTGGTTAAAAGATTTAACTGATTATCTACTTAAAATTTACAAAACTAATCATCGAGGCAATCTGAACTTCCCAAAAATATAACAGATATAACCTTGAATGAACAAAAATATCTGTTAGGTTTACACATGATTTTTCATTTCATGTAACTCAATATGTTCTGAACGATTAAGATATAACAACTTAAACCAAATAATTAAAGTCATTGGAGTTAGTAATCAATTAAGGAGAAAAAAGATAATAACTAGCATCCACATTATTTCCAGTCAATCTTCAGTCAATTAAATAGTAAATAATTTACATACAGCTGACTGCCAGATGAATTCAAGCAATATTGAATAATACTACTTAGTAACTAGTCAACCCAATGATGCAGTATCTATAATGTACTTTTTAAAAGATCTTAATTGAAAATGGTGGAAAAATTCAATCCTGCCATCATCTCCATATTACGTAACCAAAGTAAACTTTTCATTTGGCAAAATTTCTTCACCAATTGAATCAAAGCATTCAAGTGGACCCAAGTATGTTATAAGCAGTGTGGCTGTGTGGGTACCTATGGCAAGAACCACACAATCAATTCTATACTAGATTAGTAGATTACACAGTTACAAATTTTACTGGGATCAGAGGAACATTTCAATCGCCAAATTTAAGAAAAGAAAAAAAATAGATTGGTAATGATATGTCATGAGAAGTACAGAAAGACGGAGTACATTGATGCTCAACGAACGAAGCTGTGGATCCCCAGTTGTCTGAAGAAAACTGGAATTTTTTTCTTATCAACTAATAATGTGAGTTAAACATGCCAACTGTTGTCCTCTATCATCAATGTTGCCAATCCGGAGTTCCAATATGTGCGTTAAATTTGAAATTCAGCAGGTACTAGTACTACCAGCAAATCTGCAGCGATTAATCTAAGAACAAAAACAACATTGCACCAGCAGATGCATATTTGAACCTTACTGTTTTCAGTTTTATCAACTGTCACGATGAGATCAAGCTCACTGAATCAGAGAAAATTACAGGCCAGAATACATCATAACTGACAGATCCACGCGGCCCTTAGAGCTTACCTGCCGGTCTGCTTGAGCATGTCGAGCATGTTGGTCTGAAAGACGTGGTCGACGGCCTCGACGCTGACCCCCGTCCCGCTCTGCGGCATGGCGAAGACGTCGACGACCCTGACGGTGTAGTCATCCACGAACTCGCCTAGCATGAGACCCATGACCTCCATCGGCACGCCCGCCCTTCCTGCAACCGAAAACTCGCGTTAGGCCCGCGCGCAAGCCAAAAAGGACACGAACCCTAACCCTAGGTATCGGGGGAGGGGGGAGAGGGAGGGAATCGCGTGCGCACCGTGCTTGAGCATCTTGAGGAGCGCGAGGGAGGAGATGTAGACCTGCTCGGAGGAGTCGAGCAGCGGCGAGTCCGTCGGCGGCTGCCCCATCCCGGAGGCGCCGAAGATCCGCTGCAGCCGCTCCATGGCTTCCGCTTCGAGTTCGCTCCGGTTCGATTTGGTGGCGAGTTGTGAGAAGGAACTGGGCGCTGGCTGCTCGGTTCGGCTGGGCAGCCGCAGTTTTCTTTCTTCGAGCGCACGGCTCGTGCCGCGACCGGAGCGGGCACGGCTGGGCCGGAAGCGACCGGCCCCACGACATGATGCTTCAGACGGCCCGCTCTCATCCTGCTGGGCCGTCAGGGGTTACAGAAGAAGAAGGCTTAATTGGGCCTCTTTCCAATGCTCCTTATATCAGAAAACCAAAACAAAATGTGCTCAAAAAAAAAAAATGAAAAACCAGATTTGCAATTTTCCTCGGCTAAAAAAAAAAGATTTGCATTTTTCCATGGTATGTTTTCATCAGGAAGCCTTGGATAAAAAAAATCAGGAAGCCACAGTTTATACGATTGAAGAAAATTAACGCGACAGTTGCATGGTGCAGACACACCTGGTAGATTGAAAATTAACGCGACAGTTGCAAGGTCTATCTAACCAGCTTTTATTTTGTGAGAAAGACGTAACCTCTTTTTTTCTTTTGGTGGAGAACAAGAGCTGCTTCTGCCAGCTACCAGTCTGGTCGGTCTGGACTCTGGAATTTCGGTTTTTTTTGCTTTGGTCCAGGAAATCTGGAACTTTGTGGTACAAGGGGCAAACGCTGAACAGGATGACACCGCCAGAGACGGCAGCTGAGCTAGTGAGCTGCACTTGATCCAAGCAAACCAAAAACGAGCTTGCCAAAACGCAACGCGCATGCGCACCTTTCGATTCCTACCCGAAAAGCACGGACCCCGTTCTCTCTCGCAATGAAAATGCAAATCACATGCCATGTTGTGTCCCTTTACACCATTCGGCTCCTCCTCGATCTGCACACGCAGACGAGACAATAAACGAAGGCGAAGAGCTCTTAGGTTGCTACATAGCGTCGTTGTGCGGAAATGGACCTGCGCGAGTGGATATGCTCGACTTGATTCATCCCCCTTAATTTCTCCCTTTCACTTTCTTTTTCTGATTTCTTATCATTTTTTCATGTATTGGTTCCCATCAAATCCAGCTTTTCCCCACTAGTGACGAAGTTGCAGGTCTAAAGCGTCGGGAAAAGATAAAAAAGGAGATTAGAGCTATCTCTTGTTCGTGAACGAACATGCACCTAATTGTTGCCTCGCCTGATCATATCTGGTGATCATTTGGGTTATGGTAGGGGGCACACCGGACCTGACAGCACCTGACTTGCCTGGTAGTGTCACTTTGTGCGTCTTATCATTTAGTCACGCATGTGGTGGATCAAAAAGGGTGGCTTTTCTGGTGTTATAGGTTTAGTGCTTAACACCTTTTTCTGCTACGATGAGTAGGGTTCAAATAAACCCCGCGGCTGCGTTAGGTGTGTGTTTTGGGTTAGTGATCCTGTGACGTAAGTACCGGACAGAATTTACACTCCATGATTGATTCGAAACTAATAGAAGGTCGTTCTGTTCTTTGGTAGATCAGAGAAACACAATCTCGTGCTTCTAACAAAGTTTTTGTCTGAGAAATCGATCGGTGCCAATATTATCAGCAAAATAATGGACAGACATCTGAGCTGAACATGCTAATTTTTCGTCAAGCCGGCATGTGGAAAGCCACAGGCTTCCGGCGGCCACATGCATCAGGACGCAACAGGAAGCCTAAAAGAGGCGGTAGTAGCATGGAAACTGGCCATGCACAGGTGCCTACCGGGTGTACTTCACCAGCACTACCGATAAGTCTGAGCCGCCTCGATTTCTGATCAGTGTGGGGGCAGGGTCCTGTCACTTTTCGTCGGTTCTGAGATGCGACGCCGCAGCACGACGCCGCGGATGGCTAACTGGTAAGCACTGACGCGGACGAGGCGGCGGCGGGTGTCTGCATGGGTGCGGCGCACGCGTGGGCGCCGCGGCTGGCTGCCACCGATCATTTTGTCTCGCCGCCTTCGCACCTGAATTATCGGCCCTGTTTGGATTCCTAAGTTAGAGTTAGAGTTAGTTAGTTTAGAGCAACTCCAGCAGGAGTCCCTACAATTGAGCCCCTACATGCCATCTAGGGGCCGGCCCCTACAATTGAGTCCCTACATTTTACCTTGAACTCCAGCAGCAGCCCCTCCATCCCAGGCCCCTACATTTGTGGCCCCCACCTGTCACTCTCCCATCCCTTTCCATCCCCTTCCCCGTGCATCTCTCTCTTCCCCACCTGTCCACTTCGCCTCGCGCGCCACCGCGCAGCGCCTCCACCTCGGGAGCGGGACGGCGCAGCCATGCGGGCTGGGAGGGCGGCGCGGCGGCAGGCCACGACGCACGGCCTGGCCGGGAGGGCGGCGCGCCTCCTCCGCGCGGCACGGGCTCCCCGGTGAGCGGCGTGGAGGCGGCCGGATCCGGCCGGGAGAAGGCGGCGGAAGGCCACTGGGCGTGGGCAGGGGGCGGCGGACAGTGGGATCCGTCGGATTCGGCCGGGAGAAGCCGGGATGTGGCCGGATTCGGCGCGCCGGCGGGCGTGGCGGGGCGGCGTCCGCGCGTCGTCGTCCAGGAGGGGAAGCGGCGCGTCGTCGTCGATTCGTCGTCGAGGGGAGGCGCACGGGGAGGAGGGGATGCGGCGCGGCGCGGCCTCGCCTGCGCGTGGAGGAGGGCGAGGCGCGGCTCCCCATCGCGGCACCACGGCGCGGAGGCGGCTCGTCGCGGTCGAGGCGCGACGGGGTCCTCCAGATCCAGTCGCCGCCGAGCGTTCTGCAGTTGGAGGGCGGTCGGATTTGGGGCCTGGAGGAGAGGAGAGGGACGGCGTCGGCCGGCGGCAGGGCGGAGGAGACGGGAGGCGGTGGCCACGGCGTCCGGCGGCGGGAGCTGCATCGCGCGGGAAGGGAGGGGGCGTGCACGCGGGCGATGGTTGGGCGGGCCCCACTCGGGTAGCGACCCCGTAGAGGGTCGCCAGATGTGGCGACCCAGAGGCCGAATGTAGCGAGGCCCCTTGGCTAGGGGCCTGGGTGGAGACCCGGCTGGAGTTCGTTTTTTGGAGCAGGGCCCCTACATTCCATCTAGGGGCTCATGTAGGGGCCCTGCTGGAGTTGCTCTTAGGCAAAACTAACTCTAAAATTTCCAAACGGGAAGGTTAGATTGAGTTAGAATAGAGTAAAGTTAGTTTAGAAATAAGGTTAGAGTTAGTTAGAGTTAGTTTCTAACTCTAACTCTAACCAAGTTAGAGTATCCAAACACCCCCATCGACGTCCTCTCAAGTCTGAACTGCGGTCGCCAGGTTTGCTTTGAGGACTTCCTTCTTTTTAACCGGCTCGTGCTGTTCCCTTCTTCGGCAAAACACGCCCAGGTTAACTTACGTGCCGCGTACGTGGTCGTGGCTCGCCCGTCCGCGCCGCGCCGAGCGCGGCCACGCGGCACACCCCGCCAAAACAGAAGCGGCTGGCAAGCGAGCGGCGGGCAATAAAAATCGCGTCCGCCTCTCGGCTTCGATTCCGCCCTTCTCCCACCTCCCCAGCTCCGACTCGTGTTCTTGGACTCTCTCTTGCAGAAGGAAAGCCGCTCCGGCGCGGACGAACTCCTCCCCTCCCCTCCCGCACTGCGCCCGCATTCCCGTCCCGGTACGTCGCGGTGTTCTCCTCGTCCTGATGTTTTCGTTCCCCCTTCCCGAAAATTCCTCCGCCTTCTGTTCTTGGCGGCGCGCCCGTCCGTCGGTCCGCCGGCGAGGTAACGGACCCTTTTTTTTTGTCAGATTTTTCTTTTCGTTTGCTGCATGGGTGTTGTTCTTGAGCTCTCGGCTCTGCCGCATTGGAACGTTTTAGGTTGTTCTTGGGGCGGGCGATGCATGGTGCACTGCCAATTAGGATGGCATTAAGCAATTCTGTACGATGTTTATTCCACACAACCATCGAACTGGTTCTCGATGCCTGCTGCTCCCCGGGCCGTCGTAGCCAGACGATACGTCGAGGTTTTAGGAGCTGGTTTTCCCCCACGCAACCAACAAAATCCATGGCGGGTGCGAAGAGTAAATCCACGGATGAGGACAGACAACGTAGTCTGATTTCCTTATTTCTTCTAATATTGTTAGCCGTTTGAGTGTTGGTTTATGTGGACAGAATTGAATAGAGCGGCCTAGGACACCTAAGCCACTAATATTTCCTGACGTCGTTGTCAACAAAATTTCCTGGATTTAAATTAAAAAATTTAATATTTCCTAAGCTGGTTCCCTTTTGCATTCTCTCCCGTTCTGTTCATTTTAAACTTTCACCGCACCTCCATCTGTCCATGTGTTGGGAGAGTGAGAGCCCGTTAGCTGGTATATTCCCATATCGATCCTACTCCATCATTTGTACTATTCGGTTTGGTTGAGGTGGTCACTGGTCAGTAAATTAGGCCCCCTTCTTTTGTCCGAAAGGTTTGAATCAAACAGCGAGTTTGTAAAAGACAAAAGTTACTCACGTTTGCAGGTTTGGACCGTTAAAATAAATCTGTGTCAGGTAATCAGGTTTGGAGCAGAGATGGGTATCTTTGGTGGAACACCTCCTCCGAGCTGTTCTTCCCGGCACTGTGCAGAATGGGCCCGAATCTACCTGAAGTACTGCTTGTGCAGCCCCAAGGACGGTGTCGCTCTGACGCTTGGGCTGCTCAGTGTCATCAGCTGGGGCGTCGCTGAGGTGCCACAGATTATAACAAATTACAGACAAAAATCAACAGAAGGGCTCTCTATTGCCTTCCTAATGACCTGGATAATCGGGTATGCCGTAGCACATTTCTTCTGCTCCTTGGAAATGATTTCAAATTCCTTTTTACATGTCTTCCGCTCCTTGGGATGATGCGATTGGTATTTGACTAGCGTACTGATCTTATATTCGACATTCTGTTTGATTTTCTGTGTTGTTCTTCTATTTATGCAGAGATTTGTTTAATCTCGTTGGCTGCTTCCTGGAACCTGCTACTGTAAGATCCATCAAGTATTTACTTTAGTGTGTTACCTTCAAGAGTAACTTGACATGTTGAGATTATAGGACATTAAAACGGCTGCCTCTGGTTCTTTTGTTCTCTGATTGCACACCAACTACTCATAAGTATCTATCTAAGACAGTGTAGTGAGGTGTGATTATTCCTAAAACCTGAATATGACCCACAAAATTCCGCCAGCCTGCACTATTCGCTGAAGTTTGAACCAGCAGTATTCAGTTGTACGGTACATTTGCAGCAGTATTAAGCCAATTCTAGGTCTGACAGTACGAGTTCTGAATACATCCACCGTAAGCTTTATGATGATCTGGCAGCAGGCTCTCTATCTCTGATGGTGCTTGCTCTATCATGCATTTATATCTTTTCTGATATTGACGTGGTTAAATTTAGCCATCGAATTGCATCAGAACTTCCTGTTTTGAAGGATGTATCAGAATTAATATTTTTTTTCATTTTGTTATATTGCAGCTGCCCACACAGTTTTACATGGCGTTGGTAAGGCATAAACCAACTTTCTAGACTGATGTTATTTGATTCCTATAACAAATGATTGAACATAGCATTTGCATTTTGCAATGCAGCTATATACCATCACAACTGTGGTTCTCACCGGGCAGACGATATACTATAGCCACATCTACCACCGCCTTAAAGCAAAGAAATCCCGGGTGACTAGTAAGGTGATTATTTCAGTGTTTGGCAGATAATCCTGCTTGCGTCCCCTTGTGCATGAACAGTTTTGGCTAAATATTGGGATTGGGAAACTGAGGCAAACCTTCTGTTAACAATTGTGGCACATGTACCTTATATGCCTTATGCATTCATAAATTGTCTCACTCAGTATCGTAGTAGTTTAATGTTTTTTATGTGAAGTCTTCTTCTTAGACTATCCTTGATATGACATGCGATGAATTATTTGATTTTGGGACAGATTCACTTAATACTGTAATGGATCTTTATTTAACTTCTGTCTTCTAACGGTTTTCAGCTTCACAAGCAACAGCATGGGGATGCTTCACTGCGCGAAAAGCTTCTGGGTGCCAAGGATGGTGTGGCGTCCAGAAACAACAACCAGTCAGATGCTACGGTGTCTATTCCAAGCTCACCTATTCCTGTTAATGCCAAACTTGTCGAGCAAGACTATGATTCAAGCAGCCCCAGCACAGACTACTACTATGTGTAATATTTTCTAGCTACTTAATTTGTATTCCCTATATTTCTTTCCTTAATGCAAGATATTGTCCTCTTCCTGTTTGGATAGTGTGTTAGTATCATTTCTTTCGTCATTCGTATTGTATTGATAGGCCAATGAAGTATGCGCTTATAAATAATTGCTGGATGGTGTTGTTTTTGCATTACTTGCCAGCTAAGCAAGATGCAAGTTCAGGATAATCTAACTTTGTAGTTGATTTTACAGGTCAGCAAGATCTTTATCAAGGAGTCCGTTGCCGATTGCTGGTACATGGTTGGGCAATAATCACCGGTCAAGAACTCCTCCACAAAGGGAACGTTTAAGTGGTGACATGGCTCCAGAACAACCTGCACCATCTACAAAAAATGTTCTCTCAGTGGTAAGTTAATCTGCAATTCATTCGTTACTTTATTTTCTGAATTGTAGCTACATTTTTTTTTTAAATTCAGGTACCATGGATGAGTCTTTTGTTGGCGATGTGTATCTTGCATTTTTTGGTTGGAAACATACACAAGGAGGTGCCAAGTGGAACTGTCATACCAGTAGGAAGAAGGCGTTTACTATTTACGGTAAGCTGATAGTTGCTCTTGAGTTCCAGAGCACGTGCAGCAGCATCTGGTTTCCAGAGTAATTTGCATGAGCTAAATTAACTGGTTTAATGTTTTCTAGTTTCACTTGTGATGATAACACATAATTAATTATGTTATTGCATCACAGGATGACCTTGGACTTTCATCGCTCAGCCACGGCAGTGGAAGTGGAATTGGGAGCTTTCTTGGTTGGGCAATGGCAATAATTTACATGGGAGGACGGCTTCCTCAGATTTTCTTAAATGTGAGTTTCCAAATATTGAACATGCACTTTTTCTATTGCGGTAGCTTACAGAATACAATTTTTTATACTACATTACCTGGACAATTATGCCATACAGCCGCGATAGCATTTACTTCAATACATTTTTGTGGTATGAGTGGTGGAACGTGGAAAGTGTACATACCAGGAAATCTTGTTCATTCATTTACTCATCTACCCATTGTACATCTGCCTAATGAAATGTTCTTTTGTGTTACTAATATACACCTATTCTAGTTAAACTTAGAAATTCTCTCCATGAATAATAGCAGAATGCCTCATAGTATGTTCTGATCTTTCTTTGCTCCCTGCAGATGCAAAGAGGCCACGCTGAGGCGAGTTACTTCACCTCCATAGATATTTTCTAACCAATTGTTACTGCTGGAGACACCTCACACCTCCACCTTTTCTTACTCTGTTTGTAATTTACATTGATGTTCACCTTCTCTTAGAAATGTCTAATCTGACTTATAATTTTATACAGGGACTTAATCCATTGATGTTTACCTTTGCTTTAGTGGGAAATTCGACATACGTAGGAAGGTAACTTATGCACCCATGCTTCAGGGTGGAGATTCTTCCACATTAACTTAGTTAATAAACTGCAAATCATTCCAAGTATTTTCGTGAGATATTGGCTTTCTTACCGTGGTACAGCCTTTCAAATTATCTACTCTGTGTTGTGATCTTAGAAACCAAGAAGCACATTTTACTGTTCTCACACTCCTTCATTTCCAGTGCTGTAAACCGAATGGCATGTTTCGCTGTTCTCACTTTCTTTCTTTTCAATTGCAGTATACTTGTAAATAGCTTGGAGTGGTCAAAACTCAGACCAAATCTACCGTGGCTTGTAGATGCTGGAGGATGTGTTTTGCTAGACTTTTTTGTATCCTTTCCAACATTTCTACTTTGAGCATAATTAGTTTCTAAACTTAGTAATAATATAACACATTTTTGAGAAGGATGCAACTTACAGAAAATGACTAGCCCACTGATGAGCAACGATAACTAATCCTTTGTACTTGAAAACGATTAGTTCTACATGAATTGATCCAATACATATGTAGGTGTTTGTTCATATACAAGCATGTGCACTTCAGCATAATTTTTTTCAACAATTTTACCATAGAAAAGTATCCCTTAACCATCTTACACAGATCATGCTTCAGTTTCTTTATTTTCATTATCGGAAGCAAAGTGACCCTGCAGATGAGCACGACAATGAGGATAAAGCGTAACTGACAGCAAGATAGATTATTTTTCTTCTTCAGTACAGAAGGTTGGTTTCGTTTCTAATGAACCTTTGTTACGATGCAGGTCTTGTTTTCTGTTTTCTGGAAATCCTTCCGACTATTATTACTAAGTTCATTGACAAAACACAAGGGATTCTGAATTGGATATAAGATCCTAAGCTTGGACTCAAAGGACTAGCCTTAAATTGAACTTGTGCAGACTGAACTGAACTTTTGCAGAACTAGTACAGTGTCAAACTACTGTGGAGACATAATATGCATATTCAACAACTCATTCTTTCGCATCTTCTGTATTTTCAGACCTGAAGATACCTCCTACCTACACTGGAGGCCCTCCCTGCGTCCTGACATGCTAGCTGCGCATTCACTGTTACGCTGGACGACTGTGACTCAGAACAGCTCTGGAACGCTAATCCACACGCTACCACATGGAGAGTGACGTGCGACGCCCTATAGAAATGTTTCTGCCAATTATTCTGTAGTACCAGAATGTCTGGATATATCGAATATCATCTTGTTTCTTTGCTCTGAAAACTTGCACGAGCAATGTACATTCGAGCCTGTAACGTCGGATAAAATGTGTTGATTCCATTTGAACTTTCAAGCAATTTGACTCGGTTCCTTTTGACCTGTTACAGAGGAACTTTTTGGCTCCTGCTGAACAGCCTGAACTATGCTCTGTTCATGGACATCGATGTTTCCGTGCTCTCTAGTTTCAGACTTTTCAGTAGAAGTGAAACCTTAGCCTGTAACGTCGGATAAAGTGTGTTGATTCCATTTGAACTTTCGAGCAATTTGACTCGGTTCCTTTAGACCTGTAACCGAGGAACTTTTTGGCCCCTGCTGAACTATATTCTGTTCGTGAACATCGTTGTCTCCTTGTTCTCTAGTTTCGGACTTTCAGTAGAAGAAGTGAAACCTTTCAGTGGTAGCCTGGTAGGCGAAGGCGACATTCCTCCTCCCTTCGAGATTCGAGAAGCGAGGCACCTGTGGGCTGTGGCTTCGTGAATGCCAAATCTGTGATGGGCCGAGCTCTGCACTTCTTTTCAATGGCAAGCCCAATACCAATCTGTTAACTTTTCAGTGTCAGCCCAGCACCCCTCCCCGTCGTCTCACAGTTGTTGTGACTCGACGAGAGAGCAGGAAGGAATCCATGGCGTCGGCGCTGGCGAGGAGGGCAGGGGGCTCCGCCGCGGCGGCGCTATGGGGCGCGGCGAGGGGCTTCGCGTCGGTGGGTTCCGACATCGTCTCGGTGGCGCCCGGCGTGTCGCTGCAGAAGGCGCGGTCGTGGGACGAGGGCGTGGCCACCAAGTTCTCCACCACCCCTCTCAAGGACATCTTCCATGTACGCCGCTCCCGCCCATGTCTTCCCCGTCAGCTCGCTTTGGGCAGTGTTTTTGTATTGACCTGAGATCCTGCGTGTTGCGCTTGTGTTTGCAGGGGAAGAAAGTGGTCATCTTCGGCTTGCCTGTGAGTTCTCTCCCTTTCCTCCCCACTTCTCTGTTGCTACAGCTGATTCTGTTCATGAACTTTTCCACTCATGGAATCGGTTTGAGATTTTATAGATGATTAAGTCGTGGATCCGTTGCTCTAGGAGTGCTTATCCTCGATTTTTGTAAGGCGATTAGTGGCTTCTTGTAGGTGCTGTGATTCACCAGTAGACAAAAGAAGTGATTCGGCTATATTATGATATTTTTAGCATAATGTGATTGCTCGAGCACTTTGAGGTGGGGAATTTAGCATAGAATTTGATATCTTTGGTCATTCAGTGTCCACTGAGAAATCTCAAGTGGTTCTCGCATTATTTCTATTTTGGAGAGAGTATACTTGATTGTTGGTCTGGAAATGGGGTGTGGTTGTTCTGATGCTTACGATTTGTGTTTCATCGATAGTAAGTTGCCGCAGGCATGAGCACTCATCAGTAGTAAGGTGCCATAGGTGTTAGTACTCATCAGTAGTAAGGTGCTGCAGCTATGAGTACTCAGGGATAATCTAGAGACATATCATGTAATCAATGTGTTATTTTCTCGTTGCCGCTAGAACTCATCAGAAATTATAAGCATCATGTTTTCAGAGCTTCTTGGTGTTGCCTTATATACTTCGTGGTGAAAAGGTGATCCAATCCATAGCGATATTGTTCCAGTGCTTCCCTTATATTATTGTCACACCTTTTTCATGTTTTAGTTTGGCATAATTTTTTTTCTGCCAAGATGCATTCCCACTCGGAATAATTAATCCTGAGTTGGCATCTTTTGATTATTTCAGGGTGCCTACACAGGAGTTTGTTCACAAGCACATGTTCCTAGTTACAAAAACAACATTGATAAGTTGAAGGCAAAAGGGATTGACTCTGTCATCTGTGTAGCTGTGAACGATCCATATGTCTTGAACGGATGGGCAGAAAAGCTACAGGCTAAAGATGCAGTGAGTAACTACCCTTCAATATTACTCTGGTTATCGTTTTAGCAGAGCCAGAATTGTGGTTAGGATACTGTAATGCACACTTCCAAGTATTGTGCATAGTCCATGAGATAGTACTTTCTGTTTGCTGCCTTCAAGTGATGGTACATGTTTGACTTTTTCTCAACAGCACAAATCTATCATCATTTTATTCCTCTCCCACCTACCACTGTAATCTTGCGATTGATAATTTCCCTTACGAATCAACATGTCTTGTTCCCTTGTTCTCCTACCTAACATGTTATTTATATTCCAAAAATTATTGAGGCTCTGCATCATCATGATGCTTTTAAAAGCTTCTGCTGCATTCCTTTGGCAAAATTTCTCCATGCTTGTTATGCTTAATTTGAAGTATCATCTTAAGGAATTTATTACGCCTAAATACGTGCGACTTAAAATCCTCACATTTACTTGTTATTTGTATTATTCTTTCGTGAGATTGTGTATGTATTCAAGTTTCACCATTCTCAAATGATTTTGGATATTTATATCAGATTGAGTTCTATGGTGACTTTGATGGGAGCTTCCACAAAAGCTTGGATTTGGAAATAGATCTCTCTGCAGCTTTGCTTGGTCGCCGGTCCCACAGGTTAATGGAACTCCACCTACTATTTACCCTTAAAACTGCTATAGTGCGATATATTGCAGCTGAGCAGGCATGGTATAACTTGGTGTGAGATACTTTTTACACTGCCGTATATATTTAGAAGTACTCTTTTCCTTCTAACAAATTTGGTTGTATTGAGGTCAATTTCTCTTGGGGCACCTTTTGACTTCACGGGCACTACTTAAATTAGCACTCTTGTCAGCCACAAAACTTGTTATAGCTAAATAAATTGAATTAACCACAATTCGGTGAGCGGTTGCTGACATTTCGGGTTTGGAGTACTGTAAAAGACATCACACGGCAGTTTTACAGTACCTTTTGTATTTTCCTCATTAAACGAGTTAGAAATATGCTCAATTATAGTGACCATGAGTAGTGAAATACAGTTTATTGCCTAATAACTGATTTACAGTTTCTTTTCTGCTTCTGATCAAAATCCTGATAACATTTTAGGTGGTCGGCCTTTGTTGACAACGGCAAGATCAAGGCTTTCAATGTTGAGAAAGCCCCTTCAGAGTTCAAGGTTTCTGGTGCTGAGGTGATCTTGGATCAGATCTGAACTTACAAAGAACTTGTGATGTGTTCCATTTGCTGACGCAGCCTCAGTGCTTTGGTGTCACAAATAAATTGGATCTCTATTTGCTTGTGTAGAGGTTGGATCTCTATTTGCTTGTGTAGAGGTTTTGAGTGTTTTACCTCTATGCCATTATAAAAGTTGGTCGTTACGTGTATGCCATTAAAAAAGTTGTTGGCACCTGTATGCCATCGCACGAACTTTCTTTTACGTACACGCCATTATTGCATTATTATGGACGATTTTACCCTTTGCTCTCACGCTCCACCTTCTTCTTCTCCTTCTTCCTCCTCTCTCTCCCCGGCACGCGCGCCTCCGCCGAGCCTACCTGCGCCCGCCGCCGTCAAGCCGCGCCACCGCCAAGCCGCGCGCCCGCCGCCGTCCCGCGCCCGCCGCCGTCTCGCGCCCACGCCCGCGCCGCCGCCAAGCCGCGCGCCCGCCGCCGTCCCGCGCCCGCCGCCACCGCCCTTCTCCCTCGCGCCCGCGCCGCCGCTAAGCCCCGCGCTCGCCGCCGTCCCGCGCCTGCCGCCGTTTCGCGCCCGCGCCGCCGCCAAGCCGCGCGCCCGCCGCCGTCCCGCGCCCGCCGCCGTGTAGGGCGCCGCCCTTCTCCCTCGCGCGTCAGGAAGGCAGCCAGCTCGCGAGCGCAGCAGTGGGCGCTAGATTGGAGAGGGGCCGGGGTTCGCCGAGACGGAGAGGAGCTCGGCCAGGAGAGAAAAAGGGAGCGGAGATTGGAGAAGGACTTCGGCGTTGCTGCTGCTGCTGCCCGAGCTGCTGCTGCTGCGGGCGCGCGACTTTGCTCGAGCTCGGTCGGGGCGGCAATGGCGGCTCCGCTCGTTCTTGCGCGAGAGAGAAGAGAAGAAGAGGAAGGAAGAGGAAGAAGAAGGGGTAAAATCGTCCATAATGGCGTGTAGGTAAAAGAAAGTTTGTGAGATGGCATACAGGTGCCAACAACTTTGTTAATGGCATACACGTAACGACCAACTTTTATAATGGCATAGAGGTAAAACACTCAGAGGTTTTAGATACACTACTTCCAGACTATGACATCGTTTTGAGATCCGCAGTGTTATGAGATTGTTTTTTATGAAATAAATCGATTGATGATCAATTATTGTGCTCTGGTCAGTGAACAGAATGAAACTACAGAACAAGACCGTCAGGAACCGGCATGTATCGAGGTCGAGTATAGGAGCATTTTTCTGAGTTTTGAGTGAACGATGCTTGAAAAGAACCGTGCAAGGAACATTTGATAATGCGCTTCCGTGTTTAAATGTTCTCGATGATTTCTGGTCTTTGGCTGACAGTTGAAACCAGGGAGCGAAAATCTCCATTTGGGTTGTGATTTCTCGTGTTTCCAAGCAAGTCCTGTACCTATGGTACGGTACGGTAAGTCCATGTTACGCAGATTTCTTTATGCAAGTCTCCTCGAGAGGAAGCCGACGAGTTACTGCATTGAAGGCAAATGGCTTCCAAGCTAGTGACTCGGTATCGTCACTGCGATTGTTACACTTCAGCAGTCAGCAGACTCAGGACTCAGCACGACGTACTCTGCACTCAAATATAGAGGACAAGGGGGGGGAGTTCGGCTATCCATTCCACAACCCGCATAGAAAATTGCCGGAAGCAGCAGCCAGCGGCGACCATAACCCAGGGTAGCTCCGGAGCTTGTTTCTTGGAACAATGGCCAAGAAACCCATTCAGTACGCCGTGGTCAGTACGCTCCTGAGCTCTCCTCCTTGCAGGTACGATGCCTTCTCTTCTTGACTGGCATGAGCCGTGACGTTGCCGTGGTCGTCGCAGGTGGACGCCTTCGCTGCGGAGCCGTTCAAGGGCAACCCAGCCGCGGTGTGCCTTCTCGAGGACTCCGCCAAGGCCGCGGACGAGCGGTGGCTGCAGGCCGTCGCCGCTGAGTTCAACCTCTCCGAGACTGCCTTCCTCCTCCGCGACTCCTCCGACGGCGCCGCCCCGCGGTTCCAGCTCCGGTGGTTCACCCCCGCCGCCGAAGTCCTCATCCACTTCTGAACTCGTTATTTCGCACGATTTATCGCTTTTGAAGCTTGACGCGGCCGCCGTTGCAGGTCGAGCTCTGCGGCCACGCTACTCTGGCCTCCGCGCACTTCCTCTTCACCTCCGTCCTCGCGGAGCACGATGCGGTGGTTGAATTCGCGACCAAGTCCGGGATTCTCACTGCCAAGAAGGTCCCTGCACCGGATGGCGCAGGCGTCTCCGGTGAGGGGAAGCTGTTCATCGAGCTGGACTTCCCCATGATTGACCTTTTCGAATGTGATAACGCCGAGCTGCCGTCCATCCCCAAGACTCTGAACGGGGCTTCCATCGTCAGCGTCCACAAGTCGGCGACCGCTGGCGACCTCATTGTAATCTCTCAAACTTCTCCAAATTTTTTAATGTCTACATTTCAACTCTATCCTGGACCCCTGGTAATTAACTTCCCGATCAAACATGTATGAAAAGTTTCAAGATGAAAATAATGTCAAAGAACCATTTAGTGCTACCTTGATCATTTTCCTAATCTGTACAAGTATTTGCTTGCGCGGAATGAACTAGTACTTGCAAGTTGCAACGAAATGCTCAACAACATATTCAAGGCAGCTACTATGTTAAATAAACAGTTGCCTGCATAGATTTTCACTCAACATATAATAAAAAATAAAGATATATAAGAGGGAGGTGATGGAGTTCGACTTAATGTGGTGTAACTTGTTTTTTGAAGCAATCTTGTTATGGTACAACTCACTGAATGAAAATTTGATCGGGCATTCAGGTGGAACTTTCCTCAGGAAAAGAAGTTGCCGATATCATTCCTGACATCCATGAAATCAAAGAATGTTCCGGCAGAGGAGTTATTGTTACAGGACCAGCACCTGCCGGATCTGGTTATGACTTTTTCTCGCGTTTCTTCTGCCCAAAATTTGGCATAGATGAGGTGACTTCATAATCTTTGTCCCAAGCTGTATATTGAGAGTATTGGAAATTGCTTAACTTAATATGAATGTTTTCTGCTGGTACGATGTGGTTTTGGCATCCATGACTGTTGGTGTGTGTACTTGTGGTAGCAAACTTCCTCGGTCGTAACCTTTGTCCGTGATCTCTACAGGATCCTGTCTGTGGTAGTGCACATTGTGTTTTAGCACCCTACTGGGGTGGGAAGCTGGGGAAACAAAAGTTGACGGCATTTCAAGTATGTCCTCGCAGATACGCTTTAATATGTGCTCAATCAACCGCAGCATTTCTTTTGTCAAGTTTTGAATTTATGCATAAATCATCAGGCATCTCCAAGGAGCGGAATATTATACCTGCAATTGGAAGCTGCAGCTAGGAGAGTGCGAATTCAGGGTGAGGCTGTCACTGTGATGACTGGTGCTCTGCTAGCGTAGCATCTCCCCACATATGCTTCGAAATCTGAAGGATGAGAATGGATGAAATTCCAGATAATTCGATATGCTGTTATTTGCTTTTTAGCCCTACTTGTTTATGGCACTAAAAACTCAAGAACATTTCTGGAGCATCATAATAAAGTTTCAGTTATAAAATCGTGCTGGCACAAATTGGCATCTCCTTGGGGTTTCCTACCCTAATTGTTCGAGGAAATATAAATAAATTGTGATCTCCTTTTGGTTTGTCTTTGTGCAAATTTGCACTAGTTCAGTTGTCCTACCGTCAACCAAAAGAGAACGGAGGGAGTATTGTGGAGTATATACAACCTTGTTCATGGTTTTTGTCATGTTAAAACATCAAGGAAAGAAAGATGAATTGGAATTTAATTGAGCTGTGGCTTGAGAAGAAATGTATCTTGGCAAGGTTATCCTGAATTGTGCATTTGGTGATAGTTCTCTCTGCTACATTACTGTTTTCAGTTGGACCAGGCGGCTCCAACAGGTTAGTGGACTTCACTTTCGTCCACTTCTTTACTGCTGTTAAGTTTGATCTGCTATCAAGTTACTTGTTGGAATTCCGTTTCTGAACCAACATCAATATGTTTTAGTTCCGATGGCTCTATGTTCGATATTTCTGAAATCACAACCGTTTCCTAAGAATATTGTTTTGACTCTGATTTTGAGGAAGAAACATGAAGTGATAACTCATTTGGGAAATCTTCCAATCATTTTCAACCATTGTCAACTTGTCATTCATCAGTGTACTGGATCCACTGACACTAGCCACTCAGAACGAATAACTGAAGTTATATTTAATAGAAAGTTTTGGACTTTTGCGTCTCACGGTATATTTATACAACCTTGCAGCATAGTAGGTTGAATTTTAAGCAAACAGACTATTTTTTTCTACAAAACTACATATTTAGTGTGTCATTGTATCACGAAACTACAGATTTAGTACTGAATTGTAGAATCACAGATTTTGCGAGCAATAAATATACAACAAAACTATATATTTAATCAGTGAAACCATGCATATTGGCATATTACAATGGTAGGGATACAACGATTGGAGAGGGTTCCGATGGCAAATGAACTCGATACAACATGTATTTGGTCTATCAGTTGTGCTTGAGGAACTACATGTGCCGATCGATACAGAAAGGCTGTAATATTAATCAGTGTTTCCTTTTCTAAAAGGATTAGTTGTGCTTGAGGGGGTAGAGTGCTGTGAAGATCCCCACAAGCACACTAGCAATCGAGATGAGTGTCACTATGGTCTTCCCGTTGTGGTAGAGGAACCTATGAATGACGATCCGATCCACACCCGCCTCTCCTTCTTGTAGTCCTCGACCGCACTAAGAATGGAAAAATAGCGGTGGCCAAGGCGCATGTGCCTGGCGATGGCCTTGAAGAACTCGAGTATCTCCTGATTGCTGAAGAGGCTGGTGACAATATGGCGCGCTCGTAGCTCGTGAACGTCTTCCTCTCTGTCCATGAGCAGAGCCAGAAGGGAGAGGTACGAGCTTACAAGGAAGCCATCCATGGGATATTCGACGGCGGTGCGCGCCTCAAAGGCCGCCATGTTAACGAGCCAGCAAGCCGTGAGACATTGTGAGCTCACCGAAGAGGAGGCACTTCTTGCGGACGCTATGTCCGCGAACCATGCCGCCTCGCTTGCCTTCAGCTTGACGCCCATCTCTGTTAGCTGGACGGCGGATAGCGCGGCCATGTTGGGGTCGTAGTTGCTGACCGGCGGGATTATTTCCTCAAGAGGCATGCTGCCAGTCAGATAAAGTCTTGCGAGGCCAAGCAAATGCGGCGCCCTGTAGGTTTCAATCGCGACAGGAACTTCTTCAGAATGGTCGTAAGTGACATCAACAAACTTACGTATCACATCAAGCATGTAACCGTGCACATCCACGTCCTTGAAGGTCATGAGAACCTCAAGGACCAGCCAGGGGAGCTGGTTCTCCAGCAGCATGATGTCCCTCAGCATGCAAGGACCCGTGGAAAGCACCATACCGTTTTCCAACAAGGGATTTAGGCCATCAAAATCTATATACTCCAACAGGAAGCAACCGTCAAGGAACATCATGTCCGCGAACTGCGAGCTGCTGAACTGTGCGACAGCGTCTTCGTCGTAGCAGCCGCGGGCTTGTTCCGCGACGGAGAGGATCTTGCGGTAGACCTCCTCAACCTGGTGGCCCGACGACGTGCAGAAGTGGTACGCCGCAGCTTGCTTGAGCTCCTCCATCTCTTGGAGGTCCGGTGACCCGTGGTGATACGGACCGAGGGCAACGACGCTTGGGGTGATGTAGTGGCCACCAGGGCCGCCAATCCCTCGGAGGCCTCGAGGAAACCTATGGATTCTGGTGCTGATCCGTGAAAAATCAGCCTCTAGCCTCTCTGTCTTGCCCCTCAGTCGATCTTGGATAGGTTCTAGTTCATCTTGGATAGGCACTGCAACTGTTGGTTCTACATGGCTAGTAGTGCTCATGGTGCAAATAATACGTTGACACTGATATGGTGTTTGTTTTTTCTTCTTCTTTTGGCGTAAAACTGTCGTTTCATCAATTCGACGGACAACATATGTATTATATATGACACCCAAAGCCCGTGCCCGTGCCCATATTCCTTGCTGAACTTCAAACTCAAACGTCATTAAAAAAGTTAGCTTAGATGTTTTGTGCACATTCCAATATTCATGCCTCAAGGCATTGCACAAGCACCAGTTCTTTCCCGAAACTTCGCTCAGAATACTCACCTTTTTCTCGGATTCTTTGCCCAAAGTCTTTCTATATGTTTTATTCTTATGTGTGCTCCTCCTTTGTATGGATTAGAAGGCAGATTAAGCATTGCAAGGCAACCCACCAGAACGATAGGACGAGGCCGAATGGTGAGTTGGTGACGTTTAGTCAGCCCAGTCACTATGAAAAGGGAAAAAGTTGTATCCACCTCCTCGTCTCTGAACAATCAGTAGTCGACTCGATCATCAGATGATACGTTGGCTGTTCGATTTTCCTCTTGCAGTTTTTTCTTTTTTTTTTGCGAGACATTTTCCTCTTGCAGTTTTTTTTTTAAGGAAAACACGCCCTTATAGGGCTTTCATTTATATGCAAATAAGATTACAAAGTTCAGCCCAGGTAGGAAAACTATTAAGTAGATCTTTTACAGGACAGCCAATGCTATGATTAATATTGAAGCAACTGAACCTAGGACCATCCCTAAATACAGATAGAGAACTTTTAGCTAATGCATCTGCAATGAAATTCTCTTCTCTTGGAACATGGAAGAAGTTCATGCTCATGTTTCTCCCATTGCCTTCCATATCTCTTTTGATGCTCTTCAATCTCCAGTCTGGGGTTGATTCTTGATTATTTTTCATGAAGGAGATGAGAGTAGCATTATCTGAAAAGAAATCACATTCTTTAACCTGCAAGAAACATATGATATAATAACCAAGATACATGCTTAAGGCTTCAACGTGAAGAGGGGAGGCTGCAATAGAAGTTTTAGCTTGAGCTTGCAGACTCCACATTCCCTGTTTTCCAGAGAAGCTTATTTGGATTCCGAGACCTGATTCTTGACCTGCATGATAAGAAGCATCTGATTTGCAATGACAGTGAGAAGTGGAGCTATTAGGAGGCTCCTGAGAGTTGAGGATGTGGGAGACATAAGATGTATTGCACGAAATATTCTCCACACCGAAAGCCTCATACTGAGCTTTTTGAGCAGCTTTAGCTTGGAAAACAACAGACAAGGTGGAAGTTTCTTTCTTCTGAAACCTGTGGAGATTTCTAGCTTTCCAAATGAACCATAAAATGTAGAAGACAAGATCTTGGTCTTCATCAGAAGGGAGATTATTAAGGATATAATAAATAATATTCGCGCAAGAGCCAGTGAGATAATCATATCGAATAGCAAGCGGGGAGGCAAACCATACTGCTCTTGCAAACGGGCAATGAAAGAAAATATGTTTGTCATTCTCCACTTTGCTACAACGTGCACAGTTTGAAGAAATATTTTTCATTCTTCTGTGAACACGCTGAGCATTTGCAATGTTTTTAGTTAAAAGCCTCCAAATAAACATCTGCACCCTTGGAAGAATATTCTTTTTGTTCCAAATATTTTTTATGATGGACATTGATTGAGGGGACATGTTTAGTTTACTTACTGTTTCTTGGACTTTTTCCTGATGTAAGAGCTTGTAAGCACTCTATGCTGTCCAAATCCCTTTCTTGTTTGGTTTCCAGATTAACTCATCTTTTCCTCCAGATTGAGAAATAGGTACCTGCAAACAGGATATCGTGACTCAACTCTCAGATCTGTTTGTTTTTCATCCTCAGATGTCCAATATAACGCCATGTCATACTGTCGATGTGGACCTAACTAATGAGTCAGCTCAGATCTTTTGCAGTTTTTTTAAACGTACTCAAACATGTAAGAAGCCAAGAAACTTGGCATCATAGGACGGAAATAATTATTTTCAAGAAAATAAAACTATGATCTTCCATTTTAAAAACATATTTTCATGATAATAAAATAACTGTTTTTACAAAAATGAAATAAAAAGAATCCAATATTCAAAAATCCTATTTTTCATCCTTGTAGTACATGACAATATAGTTACCTTGGAGTACTTACATGTACTAATTTTTCTAACCTTCTCTAATGATGGATTGCATGTACGTCATAGATTGACAAAATGAAAAAGAAAAATTATCAGACTCTCTCGGTCTATTTTATTGGCCTCGGTTGACTCTCAATAACATGACATGACGCCACGGGGTGATATGGCACTAAGATAATTGTGGGATATGACCACTTCCTTTTTTTTTTAAAAAAAGTAGCGAGCGTGGTTGGGCTGCTTCCACCGAACAAGCTAGCCGGACTGTAATTACTATATTTAGCAAGCCATCCATTTTTACCCAACGAACTATGAGCAGCGCGTGGTGAAATATGAGCAGCTTAACAAAGTTACTCTGCTTGTTTCCCTGTAAAAAAAAAGGTTTGACTGGAGTGCCGTTTTCCAAACAATGAATTGAAGAACAGTTGACAAGGAACATTCAGAATCCATCATGTATATTTACATGCTCAGTCGAAAGAACTAGATGCGACGAGCAGAGCATCTCTCGTCGCGCAACAAACGAATCGACCTTTCCCAAGAGCCAGAACCGACGAAACACACATTCTCAAGGCCACATCACGTCGACGGCAATCCTGGACACGGCGAGATCCTCAAACGACTCCTCCTTGCTCTGCTTCTCCTCCCGCCCCGTCCCGGCCGCGGCGCCGCGGTCCTCCGCTGACCGTTCGTTCTGCCTGCAGGGCGCGCCCGTCGCAGCGGGCCGGAACTCCCCCAGGCTCTGGCCGCACATGTAGCGGTTCGCCGCCAGCATGCTCGCGCTCTCCTCCCCGCCCAGCAGCTCCGACAGCAGCAGCACGATCGACGCCATGACCGATTCGCTCGCAGTAGACTGGTGATCTTGTTGTGTGGTGGTGTGCTTGTGCTGAAGATTGGAGACTCAGCAGCTTCGAATTGGAATTGTTGGGCGCGATTACGGTGGTGAATGGGACGACAGTGGCAAGGGAAGCGGGATATTTATGTAGAGTCATACTAGTAGCAAGAGTGTGCGGTGGGCGGGCGGCGCGTGGTTTTCGACGGGGAGGCGCCATGAATTGCCGCCGGGATGGTAAGTGGCCCGGCTGCTACCGCCGCGGGATTGATTCGGCTCGTGTCACGTCTCGCCTCGTCTCGCCTGCTGCGGCGGCTGCACGCATTCCCTTCCCTTGCGCCAGCAGGTTTGTTGGCTTCGGCCGGCCGCTGGGTTTGGTTTGGTACACCACATGCCAAAGAAAAGAAAACTGCGTGCGTTCCTTTTTTTTTTTTTTTTAGAAATACTGCGTGCGTTCCTGGGAAAACCGGAGGCGCGGCAGGCTGGAACAACCGGCTGTTTGTTTGCGTCGTCAAATTTTGTTCGGTGTCGACCTGTTGATGGCGGGACACCACCACCAGAATTCGTGGGATGTAGCCCACGGCCCAGGCCTTCTCCCATTCTGCCTGGTCCAGTTCGGCAGTGGCGCATAAAAGAGGCCCACGCATCTTCTGGTCTCTTCGTGCCCTTTCCTCTCGCTACAGTAGATCGGGGCGAACCGGAGGCGATTGACTTTCCGGCGCCGATTTCGCCGTCTTTCGTTCGCCTCCGGCGTCCCTGTTGGGGCGGGAGGTGGATGGAAGCGGTGGAATCGGCGTCCGGTGTATATATCTTATCTTTTTAGCCTAGGATTAGATGGGTTTGGTTCTATCTCCTACATCTCCGGCCGGCGACGACGTTGGTGCGAGGAGGAGGGTGTTGGAGCTTTTTTCGGCTTCCTCTTCCTTGTCATCTACGGCGGCTTCCCAGTCGGTACAGGAGGTATCGGATGGAGGTTTGTTTTCCTGCCTTTTTGCGAAAGGGCGGGTACTGTGGTCATCCCTAGGGTTGTTTTTGTTTTCCGCCATGCTGTAGTCCTCAGTAATGGTGGATGGTGGTTCCGGCTGCCGGTTGTGGCCGGCGGTGGCGGATTTGCATACTTCTCTCTTATGGAAGGGAGGAAGTCCGTGCTTTACCAACTCGCTGAGAAATCGGGTTGGTTTTCTTCTCCTACCTCTTCTGGTGGTTGCTTTTCCCTTCTGTGGGACTCGTTGTTCGGCGGGCCGGGGCTGTTGGTGATTGAGGCACCAGACCCCTTGCTAGCCGGCGAGGATTGGCCTGTTCGTTCAATGTTCACAAAGCATGTTCGGGTCCCTGATGTGCTGCTCATGGTGCCTTTGAAAAATTTTGATGTTCTTCGTCCGGAAGGTGGTCGGCTTCACGGGCGGCAGGTTCGACCATCGGCGACGAGGACGACCGGGAGAAACTTGCAAGGACTTTGGTGTAATTTGTTTTACTTTCATTTTTGTCTTTGTAAGTGTTGGGATGTAAACTATCAGAAGCTTATGTGAAATATAATCCCGGTTTCTCAAAAAAAAAAAAGGAGGCCCACGCGCTCGTTGATGGCTGTGCTACTGCTGACGTTCAAATGTGATGTTGCGTCGTCAGTTGGGGTGTCGGCTACGGGCTTCCTCCTCGTCTTGCTTCTCTGTTGCTGGCAATGGAGGAGAGGCGGGCAATGGCGATTCTGGTCGACAGAACGGCGACTTCCAGGAGCTTCTTACGAGGACTTGAATGTAATTTTTTTTTTTTGTTTTGGAGACTCCTTTGCAAGAGGCTGGATGTAATGCTACTTTATATCTTTTTTTTTTGAGCTAAATAAAATCCAACCCGTCTCTAAAAAAAAAAAAAGAGGCCCACGCGTGAGGAACGGAAGAAGCAGCCCGCGCGTAGGCCATCAGCTGCAACACGTACGGACACGCCAGTAGACAGACAGACTCGGAACAATTCAATGCGTCGATGCAACACCAGCCGACCGGCCGGCGAAACTGGAGGGAGCACATCGCGGATTTCTACCGGTTCGGATACGTCCTACGCGCGCGTTTGCTCGCGTTAACTTCGTGGAATCGTGGTATGGGCTGGGTTTTTAGTCTGTCTGAGCTGAGCGAGGTGTCACCCTCGTGCCCCGCCACGAGCGTCGACTTGGCGTCCGGGCGAGCTGTCTGTCTGCCACTCGAGCGAACCGCCACGCCACGCTACACCAACCTACGGCGAGTCTGCGACAAACGGAATCTGTCGCGCATGGCCCCATTTCGCGAACGTGAAGGGCAGCCCCGCCAGATCCATGAGGTCTGGTCTGGTGCGCCCGTCGCGTGTGACAAGCTCGCTGGCGTCAGCCGCCGGCGCCGGTCTCGTGTGGTCAGCATCTCTGCTGCCTCCTGCGTCGCGCGCCGAGAGCGACTGCTGGAGTATTAGTTATTCGTCTCTCGGCAGACGGCAGGGGCAGATGCCGCTGCCCGTGCCGTGCGTGCTTCCGGCTTTTGGCCCAATCCCAAATTGCTGCGACTTGCGATCTGGAAGTCACGATCGATGCACTACCCCGTCATTAATCTGGCATAGAAGAAGAAGTCGCCACGTAGTTCTATGCATGCGCCGTTAATTGTCGTAATTAAATATACGAGGTTCAACTGCAGGCGGAAAAACCCTGCTACCACCGTCGCACATGTAGTAGAACGTTCTGCATCGACGTACGTGGTCACATAAAATTAACGGACAGGAAAACGTGGTTCTGAGCGATCAATCCCATTTGCGCAACTAGCTAGTCCAATGTAGGAGAAGTAATTAATTACTCGATCGTACACCATCCGTGTATCACTTGCCCAAATGGCGTTCGAGGTTCACAGTTCACACGCACGATTGACCGTCAGTAGAGTACTCACGTCACCAAGGTCTGCTTTTGTTTCTATACTGATCCATCCACATTGCGCCGATAGGTCGCTGGCCTGTCGATTGGCATCTGTACGCTGTCTAGCTTGATACACTCCCAGTCACAACCAGCTTCTTCTTGTTTAAACCTGCTCCTATCTTCTGTCCTCTACTAGAGCCCCCACATCTATTTGCACACAACCATGCATGATGACTTGTGGACACCGTGCTGCGTTGGATCTAAAGTCAAGTGGCGCGTTGGATCTGGCAGAGCCACTTGGCACATGCTGCCAAAGGTTCCCGATCGAGGCAGCAGTCACTGTGCGCGATGCATCATGCATGCATGGATGTGTTATATATCTGTAAAGAACGACAAATTCCCCGCGTGAGTAACAGTACATTATGGTTGTCAATGCACGGACTTGCTGGTCCTGCTATTAGCTTTTGATCCTCTTGGGGCCTTGCAGATTGTAGTAACAGTAATAATCTTGCGAAGCTCTCACCCGTACTAGCCGGAACTGCTTTGAGGTATGTACTGACGTCAAATGATGTGGATGCGCGCGTCTAGCACGATTCCTCTCGAGCAGAGCAGGCCCACGCGCGATGACTAGTCGCCGCTGGCCGGCCGGCCTACGGCCCATCTAAGACCGCCGGCATCTCCGGGCATGTGACCTTGGCGTTCATGGTGCTCGGACGAATCTAAGGAGCCGTGCAGCAGGGAGCTGGAGCCAAGATAATATATCATCGTTTTGGATTGAATGCACGCCAAGTACTAGGACGAATCTAAGAGCAAGCCCATTGCGCGGTGGTCGCATTGCAGCTGACGCCCTGACACCAGACGATTCCGTCCAACGCGCGGTGGGATTTTTTTTCTCTTGGGGCCCACCTTATCCCTGCCTTTTTCTCTTCCTACTCTCATAGAGGCCACGCCAGGGGCCCACGTCTGCACGGGAGCTCGCGCCGAGACGGTCGATCGCAGCGTCGACAAGCGGCTTCTCTCTCCTTGTTTCTCTTTCCTCCACGTAAGGAAAAGCTGACACCAACCGGCTACACGCCCACGCATTGGGCTTGCTCTAAGGGACGTGCTACCCGTGTAGGAAACAGAAAAGAAAAAAAAAAAAGAGAAGAAGTAGTCGCCGGCGGGCATCGTGCATGCGACCGGCACCGTGGCGGTGGCGGCCATGTCCTTCGGAAACTCGAAGGGTCGTTCCGTACAGACAGCTGGCTGGCTGCATCATTTTAACCACTGCTCATAATAGGGATCGGAGCAGTAGATGCGTTTTACTGCTCTCGATCCCGCCCGACAAACAACCACTCCGGTCGACCGGAGTGGTTGTTTGTCGGGCGGGCTCTCGAGCGATTGCCCTAGTATCCGGACCATTTTGAGCTGCCTGCGGACGAAATGAGGGAGATTCAATTATCGCTCGACAAGCTAGTACTCAATCCACTTATGACCATGAAAGAATTGGAGGCACGGCGATGTTTGCCCGGTGGCAATCGACAGCGACCGTGCTGGTAAGGACTGTAACGGGCGACATCTACGTGCTGTCATCGTCGTCATTATCGGCAGTACCACTGCGTCAAGGTAACCTAGCTACCACGCCACGCCCGTAAGCAACGATTCGAACTTGAGGATCGAGACATCTCCCGCCACGATGAGTAGAAGAGTGTCCGCGCTGCCGCCGACCCGTTGCGCCACAGGCTCGGTGGGTGCTTGTTGGCACAGATTTTGGCACTCCTAAAATAGTAGTCAAAGATGATTATAAATTCGCAATTCAAATATTGGGAAAATTAAATATTTAATTTCCCATGTGTTATGGAAGAAATATACACGTGGAAATAAATTATAAAATATTAGTAAAGTCAAAAGAAAATATAGAAGGATGGCGTTGGTACAGCCTTTCCATGAAAATAGGCAACCCATTTGCTGACAACTCTAAACATATGAAATTACGAACAAGTTTGTATAAGCACGTATACTTATCTAACTGCATGTGCACGTGCTAGTGAAACACCACACTAGGCCCATATTGCCAAAGGTAGCGCCCATGCAAGAACAAAGCTGCTTACATGCATCTCTTCACTACGTAAAAGAAAATACGTATCGATATACGCGGCGGATCGAACATACGCTGTATGGAGATTTATATTTTACTTTATACTTAACTGAAAGAAATACCGAGTAGCCACATGCTTCGTCGCGTTAGCTATCATAAATTTAAATGCATCAAACCATGCAAACCTTTCTCAAATGAGACGAATACGTATATACGCGGCCATATGGCCGGAAGCTAATCAAGCCTTTTGCTTAATCACGTGATCAGCCCACGGAATAGCGGCCCAAAAGGCCGTATGCTCGTTCGATCTTACTAGTAAAACGAAAGAAGCCGGCAATGACGAGTCTGCACGGTGAAGGAAAATATCTCCATCAGAGCGCGCGCTCAATCTTCAACCGAGATATTTTGCTGATCGAATCGACGAGTCAGTCAAAGGACTCCCACGTCCCGCTGGTCTTCAGGTGATCGTGCATCAAATGTTGCCGCCAAAGCATCCAAAATTGAAAAGGAAGAGAGGGAACTGGCGAGCGGGAGAATTACCGCCAATCCCTGCAAAGCACCGCCTCCTTTCTCTATAAATAGAGGGCAGGCCCTCGATCAGACAGCCCCGATCCCCTGCAATCTCGTTCATCACACACACAGACATACGCATCGCAACACCACCGTCAGGCTGCCGGAGCGCGAGCGCATATTCTCGCAGAGCACCGTCAGGCTGCCGGAGCACCACCGCCGGCCACCGTCAGGCTGCCGGAGCATCATTACCATCGTGAGGCTGCCGCGTTCTCGTCGCCGACAGTTCATCAGCGAGCAGCCGATCGAGCCGCGAGCATCTGCATCAACAACCGCTCGCTGCTCCATCTCGGCGAGTTCATCCTGCAGGCATCATCAACACAAAGTCTTGCCTCTCGGAGTCCTGTGAAGGTGAGAATCATGCCTTCACGCCGGTGACTTGGTTCGTCTTCCCATTCTCTTCATATGTTCTATCAAGTAGTGCCCCTTGATTTGGTCTTGTTGGCGTATACAAATCAGACCATGAGAGACTCACGTCTCGAGCCATGATTTGGTCCCTACATTGATACAGATCAACGGTGAGCATGAAAATATCATAACCGTTCTTGATTCTCTAAATTAGATTCAAGTTTTTCTTTACGGTTCCCATGTTCATGTCAAATTATGATGATGATACGCCCCTTATTTGGTCCTGTCGGTTGATACAAGTCAGGCTTCGTGAGATTATTATCTCCAGTCATGATTTGGTCTCCACATGGATACAAATTATGGTGAGCATAAGAAAATCCATCATCAGATTCATGTATTCGTTCATAAAAAATAAGAGCTGTTTTACAATGGTTGGAAGGTACCACCCGGTACCATCCGGTACTTTTTGGCTAATTAATTGTAGCCGTTGATTTGGCTTCGTATTTGGTTTAGTATTTGGTTTTTTAGAAAAAGTAATGAAAGGGTATTATGGTAAATCTGCTCCCGCTGATGTTGTCTCCTCCGCGGTTCCATGTGGCACCCGTCATCCCGAGCACCACCAGCAGCTGCACCGCGTTGCCGGCCTGCAGGTCGTTTTTTTTCTCGTTGGCGTCAGCGACTGAACTGAACGAACTAAAAACTCAAACGCAAAAGCTCCAACTGTTGGACATGGCGTCTCACCTCCAGCCCGTACTTTAGCCCGAAGCCGAAGGCGGTGACACCGACGCCGATCAGCACCACGAACTGGAATGGCGTGTGTGCAGGGAGGCTATCCTCGCAGAGCGCACGCCGCTGCCGGATCTGACAGCCGTGTGACGCGGCTAGCGGCAGGGCACGGAGGACGCCCCTCGACCGCGAGGATGCCAGCTGGACCGCCGCTTCCACCCACGGAGAGCCAAGCCGCCACCGACGCCGCTTCGTGAACCCGGATCTCGACAGCGCCTCCCACGAGATTCCTCCCGCAGACTGCCGGACAGGGTCCATTCCGCGGCGGCGGCTCGATTTACCGCTGGTGGTAGGTCGATTCCACGTCGGCAAGCTCGATTTGCCGCCGGTAAGGGTCGATTCGCAGTCGGCGACGAACGATTTAGGCTCGTGGTAGGTTGGGGGCCGCAAGACGCAAGCCCCAGCAGAGCGGAGGAGGCGAGGCGCGGTGAGGGATGCGAGACCGTAGGAGGGCAGTCCAGCCGTGGGGGCGCGCCGGCGACATGAGCGAGGAGTCGAGCCGCGGTGGCGCGCCGGCGACATGAACGAGGGGATTCAAGCGAGGGATGGAAAGAGACGGTGCTGTGAGGAAGACGGGACAACTCATATACGTATAATAATACTTAAGTTTTAAATTGACTTTTTACTTTTTTCTGTAATATATATAAAAATATTTACTAGTGCCGTCCGGTACCTCTCTTTTGGGTACCTCCTGGTACCGCCACCCTTACCACCCTTGGATCTTTGGCATTCAATGGCTCTCCTTTTTTCCAACCATTCTAAAACCTCTCAAAAAATAAAATTGTCCAGTTCATCTGATTATGCTTCTTGCTTATGTTCACGGCATGTCAGTGATCGATTAGATTAAAGTAAATATCTCTGCATACTGCATCATGTTTGCGGTTATCTCATTCTAATCAACATCATGTTCTGAGTGTTACAATCTCAGTTTTGCCAAATCAAATAATGGCAGTTGCTCTACGCATCTACATCCAAATTTAGATCGAAATGAAAAATGTTTAATCCGGCAAGGTTGCATACATAACATCACCATCTCATCAAGCTTAGCATACAAGCATGCTGCTGCTGTGGTATTGGTGTCGAAACGTCGTACTTGCTAAATCAGAAAATTATGATCTGCATATGCTACATCCTTGCATATTTTCTCAAATGATCAGTGCCATCATAGTCTGAATATTCATACATGTCAACTGTGCCGAGATGAAATTATTTCATCGTCAAAGTTTGCGGCCAGTTTACACTTAATCAAGTTATGACATCATCTTTTCATCATGCTTAGCACATAGGCTAGGTGCTGTCATTTAAATATTGCAAAGATGCTAACTGCCGTGCCATGTATACAAGTCGACCTGTGCATATTGCATTGTGTTGCATGCGAATTATTTAAAATCATGTATAAGCAGTACTAGCCATAGTCTAGTAAAATGAAACAATTAAACATACATGCTCGTGTGTTTAACTGACAGGTTTAGGCAAAGTCAGTAAATTACTTGCCTAGCTTACATATTCTAGCATAATCTGCTAAAGTCATGGTGAAATAGAAAGTTAAAGAATTAACAAAGTAACCAAATCTTGTCTTCATTCATTTCCATGTTTGGGATGAATAATTATGTTACTCCCCACACATAGGTCTTTTGATACTATGTCATGAGAGTAGCAACGTCAACATGCTGCCGGTAAGAAATATAGGCAGCTCTATATTTAGAAAGTATCAAAACTCTGCATGCAAGCTCTACTATTTATACTAGAATACTGCACTGCATCCATGAAGCCTCATGTGTCAAATTAAATTAAAGTGCTAAACTATGCTCTGATTAGATCTTGCATATGATCTGTCCATCTTCATGAACACTATATCTGTGATTCATATTTGGAAAATTAAATGAGTAGTAATGTAAGATACTGCTTCGACAAAATTCAAATTATTAAGCGCTGCATGCTAGTTTGTTCCCTGCACAGGACTACTGCGTCAATATTGTTTTGATCAAATTTAATATAAACATAAGTTATACACGCATCAGCACATTGGGCAGAGTTATCATCTATTTTGCCGACCAAATGCAAGCTGTGCAAATGGCCACTGCATAGATATGAAATTAAATTATGCAGCGCTTTGCAATATAACTGAAATGTTCTCCTTGCATAGGAGTATTCAGGCAAAATATTTCAAAGCCCACAATCATATGTTTCACTCTGCTTAAGCTACTAAAATTGCCTAGCTGATATGTATAGTGAAGCTCAAAAGTAACGCACGAATATCTGAGTAATGTGTGTATCAACATCTGCATATGCACGTATTATGTTTCAAAGAAGAAAATACATCATGATAGACTCTTCGGCAAGCATTCATCCATGGCGACAAGATTGAAGACTTGTTTTCTCTTTATAGTTTGTAATAGCCATCCATATGCTGTAATCATGTAATTTTCATTTTCATGTTGGAATTCTTAATCAGGGGTTTTCTCCATTGGAGATGTAATTAACATAATTTTTATGTAAATGTAAGAATTATGGAAGTATGAACTCGCAATCCTGATTTTCTACGTATTTGTATGCTTTAAATTCAATTTAAATTTGAACTTGTCTCTTTTGACGTGAAAACGAGGCAGGCCTCCCGCCTCGACCGTTTCCACGCCATCAGTGCTCCAATTGCAGCGGAGCTGATCCCTGCATTCGGCAGATCGACTCCACGATCACGGGGCGCGTCCGTCGGCACGCTGGACCATCGTCGCGGCCAGTGCCGAACTGCCGGGGCCGCCGCATGCATGGCTGGGGGCTGGTGGCCTCACCCACCGCGCTTCAAGGATCTGAGGTCGCCGCTGGAAAAGGAAACGACGGTACAGGCACGGGCACGACCGGCGATGGGTGATTGATTAATTTTTAAATTTAAAGAAGACAGGCGGGTGAGCCGTCGTTATCCATGGAGCCCATCCAAATCAGCTCAACATTACAGTGCGGCACTATTAACCGTGACGTGCAGTTTAAACTACCAGGAGTATACTGCGGCGCCGTTGGTCGGAGACTACTGGATCGTCCGATGTCCGATCAAACGGCTCGAAGAAATGGAAAACACTATGTACAAGCAACAAGAACTAGCTGTGTTCATCACGTCATGTGCCAGAGCGCGCCGCCGTGGGCGTATGCGGAGGCCGCCGCGACGTCGACGGGCGACGAGGAGGAGGGCGACGAGTCGTCGTCGACGAAGTACCCGACGAAGTCGCCGTCGTCGTCGCACGCGCGGGGCGGCGGGTCGGCGGGGAGGAGCCGGTCGCGGCAGAGCGGGCAGGTGGCGCGCGGGCGGACGAGCCAGGCGTCGAGGCATGCGCGGTGGAAGACGTGGCGGCAGCGGAGGTCGCGCACCTCGTCCCCGTCGCGGACGGCCGACAGGCAGAAGGCGCACTCCGCCGGGTGGTCCCCCGCCCCCCGGTACACCGCGACGGCGAGGCGGTCGCAGCACTCGGGCGGCAGCGGCGGCTCGTCGTCGTCGCGGAAGGGGGAGTAGTGGTGGTAGGCGCCGCCGGCGCCGGAAGGGCGCGCGATGCGGTAGCCGAGGAGCGCCGAGCGCGTGGGCCAGCCGTGGCTGAATCCGCCGCGGAGCGCGAGCGCGGCCACGCGGAGGCCGGCCTCGCCCAGCACGAGCAGGAGGACCAGGCACGGCAGGGAGAAAGCCGCGAACAGCGCCGACGCCACCGCGCCGCCCACCTCCATCTCGGTCGATGGATGAGCTTGCCGCTGTTGGCTGGTGCTGGGAACGAGACGTGCGCAACTTGTGGGTGGTCGTTGACGGGACCGCGAGCTGGGTGCTCTGTTCTGCTCACTCGCGCGCGATGCTGCTCGAGTCGTGCGCCGTTTTAAAGGGGCTCTTCGTGTGCAGTGCAGGTGCAGCAGATAGAGGAGCCCCGCAGCGAGCGGCTTCTGTTGGCTGCGTTGGCCCACAGCGCACAGGTGTGGGCGCGGTGTAGGGCCACGTGGTGGGGGCGCGCGTCCAGGTCCAGCAAGGGCCATCAGGTGCGTGCGTGCATCCGTGCGGCACGCCCGCCCGGCCCGGTGGATTCTTCGAGACTCTCCTTCTCCAGCAGATTCCGCTCTCTGCCGGCTCGCCCATGCAGGATCGTCAAGGCATCGGCGCATCGCATGTGTGGGCATGTGGCCGCAACCGGAAACGTCTCCCGCGCTTCTGCGTCGAGCTCGGCGAGCTTCGTCACGGCAACGCGCGCCCCCGTTTGTCGTACGACAATATGATGGCGATGAACTGTCGAGGCCTAAACATCACCGCGCGCAAACGGCAGTGGTGCGGCAGATGTTACAGTGACCGAATGCGTGCGTGCCCCCGGAGCTTTGGCGTGCGGGGGAAGTATCCAGCCTAGCTCGTCCTCGTGTGTCTTCTGGCCTGCTGCAGTTAGGTGTGGTGTGTGACTCTGTGATGCGATCGGCTCCACGGTTGCATTTTTGGTGGTACCCTTTCTCTGTGTCATGTGTAACGGCAACACTGTGGTGATGCATGTATTACATGATTTAATTATCAGCACCGACACAGCTCGTGCCATAGTGGGTTGCACAAAGTATACAAAAACTAATACTCGTAGGAGACTTTCTTTAGAGTCAACTCTTTGCACATTGCCCGCTCGACGCTCGCTGCCTGTCTGCACCGGCCATTGTATCTGGTCCGGTCAGAAACCCTCGTTGAAGCGTGGTGTTGTTCGAGAAGGATTCTAGACGTTCGTTGCCTGACGAGAAGTCACGTCATGCCGACAACTCGGCGATGATTAAACGGATAGGGTGGATCAGGTGTGGTGGCATTAGTAAATCACACTATAGCTCCTCCACCGAAAGAATACCTCTACTGGCATGGTCCGTGAGATGGTGGGAACCGCAATGATTGGATCGGGGGTGATCAAGCTCGTGACACTCTGGCTGCTGCTCTCATCCGACAATTTGTTTCCATGTCTCATGGGGAGTCATGGGATCCCTCCCACTTCTCCCACTCGGCTGCTTCCTTAGTAGTTGTTTAAACCTTTCCAGGACAGCGAAGAGATTCCAGTTGCGCCTGGTCATTACGGGAGTCAGGGAGTACTATTACTACGTGTGACAAGGCTCTTCCGGTCATCTGCATGGCATGACGATCAGAACAAGACCGCTCTCACTGTCTACAATACTCGAGTTAGGTGACGGTCGAAACAAGACTATTGACCAAGCGCCCACCCAGGGGATCATCCTATATAAAGCTGACACGCCAACCAAGTGGACTGTAACTCTGTTCGGTATGTGGAATACTACACAAAGGCCTTTTCCACCTGCGTCCAGATGCATAAGGTCCCTTTGGTCGTGACATCAATTTACAGCAGCACATTTGGAAAAACAAAGGATGAAAAACAAGAGGCAGACCGGACATCATGGGCCGCGAAACAAAACCGCCCCCATAAACCCACAAAGGAGTGAAGGACAGCACCAAGCCACGAAGGCCTAAAACTAAAACTCCATCCTCTATTATTTGTCAATTTAATACCAAGAAATCATTATCTATGTACAACACCCGCATTGCTGCCAGGAAGGTAATGCAAAAAGGGAGGAAAATTTCCTGGGCAGCCTCAACATATGTATTTTGGCAGGGGATATAGCAAAATCTGCACAGATGTCTACTCAATCCTTAGTTTTCAGCAAACGAAAACGCTACTACTTTCTCCTTTGGGGTGACCACCAAAACTTCATGCCGAGCTTGGAACTACTTAGCCTCAGCCTTATTATTATGGCTTAGAGCCATAGCTGCACTGCTGACGCTACATTTGGTTTCTTTCGCCGTAGCCTCTCGTGCTTTCTCCTTCGCTCTGAAGTCCTCAAGAGTCCGGAATTCCTCCCTTAGGAGTTTGTCCAACTGTGGATGCTTATTTACGAGATCACTATCTGGTTTTCGGTAATGATGAAATGCCCTGGTTCAATTAGAAAAGCAGGATATCAGGTATGTCACAAACTCACAATCCATACTTGCTGCTGGTTTCAGAAGTTGGAATACAAAGCTTGACTAAAATAGAGCTGCAGTTTCAGTTCGAAACAAAAATTTTACACCATTTTCATGACCCAATTTGCATGAACCTAAGCCACTAGGTTGACTCAAGCTCACACATGCTAAATCTAAATTATAAGCAACAAAATGCATCATTAACTTTCAGCAATTGTGTTCCTTTAACACTAAATAAAGAAAATGAATCTACAGCAATAATTTCAGATGAGTGCGGGATTGCAGTAAGATTACTATAGAGCAGTAAGTAAGAACATATAATAGGTTAACTTACCAGTATTTTTCAAGTCCGTAAATATCACCATTATGGTAGAATTCGAGTGTAAGCTTCTCGAAATCTTCATACACACTATGTTGGAAATTTTTTTCCAACCCGTAACTGCAAAAAAAACATGTAGGAAGTGATTGATGCCATTCTATTGCAAATGTCAAACGCTAATGGGAGGCTTATTCTTGGAACTTCCCAGTTCATACCTATAAAATCTGAAGAGACACTCAAGCCCATATCTGTAATTTGCTGCTGCATCCTCAAGTGCAAATTTCTTAAAATGCTTGTACATATCTTCATTAAAATTATCTCTCAGATAGTATGACCAAAAGCGATAGAGCGAATTCATTTGCTGCATGTCATTCAATGAATAAAACATGTCAAGAATACTCCAAATAACAAACGCAGGAGTTTCTAATCCGCCTCCAACATGACATATAGTCACAATCACCAAACACCAATGAGATTAGGAGAAATCATACTCCTACGAATATAGATAATGCAGCTGCTCATAAAATCTAAACCAGTGTTATTTTCTTCTCAAGTTGGTAATTAGAAAACTGTCATTGCAAGAAATACAGGAGAGCTCTACCTCACTGTGACCGGCACCCAACTTCTTACGTTCATTAAGGCAGTGTTGTTTGAACTTATTGTACCTTCATAAGAAGAAAGGAGCATCAACTTGTACATTAAAAGAAAGAAATGGATTGGAGGCGGTGATACTTTTGACACAATGTACAGAAAGCGTTACAACTTAGACATATATTATCAGCATTTACCTTTGTTGCTGGAGTTTATTTTTTTCCAAAAGATGGTAAGTTAGATGCTGAGGCTGTGGAGAAGATTTGGGCACAGATCCTCCAACAGGTGAGCTCCCAGTAGGAATCCCATGAGGAGATGAACTCAGCTTAGAACTTTTATAACTAAAAACGTTGCAATCAGTTAAAACGACAGAAACTGAGGCATTAAACAGGTAGGTATTGCTTCAATTACTTCAAGTAAACATCAATTAACTGTGAGCACCTGTGACCTTCTGGAGTAGATCCATAAAAGTATCCAATCGAATTGCCCGGAGGACTTTCTGATACACCACCATATTGATTGGGATCGTTCACGAAATTACCAGCAAAGAACCTCTGTTTACGTGAGCTGTGTGCCTTTCTATTGCTTCTATGGCGCCTACGTGGGATAGGCTGTCCAGTCTCTTCGGTACCATTAGTTTCGGTGTTAACATGGTTCCCTTTTGAACCACCAGATGGTTTTGAATCAGTATCGGCAGCATTGGCCTGGGGACCTCTTTGATTATCAGTGTGCCGACCGTGCATATTCTGAAGCCATAAATGATACTATAATATTAGCTCAAGAAAAGGTAAAAAATATCAAATTGAATGCATGTGAAAGATCGTTGTATTCATCATTTCAGAACAGTCTTCGAGATAAACAGAAACACTAGTATAGTTAAGCTCACATTCGAGCGCAAGCAAGTTTCACCGAAATGTAGCCCCACAAAATGTATTCCAACCTTGGTTAAAGCAAAGTCGTTTCAAACCAATATTTTCAAGGGGAAGAGGTGTGGCCCCAGCCCCTTATTAGCCTAGGAGACAGCAAGGCACTTATGAGGCAAGATGAGGCGATGCCGTGTCAACCTAAGGAACAACAAACAGCAGGTACGGAGGAGGAAAGAAAAAAAAGCGTGGCGGCGGGGGACCGCAAAGAAGTAGCTTGTCCAGGCTACAAGCGTGTGTGCCTTTCCCTCACGTAGATACGCCCACCCAAGCTCCAACACCACCATCCTCCCTCCCTAAACAGAAGGGAAGCAGCTGCCAAGTCCATATGTGCCTTCCCCCAGCTGACCTGAGGAACTACGCCAGCCACAAGCAATGGAACCAGTGGGGGCAGGGGAGACTGGAGCGATTTGATCTTGCTGGCTGGATTCCGCTCCTCTCTTCTCCCTGACACCCTGCCTCCATCCAATTGCTTTTGGCTAGAAGTTGGAGAGACCCAGGTTTGCCGGGGAACCTTATTGCATAGATGACGCCTTAAGAATCTTGTTTAAGATGACTCCAAACTTCATATAACCAACATCTAAACTAACGATAAAGCTGATCAGTATTCCACGATTTGGAACAGCAATCCAGAACTACCAATTGAAAAGAGTCTACAGATGTGTATAGTAACTATATATATAGTATCAGTATGCATGCTATTCTTCGGATTATTTTAACACAAAAACAAGGTTGTAAATTCATTTTACTCCTCATAAATAAATTGAATGATCAACATATGGTTTATTTTCAAATGAAGCATTTGCTCTGTTTACCAGAAAATCAATATAAAGACAAATGAAGGTAATAACATAGTACTAAAAACTGATTCGAAACAACCAAAAGTCTAGGGATTCAACAATTAGATGACATACAACAAAGTGGTCAGCAAACCAAGAAACGGTTCATACGTATCAAAATGACCTTTTTTGCAACCAGTGAACTGCTTATTGATGGGCAAATGGACGTCATGGCACAAAGGGCAAGGTCACTGGTGGGTAACACATCACCTCGACCTCATAATGATAGAAGGCTACTAGGCTATAAGGAATATCACTATATTTAATGTTCAGAAAAGTAATACATCACCTCGTAATGATATAAGGCGTCACTAATTCTCGATGCTTCCTCAGTTGAAAATGCCTGATGTCCACTTGAACGGTTTCTGTCGTCCTTTTCTAACTTTTTATCCTGCGAGACAACATTGAAACAATATTTCTGTGACATGTTACTTAACAATACTAGCTTAACACTTTCTCCAGTAACAATAACTGTCAATTTCAGTCCCGGAATCGGTCCCGAAGATGCAACTAACCAGCAATTCTGTGCTAAAACCTAAAAAATCTAATATATGGAAATACTCTCCATGAAATCGTTTCATCTCATTTTCATCTGCTACAATAATCATTACCCTCAGAAAACAATATACAATATACCTCACTGCATGATTTGATTTAAAACAGTAGCATTTGGTCACTCATTGACAAATGAATATCCCTCCAGTAACAATAGTAGCTTAACACTTGCTCCAGTAACAATAATTGTCAATTTCAGACATAGAATCGGTCCCCGAGATGCAACCTAAAACAATCTAATATATGGAAATACTATCCACGAAATCGTTTCATCTCATTTTCATCTGCTACAATGATCATTACCCTCAGAAAACAACATATAATATACCTTACTGCAAGTATGATTAAAAAAAATAGCATTTGGTCACTCGTTGACAAATGAATATCCCTCCCTCACTTGACACTTCAATGCTCCCTTCGTCCCTCAATATAGGGCCTTTTAGAGTTCAAAATTTGTCCTCAAATATAAGGCTTTCTAAGGATAGGAAGAACTTTGGGGTTGGTGGGGTGATGGATTAGGGGGGTATAGTAGTCTTTTAACTTCAAGACTACTTCTCTCTTGGGACGCTAGGAAGCCTTATATTTAGGGACAGGGGTAGTAGAATGCAAAGAGCAAAGAATGCCATTAATGCAAATATCTGAAACAAGCAATGGGTATACATCACATAATACTTGGCAGTACAAGATAAAGTGACACACAAAAGATACATCAAATTGACGGATGATATATCTTGGCCTACATTAGAGTAACTTTAAACCAAATCATTCTACCTATATCCATAAGTATCTGGTGTATTGTGCGTATTAATGAACCGATAGAGAATAAGCCTTGTGCAACATTAATTATGACCGAAAGAAGCTGAGAGCTTAAGAAACTTATCAGAAACTAAAGAGTGAAAAAAAAAGAGAGAAAGGAATCCAACCTGAGTGACAATTATTAGCCTATTAATGTCATGGTCATCAACAAAGAAGTCATCATCCTCGTCACCCCTGCTTAAAACAAATATATTGATCAATCTTGCATGCGTAACTTCTGATCCATGACGCATTCCATGCAAGCGATCAAGCACTGCTTGCGCAATACACAAACACTACCAACACCACCTATTTATCTGTATATGGCAATACATGTCAACCAAATGCAGCATGTTTCTTAACCATTCTAGGGGGGAATAGTCAATCGTAAAGGAAACTACCACATTATCTACTATTGAAATGTTGTGTATAGCACATAGCACATAAACTGTATAAATTTTCGTCAAAAAATATTAATATTTTACTTGAGACAACCGGGCTATACATAGGAACACTTGGAAAGACCTGAAGGAGTGGAGTATTTCCAAGGAATTAGCTATGGATAGGAGCGCTTGGAGACTAGCAATCGACGTGCCTGAACCGTGAACCTTTTTCTTTTTTCTGTTCACCTCTAACTCTACCTTTTGTCCTTTTGTGTTTCTCTTGTCCTTGAGTCTAATGGGTTTCATCTCTAGCCTACCCCAACTTGCTTGGGACAAAGGCTGTGTTAATATTGTTTGTTGTTGTAATTTATTTGAGACTACCAGGCTATACATATTTTTCTATTTGGCTGAATAGAACAGGGTCAATGCGCAACCAAACCTTGCTCACAAAGGGTAGCCCTGCTCACCTAAGTGAGTAGTATTGCCTCAGCCCATGTGAGGAAATTTGTTACCCAAAATAAACATTTTTACTTGTGGACTTGCTTGAGCTAGCAGGGGAACCAAAACATGCCTTAAAATTCAATCAGCTTGTTGACAAATTATCACAAACAATCAGTTTTGTTTATAAAATTTGATAAAGCACCTACCGCGGGCAAAAATACAAAGAGCACAATTTGCAATGAATGAATCATGAATCATATACCAATTAGAACTTACCTTTTATGTGAGTAGTGGTCATCATGAGGATGGTCAACATGTTCCAATTCCATTTCCTCATCAAGCAAGAAAGTGTTTTGATCACCACCGAAGCTAGAGAAGTTACTTGGCGAACCGCTTGAGGAACCTCTCTCATTCTGAGCACCAGGTACATTTATCCTCGAGTTCACTTTCTGGACTTTAACTTCATCATATCTAAAGGAAGGTTCATGCTTGCGTGAATTTACAGGGGATGCAGAACTACCCTTAGGCTTTTCCGCAATAGTAATGGCAGAAAAGTCTTTGTTCAATGAACATCTCTGTGCATCTTGAGCAAGATGTTCCTCGGCACCTTTTGCCTCCATATCGTCTTTGCTGGATCTAATATCTTCCGAATGATCCTTATTTAAAAAGCCACCAGAATTCTTCTCACCCATACTGCTATCCATACTCGCAGATGATGGACTTGCGGTAGATGTTGTCCCAGAAAAGGGTATCCACTTTGACCAGTCAGAACGCCTTCTAATCTTGTCATCCTGGTAATACACAGAAATATGATAAGATAAATCACCTGTAACAAATGAATATCAACAATAACAATAAAAAATAATCATAGTAACCTGAACTTCTAAAAGACTTGAGCGCGCCAGTGCATCTACAATCAGCTGTACATCTGTTGTCATTTTCTTAAGCTGCAAATGAGCCAGAAATAAAGGAGTTGTTTCCTAGCACAAGAATAAAATAATAGAAAAAACAATCGCTGAGCAATCTGGATAGAAGGCGTACTCTATTGAAATCTGCGACTTTTGAAACTGGAACCCAGCCTTGCTCATCCATTAAAGATTTCAAGAACTCGTCACGCTCCAAATTCGCATCACTGAAAAACTTTGCAATGAGTAAACAAAAGAATACATGACATACATGATACATCTCAAAAGGCGCATTCAGACATCCATGACGTTATGAACTTGTACAGGCTTAAATAGGAGATTATACAAGTTGGCGTTTATGCTGTAATCAAAGTGCAGTTGAGAAGCAAAAGCAAACTGGGTCCAAGCTTCTGAAAAGCTAACAGATGAAAATATACTACTCAGCAACCCTAGACACACAAAAACGAAATGAAACATTTATCAATGTCTTGTTATGAATCTATGTGACTATGTGGCTACTTGATAAATGTCATACTTTCCGGGGCCAAACTTTAATTAACAGAAGAAAATAACAGTTTACCTAAAATAGTACTCCACTTGAGTTTGTATATTAGATCTCAACTCAACAGCTTCAGGGGATAGAACCGGATAAGGAGCTGGCTGATTTTGGACATAACGTGGCGGACCTCTCATCGGCTCCATAGGTACAGCGGGCATGTAATAATACATGGGATGCATAGGACCTGAATTTACAGCATTTTCAATATTAGGATATAAAAACTTCAATATACCAAACAAGACATCAATACCAGCAAATAGTACATTACCAGGGTACGGCGGTCCACTGATGAAGCCAAGGGGAGGCGCTATTGCTCTGACAAAAGCTCTTGGCCCAGCACCTTGTGGTACATTACTGTTTTCTCTTGTACCATACATCTGAGGATTTTGCCAATTGCGATTAAAATGGCCATGCCCGTCAAGACCAGGATGTGGCCTAGCACCATGAGTACCAACAGGAGGCCGCCAAGCATGAGGATCACCTCTTGGATGCGGAGGCATTGGCCTGTTACCTTCATTGGTACCAACGTTATCTACTGGAACAAAAGGAGGCGCAGAATTCTCATATCCAGATTTTCCAACAGGTCGGTCATGATTTGGGACTGGAACAGCAAAAGGCTGGTAAGGATATTCAGGCACTATCATCGGACCGGGGAGCACAGGGTAAAAAATCGGTTGCCCTGGATGCTGGTGATAGTGCATTGCTGACGGGTGTGATGGTGCACCATTTGCAGGAGGAAAACGTCGCTTGGGCCCATTTTTATTGTATGCTTGTTGGTTCTTGTTGAAATTTCCATGGCCATCAGACTTGTGTGTACGACTCGACCCCTAAAATGTATACCAATTTTGTAATCTAACTAAGATATGAATTATACAAGAAAAGTGCATAAAAATTTGAGCAATGAGAGTGCCTCTATAGAATCATAACATAGATACTGTAACTTCTATCAACCAAGGCAATTTTTAAGCCATTTGAAAATATATCATTGTCCTAAGGGGCATTAAAACGCGTCTGAGTCATAATATAAACAGAACTACATTCAAACTATGATTTTTCCAATACTACTGTGTTACAGGAATGTAGGACAAAAAATCCAAACAAAAAAAAAGATTCAAAATTCTACCCAATAGAGAGGACAGAATGGGGAAAAGTTGCAAGGGCTATCGCAAGGCCTATAATCCTTCACAGGAAACAAGAAAGAAGATCATGAATGCAATCAGTACAGCACCGCCACATGCCACAGATGAGGCATACCATACCAAAAAAAACGCACTATCTATTCCCTCCAGTTTTTATTTGGTGCCGTTAGGAAAACTATCCGAGCTTAAAAATGAATTAAAATAGGTTGTCCTAACGCACCATCAATTAAAAACCGGAGAAAGCAACTGCTCTCCCATAAGTCGGCATTTCAGCGGTTCAGCTAGCGACAAACTTACACGGTGACAAGCAATATAACCACACGTGCAGCATGTTAGGTTTGAGGATTCATCCCATCTGGCACGAGTATGGCATGCAGGACAGACGGGGTCATCCGTTACTTTTTCGAGGAATGAATCGGTTCGAGAAGTTGGCTTGTGCGAACTACTGCATGGGACAGGTTGGCGACGGACGACGTCGTCTTGCGACGCAAACCAAACGTGGAGACAGGCTCGGATACAGGATTGGATGGTCCGAGAGATCATGTCGTGACGCAAACCCAACATGCTGGCGTAGCGTGAATACGCCCCCACAAAACTGGAACTAGCCCCAAAAATGGCAACGCTTTGCCACTTACCAGAAAAACTACAAGCACCTACACCTGCCCAGCTAGCGCAAAAAAGGAAACTAGAACTGCCTTCAAATATTGACCACACCATAGCAGAAAGACCTGATCAAACTAGGCGTGCCCCGAGTAGCCCAGGATTATACCTGCGATGGAGGCAGCGGAGGAGAAGCTGGCGCACCCTGCACCGAGTCAGCTGGGACAGCATTGCCCGCTCCCGCCTTCGCGGGGGCCTCCGAGGCGACCTTCTGCCTGGCCTCCTCCAGCGCGGGCCAGGACTCAGCGCCCATGACCGCCGCCTCGGCGGGCGGCGGCGTGTTCTTCCTCCAAGGCGACGCGCCTGTTCCGGCTCCGGCAGCGCCGCCAGCCGGATCCGCCACCTCCGCGCCTGCGCCCACATTATTCGGCTCCTCCATCGTCCACACCAACGCGAGCCACCAGCACAAAACTCAGAGTCTAACGCGCTGCTGAATTCCTAGTCCCGACCGCCGCCGCCGCCGCGCGGCTGAGAGCACGAGACACACGAACAGGATTCGGACGAGACGAGGAGGCTTACTTAGCCGGCGACTGGACTACCATGTGGGCCTCCGCCGACGACGAGGAAGAGGTTGGGAGGGTGGCGGTGGGCGGCGCGCGGGGAGGGTTTAGGGCGGGGAGTGCGGCGACTAGGGTTTAGGGGAGGTGGGTGGGAGGCGAGGGAGAGTGAGAGCAGAGACGGGACAGGAGAGCGACACGGTGGGGACTGGACTGTGTGCGCGTCTCTGCGTGCGCGGAGCGCGTGAGGCAAGAGAGATGAGACTGCGGGGAGATGGCCGGGTGGGACCCGCGGGGGACGGCTGGGGATGGCGGCGTTCTTGCGAGCGGTTTTATCCGGAGTGGATTGTGCCGCAGCGGTCTGTCACATTCCATGCCAGGTCGCCACGTACAACCCTTGACTTTGCACGTCCTAGGATTCTTGACCGTTTGATTATGGCTGTACCACAGATCAAAGAACGATCGTCTCCCATCGAGTTCAGCTTGTACTCCCAGTCAATTCCTTTCATGTTTTCGTAGTCATATGTTGTATCACTTGCAAAAGAAAAAAGAGGCGTGGCGGAACCAGCGGCCAGATATCTCGAGGGTCCTAGAGGAAATGTTGATGCTCATTTGTGCGCTAAGCACGCTGTCCAGGTGTTTGGGTAGACTAGTGAAAATGCACGTACGCCACGCACGTGTCTAAATAATGATATCACTATGGCAGAACCATGAGCATTACAATGTATTCGACTACATTCTCTTCGGTGCAATATATCTAAATTGGAATACATCACAATGCATGAACATAATATAATGGGCATTAATAACATCACATGAACCAAATTTGAACAAAAAGAGAATATGAGCCTTTATTAATAATCAAGAATATTCATTTATATCACCTCTCAATTATTGGCTGAAAACAACAACGTAGAACATCATAAGTATAACAAAATAATGTCACAAGTCTTACATAAGCTAAAAAGAAAATAATGTAGGCTTGGTAAGGTAGTTATTTCCAAACAATGTGTCAGATTGTAGAGTTGGAGTACTTAGAGGGCCTAGGCAGCAGTCATTTCTTTTCCAGTCTTTGTTCATGTTACAGAAACCCAAAACATGAGATCGAGATAAATAAGTACATCTCACATCATCACTCAAAGCTAGAGTTGCAAGTTACCCGGACCAAGAACATAACTCAGTAAATTCCTGAAAGTTGAACGTAGGTAGTTTCACAAATTATATACTAAAACGAATTCCATAACTAATTATCTCTACTGGACCTACATTCCAACATGGCGCATCTATTTCCTTCTGTTTTTGTTCCTTTGTTGTTTTTGTACTTTGACACCTCCTCCATAACATTCAGACTAATGCTTGATTTTAAAAGTGCCAAAAGTTTCATTCTCTGACCCTCAATTTTAAAACAGGTCTTGGTCTCATTGAACAGGGAAACAAAAGAGAGAGACATGTTTGCTATGTATATTTCAAGAATCTTCCACAAAACGTATCATGCAGAGGGGTATTTGCTATGTATATTTCAAGAATCTAGTACCAATGCACGTACGCCACGTACGTGTTTTAAAGACCCAAAGTAATGTTTATGATGGGGCTGATATCATATTCTATGTGGATAAAAAATATGATATTTAAGCTACTACTATTAACATATCTATGTGGATAACAAAAACACCTTAATTGAAAGCCAACAAAATTCAAGCAATTCTAGCCAAAAATACAGATGGGGAAAATACATCAAATTTTACATGCTAGCAATTGGATATCACAAGGCATAATGGTTTAGCGTAATAAATAAAATATGAACCCTAGATAAAACAGGAGCTTTTAATAAAATGATGGAAACTTGATTGACTTGTCCAATCAATTTCACGAACTCACAATAGAACTCATCTTTGAAATATAAGACAATCGATATAGATAGGCCTGTTTAAATTTTTCCATGTTTCATTCATTTCTCTAGAAGAAAACTTCATTTCTTTTGTCACAGTAATTGACATGGATATCCCTTTGTAATAATTTTTTTATTGCCCCCCAAGAGTATTAGCATGCAAAGAAAAATTTCTTCCAAAAAAAAAGAAAAATTAAACCTACAAAGGACGTAATCAAACTACCAACCCAGTTAAATTATGCAAGGATCTAACTCAAGGATGTCCACAGGCTCCATTCATGTCCAACTGAAAACCACATATCCTTTTAAAAGAACACCTGACAGGCACCTGCTGAATGACTTTAAACAATTCTTTGAGCATATTTCTTCTCTGTTCACAACGAATCCAGTAGCTAGACATCTCAAAATATGGTGTGCATTTGTCTGAATAATATTTGAATACCTGGAGAAAGGAAAAATTAAATGAATATGAGTTGAATCTTTTGTTGAACTAAAGTTTATCAATGAAAAAATCACTTTCATTTTTGTTTGATGTGCAACTGATAGAAAAGACTATGTAATCCCAAAGGTTTATTTAAAAAAATAAAACCTCTCATTGGCTTATAACATTTCTAATCATCCATATATACCACCCGATGCATATGAGAATATAAGCAGGCTCTCTTGTATGAAAAGTAGCATAAACCACTTGTATTTTTCAGTTTGAGGAACTGCTAGCCTTCCATTCTTAAACACAAAACCTGGAACAAATCAGTTTCATAATCATACTCTGTTGGTGCTCCAAGAATATTATCATTGTAAGTAAGAGAAAAATACAAGTAGATGAAGAACATATCATTGATATAAGAGGGAAACCTTTGAGTCGATAATATATTTTCATCGATTCAGCTCTTCAAGAGAGGCGTCCCAATTTTGATTTAAAATCTCTGATGCCAGTATTCCTGACGAAGTGCTTACCCTCCTCTCACTGTTTGTGGTCAAGACTTGATAATGGTATGAATTTATAGTTCCACACTCAAACTGAAATTTAGCATAATCTGCAGGTCCATGCAGCACATGTACATGTCAGTCAAAGGAACAAAGTCGTAACACAAAAAGAAATAGTAGGCTTATAAATTATTCGATACAATTGCCATAGAAAAATCTTGATGCAGTTATCTCGATCCAGTCTATGCCAAGGTATTGCTCTAGCTGATATGGGCAATCATGATTCACGAAGTTAAATCTGAACAAAAACAACATCATGGGATTGTCTCATCCAGATTTTTCACGGAACCACAAAGGCCTTGAATTTTCTAGGAATTGTAATGGCCTTGATTTTTTCTTTTTCTCTTGCCCGTGCATCTATGAGAAGCAACGGCACCCAGCAATAATCACATATTTCCCAACAAGCAAGCAGACTCGGCAGAGAATAGAAAGACTCATCCAGGTACGGAGGAGATGACAAGCATCAGGGAAGTGTGCTGTAAAATGGAACAGGCCAATTTTCGGCTTCGTCTAGCTGATTGCGGACAAAAATAAAAAACAATCGAAGCAGTATACCAATTCATCAACCCCAATATAAGAACCCTAACAAAATAAGTGCAATAGTCAAACCTACGTTGTCTGGGCGATGATTCTCAATGGGTATTGCAGAACGCGCTGCAGTAAAGCTCGTAGCACGGCGCTGTTCGACGATGGCGCGGCTTGCGAGTCGTGCTACGAGCTACAACGCCGGACAATCATGCCTGTCGATCGGCATCGCGTTGACGGCATCGCCACCGTCTTCTGCCCGCCAAACTACGGCCTCCCCAGCAACGACGACGGCTGATGCAACCCGCCGCGCCCGCACTCGACATGGCCGAGCAGGCCTTCCTCCAGATCGCGCAATACCGCGCCAGCTCCCAGCTACCAAGTCGCGGCTTCGTCTACCAACCTACGAACCCAAGAACAAAATCAATGCCCCGACGACGCGCCGCTCGATCTCCATGGATGAAGCCGCGACTGGGCAAACATCAACAAAAAGAATGTAAGGATTCAGGACAACACCTGCGTGCGCGGCCGATCGAGAAACAACTTCGTGCATAGCCGATCGAGAAACAACTTCGTGCGCGGATGCAGGCGCCGCCTACTTCCTCTTTGCCGGCGACAACGACGCTGCCGGTATGGAATTGGATTCAAACGCTCCCAAAAAAACGGAAGGCAATCGGGAGACAGGGAACATGAGCGAAGGGGTATTGCGGGCGGGTAGCAACTTCCGTTTCGTGAAAAAAGTCCAAGCGCGCGTCATCGATTTTGGCCTGCAAATGACATAGCGTCACGCGATCCTTGTGGGCCTGCTGGCGGGATTTGAATACGGCAAGATCCGACGGTATTTGATTTGGGTTCCTTTTAGATCAACGGTTGATACACGGTTGGATACAATATGGCAGGTCAAAATCATTTTCCTCTCAACTGGTTCTTTAGAGGTTTAGATTAGAATCACCCACCTAGCTTCTTATTGCGTTGCTTGCAAGAAGATTGTAACTCAGATGCTTAATGAATGAAGAAGCTATGTTCCAACCAAAAAAAAAAAAACTCGGAACCTGTAAGGATCTGAATAAACACATGAAGTTCCAGCAACTTTAAGAGATTTTTTGAAAGTCAGCACGTAAGAAATAACGTAGTCACCATGAAAACATTCCAAATTGTAAAAATTCCACGCCCAAAGGTATCTAAGGTCAACCTATGCACTGTGGACCACCATGAACACGTTTAGTTCCAAATTGTAAAAATTCCACGCCTAAGATATCTAAGGTCGCCTATGCACTGTGGAAATGGTAGCACTCAGTCAGTATTCAGCAACAGGTAACAGGTTCTACAGGCCGACCTAGCTGTATAAGCATGAGACCAAGCAACCATCCGACAATGTGAAACTATACAACTGAAGCAGCTACAGTACATAAAAAAGAAACTCTATTAACGTAATACACATCAGTAACTCTTGCAGCAATAAGTACCCAGTTTGCCATGGTAAAATTGGTATAACTAATACGTCAGACCCTGAAAAAAAGCAACAATTTAAATGGAGGGATGATTTGACGCCACACAGTTCAAACTGAATACAGACGAAGAAGAAGATGGTAAGACCAAATCAAATTAACAAACAAAAAATGTTACAGGCTGAGCTACAATCTTCTTGCAAGCGACACAGTCCTATCGAGATCTAGATAGGACCAAGTGACAAACCAAAGTTTAAAGGTGGTTGACACTGCACTCATTTGATTTGGGCATGGGCTTCCTGATCGCAGTTCCAACCGTAAACGGAACAAACCAAGAGAGAAGTTGGGAATGAGTTATACTTCCGCACAAAAAAAAAAAAAAAGAAGGGGGGGGGGGGGGGGGGGGGGGGGGGTGGGGGGCCTTCATACACGGCAGCACATATCAGGCCCAAATTCAACACCGTAACAGATGTAGGAAGGCCGGTAACTAATGAAACATACAGTACAGCAAAACTTGGTTAGCAACTTAGCATACAACAATCTCTTCTTCCGTTTCTTATCCAAAGCATAGTGTAATAGAAGAGGGAAGTGACCAAAGAATACATATCGCGAACCAAATGTCCCCTACATCAAAGATTCCAGCAGTAGTGGCCTTATCGATGCCATGCCATTCTGTCAAAAGAAATTTGAATCAGAGGAGCCATCAACAAATCAAGAACTAAAACAACAACCATCAATCTTAACATATCGGAAATAACCACTCGAACAAAAAAACAATCATCAATCCAAACCAGTCATAATAAAGGTTCAAACTAAGTACCATCACCAATGCTGTACAAAAGATTAGCACCCTCCAGTAACATACTCGACTATATTAAGGCAGAACATCTCAGAGCATTTAACGATAGTACGATCATCGATAACAGAGGGAAGTATGATGTTTACATAACACAAATGATTGTGCTGAACATATAAAATGACACGATATGAAAAATACGAAATCAAGCTCCAGAAAAAAGATGTTCCATGAAATCTGTGAAGCATGGTTGCAAGTATTAACCTGCTACTGTACTAAGGTCGAAAAGGATCATTTCTTTCTCCCACCACGCTCCCTCAGCGTCAGATTGATCATCACTCCAGGACCCACATTGTAGTAAGCTAGAGAAAGGTTGTCTTTGAGGAAACTAGTCTTCACACTCAATTTCTGCTTGTTAGCAGGGAGTTGCAATTCCCCAGCAATCTGTTCCTTCAGACTGCCCACTGTATCCGATAATGATTGGACAGGAATCTCCAAAACTTGGCCCTTCAAATTCCCTTCGTCAAGGTTGGGCACACATACAGAGATGCGAGCAGGGCCCTGCAGTCAGGAGAATAGGTTAGCACACTACAGTTCTTAAATACTGATATAACAAGAAGCTTGAGAAGTAAGAAACAAAAAGGAACTGCCTATTGAAAGAGCCATTACCGGATGCTGAGCAAGGAACTGCTCTGCAGGGACAAGAGAAGCATCATCTGATTTCAGCCTTTTAGGTTCCGGCTCATCAGGTGGAGGTGGTTGCTCCTCAGCAGGAGGCTGTGGGGGAAGAGGCGGCGCTGGAGGCTGAGGTATTCCAATGGGATTGATCATGGGTGGCATGTGCTGTGGCGGGGGCATGTGGTACGGGCGTGGTGGACCAGGCATGAACTGGGTCTGACCAGGAGGGGGCGGGGGAATATTGTTAGGCATATGAACCATTTGGCCATGCATCCGAATCATCGGCGGCTGGCCTGGTATCTGTTGAGGAGGTGGATGCATATGAGGCATCATCTGAACTCCAGGCATATGAGAATATTGTGGAGCATTTGGAGGGGCAAAGCGAGGAACATTGGTCAATGGAAGTGGTTGAGGAGGTCGGGGCAATGGCATGCCAGGCCGGATAAGTGGAGCTGGACCAGGAATAGGTCTCCCGTCAACATTTGAACCGTCTGCCTGTTCCTCACCACCTTGAGATAAAGCTTGAGTGGCAGTCCAACCAATACTACCAGAATGACCATCCCAGATAACCTGCTTCGGCTGCTCATCCTTTTTCTTCTCTATTTCTGCCTTGACAGCATTAGAGACCTCCTCTTCAGTGGTTCCAAAAATATCAGGCCGAGTGCGTGCAAGACCAACAATATTCCGAGAAATCTCATCATCAGGAGCGAGTGTTGTCTCCTTAATTTTGGCCAGCATCCTCTCTTTCTGCTCTTTGTACTTTGGGTCAATGAGTGAGATTCGCATATGTTCCTCCATCTCACTGATTGGAATTAGCTCCCCAGTTATAGGCGAGACCACAAATTTGGTTGGGTCCCTCTCTGCAGGAATCCTCTCTTCAGGTCTCTTGTAGTTCTTGACAATCCTCATCGGAGCCTCCTCATCACCAGCCACCTTAACTTGTGCTGCTTCATTTTCCTCAAGCCGTGCTGCTCGCATTCCTTCCTCAACAAGTTGCATTTCCTCTTCATCCATCTCCATCTCAACCTCTTTAGCTGGCTCAGCCAGTTCCATTGCTTCCTCCTCTCCCAAGTTCTCCATCTTCTTTCGTCGCTTCAGCTCCTCCAGAGTAGGTGGTACAGGAAGGCCCTCATATTCATCATCGGCAAAATCAATTGTCTCAACAACAACAAAATCGTGCCAATCAATCATTGACATTTGTAGTCTTTCCTGCTCAATCTCGTCCTCAGCCAGCTGCCTAGCCTGCTCTTGTGTTCGGTCCCACTCCAGCCGGTTCAGGCACCTCTCCAGTACGGTAGTCAGGTCCCTCGAACCCTCCCTCAGCTCCTTCAGCAACGCAGGCACCCCCTCCTCCGGCCTCAGCACCCTTGAGTACGCATCTGTGAGCGACGTGAAGAACGGGAACATACTGTGAGTGGGTCGGATGAAGTGAAACTGCACGTTGTTGCTCTCACGCTGAGCCAGGCTCGTCAAGAAGTTCTTCCCGTTCCGGGCAACAAATTGTGCTGTGAGCTTGATTATGTCCAGCTCTTCCCCAGTGATGCCCTCAGGAAGCCGCACCGTGTACAGCTCTGCCTTAGGCGGCACCAGCACCTTGGTGGGCGGCAGCACACGGAAGGGGGCGGAGTGGTCGGGCTTCGCGTCCGCCGTAGGTGCGCCGTCCGCGGGCGCAGTGCCATCGGCAGGGGCCGGCGTCGCGCCGTCAGGAGCAGCAGAGGCGCCGCCGTCGGGCTCGCCACCAGCGGGCGCGTCAGCGCCAGGGGGCGCGGCCGCAAGCTCGGAGACGCGGTGCTGGTAGTAGGCGTGGTAGGGGTCGGATGGCTGGAGGAAATTAAATTTGGCGTTACCCTGGTTGTGGGAGATGATGCGGCGCTCGAACTCCGGCCCATTCTTGGCGACGAAGGTGGCCGTCTTCTCGATGATCACGCGGATGTCTGGGGGCGGGTGGATGATGCCGATGGGGAGCGTGTGGGTGGCGGGAGGGGGAGGGAGAGGCGCCGCCTGCTGCTGCTGCTGCTGGGCGGCGCCGCCTCCGCCTCCGCCTCCGCCTCCGCCGCCGTCGCCCTCCGGCGCGGGGAGGGTCAGGATGGGGTTGCCCATGGCGGCGGCGATGGGGGTTAGGGTTTCGGCGAGTTTAGATCGGAGCGAGGAAAGGCCTTTGCTCTGAAGGCAGAGATCGGGACGGGTGGTGGATTTTGTTTGGGCCGGATTGGCTTCTTCGAGTCGGTTCAATTTCATCTGCGATACCACTTTTGAAGAAAACCGACATTTTTACGTATTATAAGAAAACTTTTAAAATTGCATCCATTATTCATTGCAAATGCGCGTTCTTCAGCTGACCGATCTCAAAGTCTCAAACCAACCGTGCGGCTTGCCTTGGATTTTCATCAAAACTTTGAAGCCTATACAAGATTTAGAACTATATCAATAACAATATAAAGATGTTTTGAAGAGAAAAAAAAATAAAGATGAAACACAACTGAGGAAAACTTAGTATAGAGTAGGTTTAAATGGAGATCCTGTCAATATAAAGCTTTATGTTAATAATATCAAGACTAGAGATCGATAAACTTAGATGTATTATGTGCAAATTGCATGATAAATGAACTTGAATTACACAAAAGCAAAATAGATCCACGTTATTCTTAACTCAGGGTGTGTTTGGTTGTGCTGTGGCTGTGTAAAAAGCTGCTATGGGCTGTGAGTTATGAAAAAAGCTGCTGTGGGTTGTCAGCTGTGGAAAAGCTGAAAGCCGTTTGGTTGAAATGACTGTGGCTGTGGAAAAACTGTGAAAATGACTGTAATGTCCTTGAATGCCCGATGAACAATTAATATGAAAATTGATTGTAAAACTCAATTCTGTTCATGTATTAACATGTAAATGACCATTTTCCATTTTAGAACGAGAATGTTAAAAAGGCGTCTGTTAGTGACTCTTCCTCCCCGTAGCAAAAGGGCGGCGTAGCACTTCAGTTCGTCCCCTCGACCAAAGAAACTTGTCACATGCCTTCCGGCAAAATTGGTCACACATGGTGAGTTTCCTCTCAATCACTCGTATTGGAAGCTTGATTAATCTATTGTGAACTCATTCTAGTATCTAATTTTACCAACCATGAAAGATATAGGTGCAATTTCATTTTTCCCTTCCGCCACAGAATGCATGTCATGGTTTACACCGAGTCACCGATGACCACGGAGGCCTATCCTCGCTACGTCGCCTCTGCCGCCCCGAGCTCGGGCGACGGCACTGCCCTGGTTCCTCCGCCTTAGCTTGTCCATCAGCGCCGCCCCAGCAACCCTTGTCGTTCTGGTGGTGACGCGGGGCGGTCGCGGTCGCACCTGTCTGTTGTCGCTGGTGGGTGGGGGTTGGCGCCGGTGGATTTGCGGATGGACACCAGCGAAGGGGAGGGGCGCCGCCGGCAGAGGTGGGGACGAGCGCCGGTGGAGCTGGAGAGGAGCGGCGGAGGAGAGGGAGGAGTCGACGAGGAGAGGAAAAGAAACGAACCGGTACAACATAACCGATGGTAGGTGGGTAAATTTCACGAAAAGTCCGTTTCCACAGCCGGCCACAGCACCTCTTCCCCTGCTGTGAAGAATGAACTACACACAAAAACAGCTTTTTTGAAAGCACCTAAGGAAAAAGCTAGTCTCTTTGGTTAGGCTTTTAGCTTTTTTAGAAAGCCAAAGCAGCTAAAAGCACAACCAAACACACCCAAATTCAATATTAATTACTCAACCTATCTTTGAGGACGTCAATTAAAGCTTATTGTCGAGAAATATGACTGAGGTTTAAAAAATTAACTGTGTTGATCGTTAAGTTTCCAGAATGCTACATTATAGAAAAGTTCTATTCTGTATTTCTATATCTATGGTGTAGGTTGATAAACATAAGACAATATTTTAGTCATCCGAACATGATTACAAAGTACAATAACTATAAAAAAATAGACCAAATAATAATAAATAAGTTAGTTGGCGCAAATAGAAAGTCACCAATTAGATGGCCAATCATCTCTACTCTATTCATTTTTTAAATTATAAGATCTTTTAGTTCTTCTAAGTTTTCTCAAAGTATAAGAAAATTTCATTTTACAATGCACATTTCTCTATTTCTTATACATCTTATCTATATCTTTCTCATTTTTTTCGCACTTATTTTTTCACTCCTTTTTAATCTCTGTATTGAGAGTCAAAACGTTAAATAATTCTGAACGAATAAAGTATGTGACAAGACAATTCAAAACATAGATAATGCAGCAAAAGTATTGTTTTCTGCAGCCAAAAACCCGAGCCCACCGAACCGGCAAAACGGAGCGAGGCCAGATGCTGCCGTTGCGCGTTTGCCACCGTTTCGCCCCCCTGCGCCGCTTCTCCTTCCCCATGGCGGCGCCCCAGCAAACCGGCAAAACCCTCCGCCCCAACCCCTCGCGTACGTCACCCTCCCCTTCTCCGTCTCTCCCCGTCTTCAATTTCCTCGCGCATCTCCCACTCTCTCCCCTCCCATTCCCCGCGATCTCACTTTCCGCTGTTCTCTCCAGCTTCCCCCGCCGGCTCGGCCCCCAAGAGATCCAGGACGATGGCCACTGAGGCGGCGGCGACTGCAGGCTCGAAGGGCTGCCCCGCGATGAAGGCCGAGTTCGCCAAGCACGCGGAGTACCTCAATGCCCTGGTAGGGTGCCCTATTCTGTTCCTTGCTTCCTCCCCTGGATAGTCTTGTACTTGCGGCGATGCTTTCGCCGCTCGAGTTTTGTGCCGCGCAACGCGGTTAGAGAGAGGAGGTTGGAGTAGTGGTCTTTGGTGTATGAGCTTGTACTGGTGATCTGGCGCAGGATCTTATGCGTGTTAGGTGTTTGGAGAAATTCCTATGGAGCCTTCATGACCACCTGTGGTTGGTGACGGCGGCTGCGGGGCTGCCGCTAATCTTAGTGCTGGTTTGGGATTAGGCCGATTATCCGAGTGATTTTGTTACAGTGGACTTTATCTTAGCAAATGTTGTACGATGAGATATTTGAGGGTCACGGCTGCGTATTGGACCATGGCACTCTGTACATGTTGTGCAGAAAAAGCGCAGCCATGGTACAGTTGAAGCATAATATGTTTTCTTCTCCCCTGGTTGAAGTTAGACTTTGTTCAGCATTCTTTTTTACAAATATCGATTCATGCATAGGTAGGAGCTTTATGATTATACACATGCATGTGCATGTTTACAGTTTGAATAGTGTTAAAAATTTCTCTCATATGTCATATTCTCATCTGAGTTAATAGCATTGTACCTACTGCAGAGCACTTTAACTGTTGAAAATCAGGCCTGTTCAAGGCTGCTCGAACTATATGTTTTATATTTGCTTAACTTGGCTATGAAATTCCAGTCTGGGGTCAGTCATATTGAGCAGATGGCATCGTTACTCCAGTTAAGCTGGTCAATAAATTCCTCATCAAACTGAAAGCATTATCTCGATATGGGTTTCAAGATGCTTATACTTCAGTTCACTCTCGATGCTTCTGATGTTTCCTGACATTTCTCCATTTACTGTAGAATGACAAGAGAGAGAGGCTTGTGAAAGCAAGTCGGGATATCACAATGAGCAGCAAAAAGGTCATCTTCCAAGTCCACAGGCAAGCAGTGCAGAGCTACCTGATTTGCATCACATTATTTTTGCCTAAAATGGATGAGGAAAACAATACTTAAGTTTTCTTTAGTCTTTACACAACATGATTTTTATAATCATTTAGGCCACTCAATGCCAAATACTCACTTTGAGTATCAAATAATTACGCTTGGCTGCTTCGCAGTATTTTGTCCTAAAGGAAAAGAAACAGTGCATACATATTTTATTGATGGAGATTCTAAATCTCAGACACTTTAACCACTCTGAAGTCTGAACCTTCTTCAGTTTTGAAGAAGTATATCATGCCATCAGATATATCATATGTTGGATTGTGTTTGCTTTACTGTGAAACACAACTCTTGTTTTACAAAACCAACCCAAATTTTCAAGTTTCACTGTATGTACGAACAAAAAAAAAAAGTGCACACGAGTTATGTCCTTTGGGGCATGTGTTTTCCTCGAATGAAGATGATCAGAACCAGGATTTTCAGCTGAAAATTAAATCCTTTTACGTAGCCTGTTTCCAAAAAATCATGAATATATGCTCTTGAATTGGTCAACATTATATTCAGAATGGCAAGCTGTTAATCACTGAGCTGTGCATGTGTACATTTCCTCAAATGTTGAGTTTATCCATGTCGCTGAATGCTAAGTGATGACACCATTTGGGGGGGGGGGGGGGGGGGGGGGGATAATATTATACATGATGCAATTTAATCAAGGCTTTATACCAAAAGTTGCGTAAATTATTTGTCAATTGATTTGCTGTCACACTTCAGCAATATTCAGAAACTGTTGATTTGTTTTCAGAATCAGCAAAGCTAACAAGGAAGAAGTTCTTTCCAAGGCAGAAAATGATCTTGCCACAGTGGTGAACCAGTACATTGGAAAGTTAGTAAAAGAATTACATGGCACCGACTTCTGGAAGCTCAGAAGAGCCTACACCTTTGGTGTTAGTACCAACGTTACTCTTCTGCATTTGCTTATGTTTGCGATGAATATGTAACAGATCCATATATTTGTTGTGATTGTTGCAGGTGCAAGAATATGTTGAAGCTGCAACATTTTGCAGATTTTGCAAGACTGGCACTCTATTAAGTCTCACTGAAATTAATGAATCCTTACTAGCTCTAAGTGATAAATCTGTTGAGCCCTTACAGTTAAATGTACTTGACTACGTTTTAGGGGTAACTACACTGATACTTCTATGATTATCACTAATCCTTCCCCTTTCTTCCTCTATTGATGTTGTTAACGTTTTTTTTCTGCATTTTGTTACCATGTCTTAGGTTGCTGATTTGTCAGGAGAGCTAATGAGACTTGCAATAGGCCGTATATCTGACGGGGAAGTTGAATATGCAAAGAACATATGTTCATTTGTACGCGACATTTATAGGGAGCTGACCCTTGTGGTTCCTCTAATGGATGACAATATGGAGATGAAGAAGAAGATGGAGGTTATGCTGCAAAGTGTAGTGAAAATCGAGAATGGTATTACTTTGTTGATGTCCAGCAGTACTAAAATATTTGCATGGGTATAACCTTGACAAGAAAACAACAAGCACACCTTGTCTAAAAGGTGAAACGAAAAAATTTATATTTTTTCTATTTATATTTAGAGCTCACTTCTGAACTTGGTTGATTCTACCATCTGTTACTCTGCTAGTTATCATCATCATCTTGGGCATGTATGTGCCGTTTTGTAGTTCTGGATTATTTCTGAGACTCAGCAAGTATGGCATACATTATTTTGCAGAGAATGTATTACTTGTTCCGAAAAAAAATAACTTCGTGCATTCTTGTTTCAGCTTGCTTCAGTGTTCATGTGAGAGGATCTGAGTACATTCCACTTCTAGGATCATCAGCTGATCCAGATTATTCCTTCTTCGGTGCCTCAGACTTCGACCAATGATGAAGCATGACTACCAAACTAAACTACCACATGTGCTTCTTTCACCTGCCGTAAATCAGAGGAAAAGAGTCGCGCCAAGGCTGTTTTTAGGTCCCATCTTTTGTTTAGTGTTTGACTTTACTGCTGGTTTATGTTGCGCCCACCATGTAATCTGTAAATCTAGTCTCAGTAATCATGTTGCAATACTGTGTTTTCTGAGCAAATCAGTCACGGTCTCTCTGCAGACTGTTTTACATGTGCCCCATATAGTTACATAGTGGTTGTGTTAGCTCGAGTTATTTACATTGAGAATGTGTACTCTGTCAGTCTGTCTCATCGGGCCTGTTTAACTTCTGCCTCGTCGCGTAGAAGCATGCATTTGATGTCTCCAATGTAGTACGCCTCGTGGTATTGTATACTTGTTTCAATGGTTCAATGCCTTGAGCCCTTGAAGCTCTGCTATTTATGCTATCTAATCTCTTTGTATTCTCCTAGGGGTTCTGCAGTTCTTTGTATTCTCCTAGGAGTTTTGCAGAATGTTTGTTTTGTGGTGCCTTCTTTTCCTTCTGTGCATGTGTGAAGCATTCGGATGTTCACTTGATGTCTTGTTCAGTGTTTGTTCCCTGTATCTTTGTGTAATGTTGGCGTGGTGCATATGAATCTTAGCCCAACATTTTTCTTTTGTAACGCAAGTTTTGTATGCTTTCAGATGGTGAAAGGAAAGCTGGTCTGGTCAGTCTGGTCACACGAGCCACATCCTGCATTCCTGCCATCCATGAAGCATTTTTTTCCTTTTTCCCTTTTTTTTTGGAGAACCCCATATCCATGAAGCATAAGGGTAAATAATTTTTTTAAGACACAGAATATTTTCTTTTTTTTTAGGGGGAAAGAATATTTTCTTGTAGCATCATCCAAAGAAGGCCAGTCTGGTTGGGCCGTTTTTCCAAGATTTCAGGCCCAAGACACAAACTGTTAAGATTCCCGTAACGGGGGCCACGGGGCTATAACATGACAACCAAACCTAAACGGCGAGGTCATCCTCAATTCATACCCCCGTTCCGCAGCCGAGCCGCCGAAACCCTAGCCCGCAATCCGCGCTAAAATCTCCCTCTCGCCGCCTCGCCGTCGCCATGGGCAAGAAGAGGAAGCTCGAGACCAAAGCCGCCGCCGCGACCAGGGCCGCCGCCGCAAAGGCCGCCGCCGAGCCGGCGGCCTCTTCCTCTCAGAAGACCGAAGTCCTAGCCAACAGCACCGTCCCTGCTGAGGCCATGAAGGAGGAGAAGCTGACCCTGCAGGCGGACGACGAGGTGGAGGAGGAAATTGAGGTGGAGGAGGAGGTCGAGGTGGAGGAGGAGGTCGAGGTGGAAGAGGAGGAGGAGGAAGATGAAGAGGAGGGCGAGAGCGACCCCGCCTCGATCCAGGCACTCCTGGATTCGTTCGCCAAGGAGCAACTTGTCGAGCTGCTCCGCGACGCAGCCGTTGAGCACGTCGACGTGCTGAGGACCATCCACCGCGCGGCCGACTCCGACCCGGCGCAGCGGAAGATCTTCATCCACGGCCTTGGCTGGGATGCTACTGCAGATACCCTGACCGAGGCGTTCAGCCCCTACGGAGAAATAGAGGACCTACGGGTCGTCACCGATCGCAACACAGGCAAGTGCAAGGGATACGGCTTCATCCTCTTCCGCCGCCGTTCGGGTGCGAGGGCTGCACTCCGGGAGCCCCAGAAGAAGATTGGCAACCGTACAACCGCCTGCCAGCTTGCCTCTGTCGGCCCTGTCCCGGCTGGTGGTGTGGTGGCCAACAACCCTGCTGCAGCTCCAGCCGCATTGCAGCTGCCACAAGTGTCGGAGTACACGCAGCGGAAGATATTTGTCAGCAATGTTGGTGCAGATGTTGACCCGCAGAAACTGTTTCAGTTCTTTACAAAGTATGGTGAGATTGAGGAGGGTCCTCTTGGGCTTGACAAGGTGACCGGGAAGCCCAAAGGTTTCGCGCTGTTTGTCTACAAGACCATTGAGAGTGCCAGGAAGGCACTTGAAGAGCCGCATAAACATTTTGAGGGAGTTGTGCTCCACTGCCAGAAGGCAATCGATGGACCAAAGCCCAACAAAACAGCAGGACTTGGAGGATTCTATGGTGCTGGTACTTCAATTGGGAACAAGGGGCCTCTTGGCTACGGAGCTACTAGTCATTCTTTGCCCGGTAGTGTTGGTCTTGGCCATGCGATTTCACCAATAGCGCCCAGCCTGGCTTCGCTACCTGGAGCTATTGTGGCGACCCCAGGGGTGGACCCTGCTATTGGGCAGGCCTTGACAGCTTTGCTGGCCACCCAGGGAGCGGGGTTGGGTCTGAATAGCATCTTAGGAGTTGGTGGTAATGCTTCAGGGGTGCCTCAGCCGGGGGCATCTGGAGCACTGGGTGGTAGTGGTGTGCCCGGGGTGCCAGGCGGTTATATGGGTGGCTATGGTGGCACTGGTGGGTATGGGGGTGCACCGTCAGCAGGTCCTGGAAGAAATTACATGGGGCGTTAGGTGAGATTTTAGCACGTGGATCACTTTTAACTGCTGGAAGCTACTAATACTTCTTACATCTGTTGCATACAAAAGTTGTCTGCTGTTATACTTTATTTGATACATGAATAATTTTTGCATTCATCTAGATATCTCAACATGAATCTCTTTGTTCTTTCTAGAAATGTTTAAAAGTTATTTTCGTTTGCATTATGTAGGTATTATTTTAAAGTTTTCTTGGCTACAGCAAGGCATTTATGTTATAATATAGTGCCCTGTAGTATTCATTTCCTTTATTTATTACTATGAAAGGTTTAGCTGTTTGAAAATTGTAGTATTCATTTCCTTTATTAGAACCTTTCAGTTTTGACTCAAAATTGTAGCTGGTGTTAGTGTAAGTCATTTCAGTAATTTCCTTCATATTTGCTGCATAAGGGCTAGCTATGCTATTAGTGGAGGTTGATATCTGTAGGAGTCAATTAGTAAATTGCAGACAACTGTTAGTATGAAATAATGATTTTACATTGCAGCGACAGGTTAGGGTATTTGATCATATGTGCATACACTTGGTTACTTATCATCATTTGCAATCTTACATTTGATGTTTCTGGTCCATCCTATTGTTCATGCGTTAAAACCCTGTTTAAGTTGTAGTTCAGCTATAGATAGTTGGGAGGTCATTTTTTTTTTCCAAGCATACAACTGAGTTCATGTCAAGCCTTAATAGTTTTGTGTGACTCATATTTCCTCTTAATTGTTTTTCATGCATGCACTCTGCATTAGTTCTTCCATAAACTGTTTCATTTTACTTGTTTTGAACTATTAGGCCAACCGCAGACTAAAAATCATTTTTCATTGGAAAGGTTATTTTTGTTGCACACATAAATGCTATTTTTTTAGAATGATTTCACTTATTTATTCATCTTGCTACTTGACAGGATGGTTATAACTATTTTACTGTGGCCAGATGATTCTACATGTTCCTGCATGGCACTTATAAACTTGCTGTTTTAAGCATCTGACTACACTGCTCTTGTGGTCAAAGTTTTCAAAGGAACTTTGGTTTCCTCTATCTATCGTTTCAAAATGAAATGGGACCTTGTACACCTATTTAAATTTTTAAAAGGCAGCCTGGTTGCTTCTGAAACATTGTAAAAGACTCTGTTTGGATTTAAAGCACTGCGGTATTTTAACTACAGTTTCCGTTTTTTATATATGCTAAAGTTTATGTTATTTTTGTTCAAACCGATTTTTATTTATATACTACTTTCACAAGTACGTGGTTAGTTATTGTCCTGCGAAATTGGCAGGATAATAGTGCCAAACAAATCTATTCTAAACAAAGATGGATATTGGCTTTTGGTATATAGATTGTTAATAAAGTTGTTTACAGAGAAACCTACTGGTTCAAGTAAACATTGTTTTTCATTTTTTTTGAAGGCGAGTGCTTTGTCTATTTTCTTCGCTATTTTGTTGTACTGATAGCCGAATGTAACCATCAGTGCACCACCACTACTGTGATTTCGGTGACGTAAAATCCTGCTTGGTATTGCTTTGTAGCATTTTAAGTGCAGGGATCATTTAGGAATCACATCTATGGTTGGAGAAGTTCTCTATATTTCTCTACTTCATTCACATGTGTTGGGTGTTTCTCTCAGGCAACATCGCCTTACAATATTTCATTTGTTGTTTTGCTTTGTATGAAACTACTTGTTCTGTAGGACATCAGCAGTTATTAATTCTTTTTAGGAATCCATTTTGGCCTGTCTAATTTATTTCTACATGCTGATCATTTGGACTTGAGTCCTGCTTGCTTGGCAGGCAGCGCTCCCAGCCGCTTCAGGAAGCGCTCCCTGAGCAAGGCAGCTCTGCTCAGGAGTGAACTTAATGCCTTAATAGGTTTATGTCCTTGACTAGGTAACAAATGATTATGGTCACATGCACGCCTGTACATGACAGCATTGTCAATTTGTATGCTCCTTTGCATGATCACTCTGAAACTATGGCAACCATGAACAGTGTGAAGTCGTAACTAATGGGTTTTTATAGTTTGAATGAAAACTTAGGAGTCATTTTCTTGGAATGTGATTTCCCAAGCTTGTTCTGGAACTAAATTTGTAAACTGTAAAATTTCCTTTGTTAAGCTGTAAAATTTCCTTTCTTTGTTGCTGTAGTTTATTTGTAGTTAAAGTGACTGGAGTAGTTGTGGCAAGCTGTTTGATAGGGGTGTGGTCCGTGTGGATGATCCAATCTTACTATTAAGTGAGTCTGATCTGATGAATGATTATGCCTACCCGCCTGAACGGACTGTGGCCTTGGACTTGATTTGTAAGGGGCATTCAGGTGGCCAAACGGTAAGATCTGTACTTCGGTACTTCCCCTGAAGCAGAGCTAAGCGTATGAGGCCATTGGTGACTTCCCGGAGTCGGATGGGTGGTGGATCTTTTCTTCAAAGAAACCAGTCTTTTGAAGGCTATGCAGGCTGTGTGGATGGGTCGTGGATAGTAGCTGAATGCAATTCTAATGTTCGATGTAACTTTGCCTGGCCAATTCTCTCCTCGCTGGACATTGTTCCGGTTTCAGATGTACATTACAAGATACAAATCTAATTGAATGTATTACAGTTTCATTGCCGTCATTGCATGGTTTTATTAGACCGCCGCTTGCTTAAGAGAACTGTTAGGCTGCCGATGATTTTTATTGTGTTATCGGGAGCATATGTTATGACAGGTTTCTGGGTGGTAGTGCTCGTTGAACGAAAATCCAATGACACTTGTTGGCACCAAACCGGGCTGGTGATTGTTTGAAATTGTAAAAGTGGAATGACAATGACACAAGTGGACCATTCTTTATTGCACAGTACATCTGTATTTATACACAGGAGGAAGAGTAGTGGGCAAGTCTTGTTGTGTCAAGAGTCACAACTGTTCGCCAAAGGACGTCTGTCCAAAGGGTCTGACTACTTCGTGAGTGGGAACTGGATGTTCCCCCAACTGGTCACTTTGTATCGTAACACTCCCCCTTGATCAGTTGATCATCGTACAGTGCTTCTCCTCGAAAAACCCTGTGGGAAAAATATGAGGAGATATGTGGTTTGGTATGCTGTGAAAACTCCTTAAAACCCAGTGGGAAAATGAGGAGAAATTGATTACAGCATATATGATTACTTCCTCATCGAAACTCGAGAAAAACCTTTGTGAAGGAAAAATTCTGAGTTTGGAGAATAGTATATGTCTTTGATATCACCTCAGAAAAACCCCTGTGGGGAAAAGATAGGTAATATGACATGGAGCTTGTAAAGATATTGCCTCATTAAAACCTATTATGAGAAAACTCGTTGAGCAAAACTCATATAGGAAAAAGAGTACAATATGATGTTTTGACAAGGTTATCTCAGGAAGATACTCCCCCTGAGTCTTGCAACTCTTTAAGTCTTCGCATACCAATGCCTCGAACACATTTAGTAAATGAGTGAGCTGGTAGAGACTTAGTGAATAAATCTGCGAGGTTATCACAGGATTGTGTTTGCAAGATGTTTATCTCACCGCTTTGTTGAAGCTCATGAGGATAAAACAATTTAGGAGTAAGGTGCTTTGTGAGATTACTCTTAATATAACCTTGTTGCATCTGAGCAATACAAGCAGCATTATCTTCATAGATAATGGTCGGTCCTCCAATGGGACCAATTCCACATGACTGTTGTATGTGGTTTATCATTCTGCGAAGCCATACACATTCACGTGATGCTTCATATAATGCAATGATTTCAGAATGATTGGTGGAGGTAGATACCAGAGTCTGTTTGGAAGACTTCCATGATATTGCCGTACCACCATGAAGAAACACAAAGCCTGTTTGTGATCTTGCATTATGAGGATCTGAAAGATAGCCAGCATCAGTATATCCAATCAGATTGGAGTCTTGGTTTTTTCTGAAGAAAAGACCAAGATCTTTGGTGCCATTAAGATATCGAAGGATAGTCTTGACTCCTACCCAGTGACGCTTGGTAGGTGCAGCACTATGTCTGGCTAATAGATTCACTGCAAATGCAATGTCAGGCCTTGTGCTATTTGCCAAGTACATAAGCGCTCCAATGGCACTAAGATACGGGACTTCAGGTCCTAGTATCTCTTCCCCATCCTCCCTTGGTCGGAACTGATCTTTATCAAGTTCAAGAGTTCTAACAACCATAGGGGTTTTGACAGGATGAGCTTTGTCCATATTGAATTTCTCCAATACTTTCTGGACATAGGCAGATTGATGAACCAGAATTCCTGTGGGAAGGTGTTCGAGCTGTAAGCCCAAACAGAATTTAGTTTTACCTAAATCCTTCATCTCGAATTCCGCCTTTAGATGAGAGCATGCTTCTTCAATATCTTTTGTATTACCAATGATATTGAGATCATCGACGTATACAGAGATAATGCAAAAACCGTTAGGAGATTGCTTGATGAATATGCATGGACAATCATCATTGTTAGTGTATCCTTTTTTTAAAAGATACTCCTTCAGTCGGTTGTACCACATCCGTCCTGATTGCTTTAAGCCATACAATGACTTTTGAAGCTTTACGCAATACATGTTGCGATTTGCATCCTTATTCGGAATTGGAACTCCATCAGGAACTCTCATGTATATATCCGAATCTAGTGACCCATAGAGGTATGCGGTCACGACATCCATCAACTGCATAGATAGATGATTTTGTACTGCCAATGATATAAGATATCGGAACGAAATTCCACTCATAATTGGAGAATATGTTTCATTGAAATCAATGCCGGGTCTCTGCGTGAACCCTTGTGCGACAAGCCTTGCCTTGTATCTCACAACCTCATTGTTTTCATTCCGCTTCCGGACGAAAACCCACTTGAATCCCACAGGATAGATTCTAGGAGGTGTAGGTATTACTGAAGTAAATACCTCTCTTTTCTTGAGTGAGGCTAATTCTGCCTCGATTGCATCTTTCCATTGATTCCAGTCCGAGCGTCGTTGACACTCTGCCATGGATTTAGGATCTGGATCATTCAGAAGATTATCTGCAATCGTGGCTGAAAAGTAGGCGTCGACAATCGTAGTTTTACGATCATATGATTTTCCAGTATCTGAATAGTGAACAGAAATTTCTTGAACTCCTTGTGATCCCTCATGATTTCCCAAAACAAGTGAGTCAGGGTGTTCCGATGTCCCAACTCTAGGATTGTGCACATCTGAGTTAGGTTGTGGATCATGTGGATCCACTGAGTGTATACAACTCTGTTGGTGTCTGTCAACATGAGGTTGACTTGCATTTACAACTGTGGAGGAAATCGTCCGTCGACGAGTGCTAGGAGCTACGTCCTGCTCTTTATTCCTCTCTTTCCTTGGACGCTTATTAGAAGCATCTACACCTTGCTTCGAAGTGGCCGTACTTCTCCCCCTCTTTATTGGAGAAGGGAGTTGAGTGGTTTTATTTGGTACCTCCACTCTTTCCGGCGCATTCCTTGCAGGGTTCAAGGATTTTGTGACACCTCTGTGGTCAGTAAATGCATCTGGCAGATTGGTTGCAATGTGTTGCAAATCAATTATTTTCTGAACTTGAAGTTCAGTCTCTGGAGTACGTGGATCTGCATGAGTGATGCCCTTAGCATCCCAATCAATTTCCTGGCATTCATTGTGGTACTTGAAATCTCCCCCTAGTGCCGGAAAATGATTCTCATTGAATATGCAGTCAGCATGCCGGGCAGTAAATAGATCTCCTGTAAGGGGTTCAAGATATTTAATAATCGACGGAGATTTAAATCCCACGTAGATCCCCAATTTCCTGTGGGGGCCCATGGCAGTATGCTGCGGTGGTGAAATCGGTACGTATGTAGCGCAACCGAATTTTCGCAGATGGGAAATACTTGGTGCATTTCCACGTACCAATTGCAAGGGAGATGTAGTATGATATGTAGTTGGACGCAATTGAATTAAATCAGCAGCATGAAGTACTGCGTGACCCCAACATGAGGTTGGGAGGTTGCAATTCTGCAACATTGGTCTTGCTATAAGCTTGATTCTCTTTATAAGAGATTCTGCCAAACCATTTTGTGTATGGACATATGGGACAGAGTGCTGAACTTCAATTCCTTGGGCCATACAATAATCATTGAATGCTCGTGAAGAAAATTCTGCAGCATTGTCCAATCGGATTGATTTAATCCGCTGTTCAGGGAAATTTGCTTTCAATCGAAAGATTTGAGCAATGATCTTAGCAAATGCATGGTTTCGTGTCGACAAGAGACACACATGAGACCATCGTGTAGATGCGTCTATCAAAACCATGAAATACCTGAATGGTCCAGAATATGGTTGTATTGGGCCACATATGTCGCCTTGAATGCGTTCAAGGAAGTCAATAGGCTCATGTTGAATTTTAAGGTATGATGGCCTTAAAATCAACTTTCCCGTGGCACATGCGGTGCACATAAAATCCGAAGATTGCGGGAATTTGGCATCTTTTAAATCATGACCAATGGAATTGCCGATAATTTTCCTCATCATCCCTACACCGGGATGGCCAAGGCGATCATGCCAAGTTTGGAATGTATCAACATTCTGGAAAATTACCTTGTATGCAACATGTGGTACGGGTTTGATGTATATGTAGTACAATCCAGACGGTAAGGAAGGAATTCTTTCCAGAACTTCTTTGCCATATCCGTTATCTTTGGTAATAAGGAGAAATTCCTCATTATTCTCTTCATGGGTGTCAACATGTAACCCATTTTTACGGATATCTCTATAACTTAGCAGGGTACGAGTTGAATCAGGATACAATAATGCATCCTCGATTGTTACTTGTGTACCCATGGGAAGCGTAATAGTGGCTTGGCCAGAACCAACTATCATCGCATCGCGTCCAGCGATTGTCAAAACATTTCCTTGTCTCTTAGTAAGAGTTTGGAAATATTTAGTTTCCCTAAGTATAGTATTTGTGGTACAACTATCCACAAGGCACATTTCTTCCTCCATCGAATTGACTCCCGTAAATCTATATAGACGAAAATTAAATAAAATTTCATCAGATATATAGATACATTTAGTACATAACTTTATTTATTAATGTATCAAAGTGCTGATACTTATTACAATACCATTCAGTACCATCTACTTATTACAACTTTTTATTACTAGGACATAGATATCTAAACATCTGGGAGATGTTGGATCCTGAACAAGGTCTCCATACACGTTGTTCGAGTTGAATTCGACGAGCGTGTTCTCCGTGTCCATGTAGTCTTCGACGGATAATGGGGCCTCCGGGTTGCAAATTGCTAATGGAGCAGGTTGTGAACCCTCCGCCTCATTGCTTGGCTTGGATTGCTGATTAAAGTGTGCTTCATAGCTTGATCCTTGTGCCTTGCTGCCCTGGGATTTCTGGTAAAGATCACACAAGTGCTTTGGGCTGCGGCATTTCTTAGTAGCATGGTTGTAACATCCACACTTATGACAAGCTTTCTTGTCATTCTTAGGCTTGGAAATGCCTTTCCCCTTTTCCTGGCCATTAGACTTGTTGCCTCTCTTCTTGTTGCGGCGCTTGGATTTACCTTTCTTTTGATTGCTTGTGGAAGCATCAAAATTATTCTTATTCTGAGCATTATAATTCACTTCAGGAAGAGGAGCAGCCCCAACCGGGCGTTGATGATGATTCTTCATAGTAAGTTCATCATGCTTCTCAGCCTCAAGTAAATCATTGATGAGTTCAGAAAAGATTTGGTAATTCCTAGCACGGTATTGGTGTTTCAATACTCTCTCAGAGGGGAGCATAGTAGTGAGAGTTTTCTCAATTTTCTCCTGTTCTGAGATTTCTTTCTCACAAAACCGCAACTTGGCACAGATTCTGTGAACAGCATGGTTGTAGTCTCCAATGGATTTGAAATCCTGGAGACGAAGATGGGCCCACTCATGGTTGGCCTCAGGCAGTAGGCATGCCTTTTGCTGTTCATATCTGTTTTTCAGAGAGTTAAACAAAGTACTTGGCTCTTCCTCCAAAACATATTCAGCTTTTAGATCTGCATGGAGGTGCAACCTGATGAGTTGCAAGGCAATGAACTTGTATTGATCTGTAAAACCTGCAGGTCTCTCAGCTGGTGGTGAGAGAGCTAGAAGTATCCCACGGGCTGCCAAGCTTATCTTGACATCCGTCGCCCATGTTGGGTAATTGTGTCCATCCTTAGCGAGTTCAGTGAACTCAGGGGCCATGGTACCTACATGGGTACAACCAGAGATTTAAATAAAAATCATCATGGTGTAGTTGTAATATTCATGCAAATTTGTGTAGATCTCGATACAATATTTGAGAAATGTGTTCCTCGAAATATTATAGAGATTAACACTATGAGATTACATGAAAATTCACAAGAGATAGAATCTCGATGTAAATATATGGTACTAGCAAGAGAAATTAATCTCAATTGCTGGTATGTAAAATGAGATGCAAGAAAATTATATTCTCGATTGCATATTGTGATATGCAAGAAAAATTTAACTTTCAATTGCATGGCAGATGTTGTAAAACATATTGTGCATATCAATTAATGTGAATTAATTGTGGCTGATAAGATCTCAATTGTTAGCCAAAAATATTGCTAAGGTGGTTGTGTTTAATATAACTTTTTCTTCAATTAAGCGTTAGCAAAATGAAGATAAGTTATTTGTGTTAATTTTCCCTCCAATTAAGCGTTAGCAAAATGAGGTAAAAATTAATTGTGATGATTTGTTCTCGAATTAAGCGTTAGCAAAATGAGATCAAATCAATTATGGCATGTCATTTGTCCTCGAATTAAGCGTTAGCAAAATGAGGTCAAATTTAGAAGTGATCTTGCAAGAAAATGTAATATTCAAATACAAGAATTTTGGTTAATTGGGTCTCGAATTAAGCATTAGCAAAATGAGATCAAATTAATTGTGGTATTTTTCCCTCGAATTAAGCGTTAGCAAATGAGGTCAAATTGATTGTGTTCTTGTAAGAAAATACAATAATCAATTGCAAGGAATTTGATTAAACACATGAATATGTCTGTGGACATAATCTTTACACATCAGTACAGGGACTGGAAAGTAAATTTCAACCTATTACAATACTACGCACAAATACAGTAAAGTACAGGGACTAAACTGGAATGTTAAACAACATCTAAACAGTAAGGTAAACTAAGGCCGTAATTCACTGGAAGCCTGAGGACTTGAGTGAAAAAGAGCCTGGATACATGCTTGCCCGCATGGGCTAAGCAAACCTGGGCTGTGGCCCAGCCGGCCTTTCGGCCCGAGAGGGAGGGCGCGAGGAGGGGTGGTGCGAGGGCGGCCCACCGGCCCAAAAAGGGGTTGCCTTTAAAAGGGCAGTTTGCCCGGCGGTTAGGGTTAGGAACCCTAACTGCCTATCCCTGCGCCGCAACCGCCGCCTCCTCTTGCTCTGCCGCGATCCAGTCCAGATCCGCCGCTCCCCCTTGCCGCCGACGTGCTCCTCATCGCCGGCGAGCCTCCCCCTCACTGCTGGAGGAGGAGATGTCGTTGGAGTCTTCGATGCGGCCGTTCATGTGGACGGCGCGTGTCGCCGTCGAGGACCATGCGCCGGGCTCGCGTCCCGGGCGGCGTGGTGGCGTGCCGGCGAGGTGAGCGAAGCGCCGGAGAAGAGGGCCCCCGTTCGGCGTGTGCGGCGACACCACCCCGGCCGCCGTTGAGGGGCCCGCGGCCGAAGATCCCGCCGGTTCTGCTCCGGTGAGGACATCGAAGTCCGGCGAGCGGGGCGGCGTCGACGGCTCCGCCCGCATCCGCGGCGCCAACTGGCCACTTGTTGGCCTCCCTCTACCCCCAACGCGCATGCGTGCGCCACGGGAGATGTTGGAGGGCGGCCTGAGCGGCGGCGAAGGCGGCGGTTGGGGCAGTGATGCCGACTGGGATGAAGACGACGTCAAGTCGATGAGGGCGTCGATCATCGGTTCCTCCTCCCGGTCCTCTTCCTCTGATCCCGTCGCCTCATCTTCGGCATCGACGGCGGCGGGTGCCACGGCGTTGTTGGAGAAAGGCGGCGGTGCCGCGCCTTGAGCCGATGTAGACGGCATGGCGGCGGAGGTTGTGGCCGCCGCGGTGAACGATGTCACGGCGGCGGCAGTGGCGGCGCTCTGTGGTCCTGCTTCTAGACCGAAGAGCGACGCGCGAAGAGGAACGAGAGTCCCGAACACCATTCGGGGCTCGACGGCCGGCGTGGGCGTGGGCAGGCGAGGAGACGGCGGCTCGTCGTCCACAACGGGGCTCCATGTGTGGCGCGTCAGGCCGTGGACGGGGCACCATCGATCCTCGCTCGGCCTGGCGTTGCAGCGGCTTGGTCCTGCCCCTGGATCACCACCAGGGACGCGGAACGCGCCGAGATCCAGGCGTCCGCCAAGGTCCTGGTGGCGGTTGCCACGGCCATGGCGGCAGTTTGTCGTTCCTGCGCCCACGGCGACCCGCGAACGACAGGCCACCACGACGGCCGTTGAAGACGGCGCGACGGCGACGAGTGTTGCGGCGCTGCGGGTGGAAGAACGGGCGGCGGAAAGGGCCGCGGAAGTGGAGACCGTAGCGGTCGCGGAAGATGCGGCGGCGGCGGAAAGTCCGGCGACGCGGCTGGAGGGCGTGCATGACAGTGGCGAGAATGGTGAAGGTAATCGCGTCAATGATCGGCATGGTGCTTACCAAGTCGATCCCGTCGAGTTCCTTCTTTCTCGCTGAGATCTTCTCGCTCGTGTGTTGCTGAGCGCGTGCGTGATAACGTGTTTGAAATTGTAAAAGTGGAATGACAATGACACAAGCGGACCATTCTTTATTGCACAGTACATCTGTATTTATACACAGGAGGAAGAGTAGTGGGCAAGTCTTGTTGTGCCAAGAGTCACAACTGTTCGCCAAAGGACGTCTGTCCAAAAGGTCTGACTACTTCGTGAGTGGGAACTGGATGTTCCCCCAACTGGTCACTTTGTATCATAACAGTGATGATGCAATATCACTGAACACACGTTTATACATGTAACATACTAACATGTACTCGTTTATATTTGCACAAAATACTGAGACCGGGGAGACACGAGGAAATCTCTGCCAGCTTCAAAGCGCTGGGCTCGGACTCGGAGAGAGGTGGTTTCCCGTCGCGGCGCTCAAATCCCACTCCAGAAAGGAACCGGGGGAGGGATCGACCAGTCTTGAGGAGAAAGAAAGACTATGGCGAGCAACGGCGACCCGATGGCTGAGCATGAACAGGCGGCCGCGACGGTTGCGGACGCCGGTGGCGTGCGACGGAGTGCTGCGGGCCTTCTCCGCGGGTTCCTCGCTGTGCAGCAGCGTCGCGCAGAGGCCTACTCCATGCTCCGAAGGTATCGCCGTCGCTCGCCCGTGTGGCTGTGCCTGGCGGATTCCTAACTAAACCCTAATGGTGTTAGGAGAGATTGATGCGGTGTGTGCTCTTGCAGTTTGCATTGTGTATCTCTAGGGTGGGTAGGGTCCTGTCTGTGATGTTTTCCTCTTTCGATTAGCTATGTGCGATTTGCTTTTAGGAGTTAGCAAGCTCAAGTGCCGTGCAGCCAGTTATTAGAACGAGGTGAAAGATAGAGCTCCTATCATGATCCAAAAAAAAAAAAGAAAAAAGAAAAAGGGATATAGTTCCTATCATGGCCTGTTTGGAATTAAAGAAAGAATCTCACAAGAAATTTACATAAACCTCATGAACACTCGGTGCACGAGTGGCGGAAAATGCCATGTTCCAAATATAATGGCCAAAAACGCCCATAAATCTCCAACATGGGCAGGATCTCTGCCATGTTCTATTTCTCTTCAGATGCCAGTCATGTTGCTGCCATCTGCTCTCCTGCCATGTCAACTTATAATTTACACTATCCAGTTGTATGATTGCTTGTTATGCATGTCTTATGTTGATTCTGTTTCTGGAATGAGTTTAGGATTTCAGTCAAGTTGTTGGGATGTTTTGAGTAGTCTGGGTGGCGTATGCGTCAAGCTAGTGCTAGCTTATTTCACTGGATCATTGTGCTTGGAAAGTGGTTAAAACTTTGATTTGTACTATCCTTGCACTCTGTATTTAAGTCTCTGGAGTTTTAGGTGTATAGTGGTTTGTTCAATCCTTTCCATGGTTAGCTGTGATCAGTGATCCCGTGGATGGTGACACGAGTCCTGCTCTGAGATTTTTGCAAGAGATAAGTAACTTTAAAAACCTTGTTAATCTCATGAATTTGACGGATGAAAATATTTGACTGGCATTCAGATTTTTATTTCAGTGGTAACCCACTGTCACATGGCAGTAAGATTCGAGCTTTGATTTTATTTTGGAAATTTTAGTGCCAAATCCTCTGAATGGGGTCACCGATCAATTGAGGGAACTATGAAAGAAGATCAGATGCCATATGAGCTTAGAAGAAACTTGAAAAGGGAATAGATTGAAATGGTCACTATTTTATTATATTAGCAGTGTCTTGTTAGCTGCTGTTAGACTAAATAAGCGTCATTTACACACTGGTCTAACAACAAGTGTTACACAAATGAATTGTCTCTGTCTGATGTCCAACAAAGTGTATGACTTGAATACGATGTGCTGATAGCTGCATCATAGTCTTTATATTGTCATTTGTACTTCTATGTATAGTGACCACTGCTTAATACTTTCTATGATTCAATTTGTGCATGCATTGCCCAATAAATTATTTTAGAACGTTTAGCTATGTATTATGCAAGGGGTCATATGGTATGTAGCGATGTCAATGTCTTGGTCTTGTCCTTGTTACTCTAGCGGTCTAGCCATAAAGAATAGTTGTTTTTTCTGTACCAAGATGGTAAATTAGCTTCAAGGCAGAATTGAAATTATTTCCTGGATTGTGTAAGCCTATCTAAGGGTCTGCTCCTTTTGAGATGTTGGAGACCTAAAAGTACTTAGATAGTGCGATATGACGAAAGGAACTTTGCCTATATGATCTCAGAAAGAAAGGGCATGTGCACAAATCATTATGTTTTTTCTTGCGACTTTTCATAGCAGCACTGCATATGGGTCAGCAGTGCTGCTATGAGATCATAGGCCGAGTGCTACTGTCTGAGCTGAAAGTTGTGTGTTGCGAAAGTAAAAGGTGAACGTGAAGTATGAGATTTTGTCCCTCACATTTCGCTGTGAGCTCAAATTTATCTTTCAATTTTGAAACTAAATTAGTCCTGAACTTCTGTTTGAAGCCAATTTTATCCCTTATCAGGGACGGAACTGGTAGGTAAGTTGAGATATGAATTTGAGCTTCCTGTGAAAGATGAAGGATGAATTTGGCTGTTTCGCCGAACTAAAACAACCATAGAACAAAGACAACGGTAACATGAACAGCTTTGCTAGCGGCATCACGGCAGATTTCTCGCAACTTGCACACATGTGCCTGCTGCAGTGCTGCCATTATTTTGTCGTGGGCGCATCCACCTATCGAAGTGTGAATCAAACATGTAATGCTCTCTTTCCAAGCCATCTTAGTCAAGAGAATGAAGCAAGAGTCCATTCCTTGTTTGGATGCATAATAATTGTATAAAAGCATAAACAAAACTGTAGGTACTCAGGTTGAGTTATTTTAGATGAGTTAAACAGTAAGTTTATTATGTACAGCTCAAATTTGAAACTAGACAGTTAGACACAATTGGGCCTATTCGTCGTCCATAATTTTTGAAAACAACATTGGATCGTGATAATTTTATGTCTAAGCTTATGATTTTGTTTCCTTGACAATTCAATGCAAATTTTGCAGGGGATTTTCTGAATATATGGCTAATGGAGGTGAATTAGCTTATCAACAACTCTGCGGGAATATCACAGCAGAGTTCAATGATTGCTCAAAACAAGTTAGATCAATTAGACACATATTCCCCTTATCAAGATAATGGCTGTATCTGATAGTTTCTTAATATTTTTCCTACAGGTTCTTGAAATGATTTCCCGCCTCTCAATGCCCGAATTTTGTCGTGATGATCTTGCCGATTTACTCAAGGTTGTTCAAGCACATGAGAAAGAGAAGTTGCATTTGGTAAGCCATTTTGAGCCCTCTGTTTCCCCTGTGGGCTTTGGAATAACTTCAATTTTTCATTCAGAAAATCAAATTAAGCTTTCCTATGGAAGTCATAATAGTTTAGCATAGAACTATAGCATCTAAAAGTGTTGGTAGGATTATAAAATAGAAGAAAGTACAGTTATGTTTCACATGTTTTACCCAAGTCATGGTTACTAAATATTTAAAGAAACTAAGCTTTACCTCTTTCAGAAGGCTCTCTTCAAATTCAAAACTCTTGCCATTCTAAAATTGTACCTTTGTTCCAGCTTTCCAGCCACTGGCCTCTGTACCTGTAACTACACCAATCTGTTACGCCCTTACTACTGTACCCACAAATGCATATTTACTACTCGACCCTTTCTACTATATCTCATTCGCTACTGACTTGAATTTAATGTAAACTAGCTTGTGCTAGCATGTTTATGGTGTATGCCTGTTGCCATCATATACTCAACTTTGTCTGCCTTTTACTATGACTTTCTTTTAGCTGCTGATCAGTTTGTTTCTTGTCTTATTGCTTGGGCTTCCTAATATCTTAAGACAGCCAAGATTCAGGTGTTGAAGAAAGCTGGTCGCCCTTCAGAACGCCTGGTGAGCCATGAGGATTGCAGGTCACGCAGCATGGCCCAACATGTGTGTGTGCACGTCAAGGACATAACTGACGCTGCTGGCACGGAGGACGCCGAGGCGGACGCTGAGTATGATGAGGCACTCAAGGAAGCCATACAGGGAGTGCAAGAGGCAGTAACAAACATAAATGAGCATATGGAGGAAGTGCGCTATGAAATTGAAGCGCTCGAGGCAGAAACGGCTGGCAGCAAGTGGACCGAAGTTGAGGAAGCGTTTCCTGGTACTGTTAAGTGCAACGGTTAACTTATGCAATCCATGTTCCATCTGAAAGAATACAGTTAGGAAACTGCTGTTGTTAAACGTTTTTGTGTGTGTGTGTGTGTGTGTGTGTTTTGTTTCTTTGGAGCATTTCAGTTTTCCATCTTGCGAGAGATTTAGAGGAAATCTGAAATTGTGGGGATAGGCAATCACCAAACCATTTCAAGAACTTTGGAACAAGGCGGAGGTGGAGCAGGGGCTTTGTGTAGATTTCCAAGGCAGGAGATCGCTCCTTGTTTCTGTGTGCTGTGTTTTTATTTCCCCTGTAGCTGTTTGTTAGCTGTTTGTTACTACAGGCTGGTTGGTGACGTGTCGCTGTAGCATTCATGTCAAATTATTGATCTCTACTACGTAAGACAGACCACCCAGATCACCAGTAGTACACCGAGGAAGAAGACTTCTTCAAGCTGATGGAACAAAACTCATTCTTGCAAATGTTAGTGGCTGTAGAAATCTATGCTTCTTTACAAATTGATTAACTTCATCTGAACACTTCGGGTTCAAGCCTGCGCAGAGCCTAGGGAAGAACCAATTCACCATAGAACAATTATCAAAAAAAAAAAAATCACCATAGAACCTAGTCACAAGATTTATAATTTTTGTATTTGAAAAAATATATTACTGGGATGGGATGTAAGTGCCAAAAATCATGCGTTATCCAAAACTATAATCAGAAGTGGATCGTGCAAGTTGGTGGATTCAACGGCAACGGCCTGGAATCATCAAATCATTCAGCATCCAGTTCAGAGACGAGTAGGGAGTTTCATGAATGCATGTCCTGTGCCGATACTTCATGGTTGTAGATTTGTAATATTGAAAGTTGAAACTTTGAAACAGTATTCATGGTTGTAGTCTTGTAGAACGATTTATGTGGTAGTGGTACTGACGTTGACATCAAGCCACTGCATGAGGTCTTTTTCTTTTTTTTGACCTGCAAGACTTTAACAGTCAATTACCATAGTAGTAGTATGTAACTAGTAACGTGGTACAAAAGTATATTCCTCTTTGAAGGTGATTCGTCTAGCAAGTCAATTGTGCTAATTTTATCCTCTCTCTTTATATCTTCCATCTGTACACTAGTCGAAATTAGTGTTAACCTAACCTAAGAGGCAAGACAGATTTATCGCAAAAAGAAAAGAGAGAGAGAGAGAGGCTAAGACAGATAATGAGATAAATAAATTATCTTTTGAAAAGCAGCACGCCTCGAACAAACCAAAAACAAAATATCGGGCGTGTTCGGCAGGAGGATTTTCCTCCGGCTGCTGCTGCTACTGCTGCTACAGTCTAATTGTTTGCTACAGTGCGCGAATCCTCCGCTACAGTGTTCTCTCCCACTATTGAAACTGCAACTGCAACTGCATCCTCCAACCGAACAGGCTGATCACCCCCTTTTCCCTCATGGCAGCAGCACGTTTAGGTTCAGCGCTTGTTAATCGCGGAACGATACAAAATATTTGGGCGGCACGCTACCAGGTTGGGCATGAACGAGCCCGCACTACGCCACCAGCATAAATAAACAAGGACTTTTTTTTTAAAATAATAGTATTTTAATGATTAATTGCAGATCTGGGGTCCGATTAGCAAAAATTGCAGAAATGGGTGCCTGTCGGTAACTGGATGACCGACAGGCATGGTATCGGTAACTGGATGACCGATAGGACCCTAATCGGTCATCCAGAGCCCGATTAGTGTTCGGCAGGTTGCCACGTAGGCTATCGGGTAGTCCAAGCAGGCCTGTCGGTCGTCCAGAAAGTGCCTGTCGGTCACCCAGCGCCCGATAGGTGCCTGTCGGTCGCCCAGCGCCCGATAGGTGCCTGTCGGTCTCCCGGTGACCGACAGGCCGCGGAATCTTATCCGCTGCCGCGCCGTCCCCTCTCTCTCTCCTCCATTCGAATCGTCCCGAGCGACGGCGAGAGAGAGAGAGAGGGCGACGGGCGAGGCGGGAGGAGGAGGAGGACCGGGAGGGGCGGGGAGGGAGAGGAGCTGGCTGTCGGTCGTCCGGTGACCGACAGCCCGCTCGCCCGCGCCGCGAGGTGAGTTTGTCTTTTTTTTTTCTGATTTGTTTAGTTAGATTAACTATGTGGATTAGTAAATTAGTATTGATTAGTGGCTGCGTAGTATAGGGATTAGTAAATTATCTTTAGATTAGTTAAATAATATTAGTGTATGGATTAGTTAACGGTAGGGAAGTTAGTGTAAGTAGTAGAGTAGTATTTTTAGTGAAGTGTAATGGTAGGTAGTTAATAAATTATGAAATGCATAATTAAATTTGTAAAAAAAAGGATGCATTGTTATCTGTTAATGAGTGTTAAAATATTTATGTATATGGATAAATTAATTATGTAAAACATATAATGCCGATAGTAATTAATATATTTTTAGCAGGATGTCTGGTGTAGTGAGTTTCCGAGTTTTTTACGGAGAAGGTCAAATTGAGCATCGTGATTATGGGGTAGATTTGAGTAATTTCCAGTATGTGGATAGTTCTTTAAATGATCCGATAGAGATGCAACGGGGCGAAGTGTATGGCTGGTTACATAGTCTGTTGAATGTTGATCCTTCAGAATATCGGTTTGTAGTGAGAGCTATGATTCCTAGAAAGCATGGAGGCGCATGGAGATGGGAACTTGTAGAAGTGAGAAGCACTAAACATTGGAAGCAATTTGTGAGTATGGGATTGCAACGGCATTTTGCTCACTTGTTGCTGGTGCAATGTAATCGGGTAACCACCCACCATGAAGAGGTTGATGAGAATGTCGTCAATGTGGAGCAGGATGGTGTTGTTGGCCAAATTGTTGATGCGGAGCAGTATGTTAGTGGAGAGCCTATGGTTCACGCAACCAGTGAGGATGAGCCGCAAATAAATGTTAACACACTAGAAGCAGATTCAGGGGAGGTCAATGAGGCAATTGTTGATGAAATGGATAGGGATGATGACGAGTATCGTACCTTCGTTGATGGAAAGGCCGGTCAGGGATGGGGCCTAGGATATGAAGAGCCGCAGGACTGGATCAATATGGAGTACTTAACAGTTAATGATGGACACAATTCATGTTGGCAGTATGATGCTGTAGAGGTTCGTCAAGGGCAAATGTTTCCTGATAAGATATCTTTTCAGCATGCCGTGAAGAGGTGGGCGTTCTCAGAGAAGAAGGAGTTCACGGTGGTCATTTCGAACCCGAGGACGTATGACGTCAAGTGCACGGCTCCTGATTGCACATGGAGGGTTCACGGATTCCTGCCTAAAGCTGAGACGTCATTTGTGGCGTCTATTGTGGTAGGCCATTCCTGTTCATTGGATAGGACTCTTCTTAAACACAAGAACATGACTACACAGTTTGTAGCTGAGTACATGTATCCGGAGATTGTGCAGAAGACCGGTATGTCCCCTTTTGCTATAATGCATGCAATTGAGAATCGACTTGGCTATGAGATAAGCTATGATATGGCATGGAGAGCGAAACAAAAGGCCCTGGAAAGAAGGTTCGGGACATACGAGGACTCGTACCACAACCTACCTGGTCTTCTTGAGCTTATGCAAGCTAGGAATATAGGAACCGTGGTTGGAGTGGACGAGTTTCAAAATACAAATGCGGATAGGGTCCTACGCCGAGCTTTTTGGTCATTTGGTTGTATGATACAAGCATTCATGCATTGCCGACCTGTTATTGCTGTGGACGGCACTTTCTTAACTGGTAAGTACAAGGGGCAGATCCTCACATCTATTGGAGTGGATGGGGAGAATCAGATTGTGCCAATTGCTTTTGCAATTGTGGAGAGTGAGAATACAGATAGTTGGTTGTGGTTTTTGAGGTGGTTGAAGCGAGCGGTTGTTATGCAGAGACCCAATGTCTGCATCTTACATGATCGCCATGCGGGATTATTGTCAGCAATTGAAACGCTGCAGACAGACTATAATGATCAAGAATTTTGGCCCGACCTGCATAGTCGATGGTGCATGAGGCATCTGGGGGCAAACTTCTACAGGCAGTTTAAGAGCAAGCGACTTATGGATATGTTTAAGAAGTTGTGCAAACAGAACCGAAGGAACAAATTTGACACATTATGGGGCGAGCTGGACAAGCTCACTGGCAACTACATGGATGATGTTAAAAAAAACCTCCTATGCCACGTGATGAGGAGCCGAAGGGGTTAGATCCTTTGCCTAATGAATCGCAGGACAAAATTAGGCGCAGGAGGGGTGGACGAAGGGTGAACTGCTTCTCGGATTGGATAAAGGATGAGCCGATGGAGAAATGGGCATTGATTGCAGATACGGATGGATCACGCTATCACATTATGACCACAAATGGGGCAGAAGTTTATAATTGGGTATTGAAAGGGAGTCGGTGCTTGCCTTTAGTGGGGATTTTAGAGTGTATAACTCGTGGAATTCAAACATACCTGCAAGATCGCTATGCAAAAGCAGTTTTGCGTGTTGCCAACCCACAAGTGGTGTTTAGTGCTAAGATCACTGAGTACATCGAAGAAAAGAGTGCGAAGGGGCAGATGCACATGGTTACGAGAACAGGTAATAGGGAATTCGTCTTTGAAGTGTTGTTGCGGGGTAAGAGCGGACTTGGGATTGGTCGATCCGAAGTTACGATGGAGTGCAAATTGTGGCCACAATTGAACAAATGCGAGTGCAGTTGCAATAAGCCAAAGCTAATGCATTTGCCCTGCTCACATGTATTCACTGGATGTGCCAAGGCAAAGATTAATCCTCATCACTTTGTCTCACCGTACTACCTGAAGGAAGCTGTGATGGCTACATGGCAGGGCGAGCTACTGGGATGGCGGGCTGTGGCTGATTTCACAAAGCCACCAGAGGGTGAACGTATTTGGGTTCCAGATCCTGAAAAAAAAGTGATAGACAAGGGTCGCAGAAAGGTTAGGCGTATAAAGAATGATATGGATGAAGCGAATGTCAAGCGTCGTACAAAGGAGTGCTTGGTATGTGGTGGAGATCATTTAAGGAAAGATTGTAGCCGATACCCGGTGGAGAAGGGGCCCGACAACGTGGAGTTCAGGCGTGTTCCTATGCGGAAGCCAAGGAAGCAGAACCAAGAAGCTGGTCCATCGACTTAATTTCATCAAGTCTAATATATTTATGTTTGTTTCTTTGACGTTCTGACAATATCTTCATTGCAGGTACAACAGGAAAGGTCAGGGTGTTGCTTACGACACTACGTGGGCTACAAAGATGGAGTCGTGGATACAGCAGTGGGTTGGTGCAGCGACAGATGTGCACATTCCACAGGGCCCGTACGACCCGTTGACTTACGCGGCGTACCTTCGGTGGTACCACAGCGCGACGCGTGTGCGGTTGTTCGCTGCGGCTGGCCCACCTGTAGACCACGAGCCAGAAATTACAGACACCTTCGCCACTCAGCCGACTCAGGCCTTTCACTTGATGGTAAGATATTAATGTTACATTTTTTTGTCTTTATTCTTTCAGTTTAATTATTAATGTTATATTATTGTTTTTGCAGACTGACACGTTCCAGGATGTCGCTGCGGAGCTAGAGGGTTTGGGGTCCCAATGCTACAACAACCCTCCACGACTCGACCCACGTGACTTGGGGACAGCACTACTCCGTCTTGCGCGGCGATGTAGGGATGCTCTCCGGTGCGCTTCCTGTACCAGCACCACAGATGTGCAGCCGAGGCCACGACAGAGGTCCCCACCTCTCTCTACACCTGCTAGTGCACCCAGTTCGTCTCGTTTTCACGCCGGGGACTCGTCGTCGGGGCTACCTGCAGCCCCCCCTTTCATGCCTACTCCTGGATGGCCCACTGGTATAATAAAATGTCATTTTTGTATTTCTAACCTTATGTTATTATAATCTTACATTGTTGTTTTACAGGCCCAGCAGTACAGTTCGCCGCGCCTGAGTACTCCTTGCACTCTGCTTCTGGGAGCCTTGGGCATGGGTCTTCTTATGGACACCCAGATGTCCATGGTTTCTCTCAGATGCCAGATGCTCCTCCACCGACACAGCCCACCCAGCAGTTTCCCTCGACACCACTAGAGCCCAGGGTGAGTCGCCCACCGGACCACCTCACGTACCCCACCGATCAGATTCGACGAGGGAGAAAGGGCCAGGGCAAGAGGGCTGAAGGTGAGCCCAGCAAGCGTAGGCGTGGAGGATGACTTAGAGATCATGGATATGTTTATGTGTATTAGTTACAGTTATTTGTATGACTTAGAGATCATGGACTTGTTATATTTGTTTCGTTATTGTAATATTCGTAAGTTATGCATGACCTTTCTTCTATTATGGCCTATCTTCACTCTTTAATTATTTGTTCAACAAACATGCCTCACGCTTGCTGAGGAAGAACGCCAGGAGGAGGAAGAGCGTCGACGCAACTACGAAGCGGAACGCAAGCAAAGAGAGGAGGCGGAACGAAGGCGCAAACAAGAGGAAGAACGCCTTGCTCATGAGGCCCGTGAGGCCGAAAGGGAGAGGATGCGCGAGAGAGCTCGCCGCGCTAGGGCAGCAGGTCCTGATGCCTTCAGAAAGGGGAAATATCCCCGTTGCACTCAGTAGCTCGCCGCGCTAGGGCAGCAGGTTATGTATGTTAGTCGTTATGTGTATGGAACACGCCATTGTTCCCTCCAGTTTATGTATGTTGCATGTTACTATGAACTTTAAATCCGGGTTCTTTTGTTTTCATCATTTTGATGTGCACCCTTTCTGTGTCGCTATGAATGGCGGAGTGCAATGGCCCTACCAACAATTACCTCTCACTGTCCATGACATTAAAACAATAAAGCAGCCACATGCATGCAGGTCTCACTTTTCCTTTAATCATTTCGATGTGCACTGAATCACTGAATCACTGCCTCCACTGCATCACTGCCTCCACTGCATCACTGCCAAACGACCAGACGGGCAGAGCATCCAATGAATTTTTCATCATTCTACACGACCATCTTTTCCAAGCCACCAGAGCATCCAATGCCTCACCAAACAGTCAACACAATGAAACGAAATAAAAATTTGGTACATATGATAAATACATGCAACTCATTATTTGCCACCTAATCTTACGATCTTCGATCTCACCGCCGAGACATATTACTGAAGTTAATGTCCATACTGTAGGGGTTGGATGATGGCTGTGGGCGAGGTGGCGCTGAGAAGTCGCTATTGGAGGGTCGTTCTCGCAAAATAGATTCACTAAATGCCTTGTCGTCAGGGTCTTCGGGTGGAGGCGGAGGTCTTGAGGGTGGCATGGGCATGAAATCGTCGTCTTCATCGTCGTTGGCGTTTGGTTGCACACGCGTTGGCGGAGCGCGTCTGCTTGCAGTGTTTCTTCGACGGGATGTTCCTGTGTTGGATGCCTCCGAAACACTACTGTTGGCTGAGGTATGTCGCCTTCTACGTGAACCTGGCATGCAACCTCCACCAAAGAACATAAATAGATAGAAAAAGTTTGGGATAGGGTTGTCGATCAATTCTTTGTCTTCCGGAAATGCCTAACATAAGAAAAGCAGTCGAATTAGCATCGAAATATAAACCGATAACATAAAAAAAAATATTGTGTACCTGAATGTGGGAGGCATATTTATCGGGGAGCATCATTATCTTGAATCTAGTGCTAGAGAAACCTAACACCGACGGGTGGTTTGCCAGCTCGCAAACCCTATGATACAAATGCCTTTGATCTTCTAAGAGGGCCCTAAGGTCATTTGTGGTGAGATGTTGCGGCGCCATTGCTGCATTTAACATCAAGACAGCTTGTGCGAGATTGTTCTCCCTAAAAGGATCATCCCGGTGTTCACGCACTACACGCCAGATTGCTTCCAGTGCTCTTTCGATGTATTGTGGTGTCCATGGAAAACCTTCACTAGATGGTCCTGCCATGGACGGTGTTGTTGAAGAGTGGAAGAAGAGTGGAAGAAGAGTGGATCGCTCTGATGCAAGAGAGGGTGCTGTGAAAGAAACAGAAGGTAGAGGATAAGGTTTTGTAGGAGGGAGCAGGGGGAAAAAAACCATAGGGGCCTATCGGGTGGCCAATGGCCGACAGGTGCCTGTCGGTCGGCCAATGACCGACTGGTCCTATCGGTCGGCCCATGACCGATAGGCTCCTATCGGTCGGCCCGTGACCGATAGGTTCCTATCGGTCGGCCCATGACCGATAGGCCCCTATCGGGGCTGGGTGTCGGTCCGATAGGACCTATCGGTATTTGGGTGACCGACAGGTTCCCGTCCCGCCGCCACGTCGGCTGCCACGCCGCCTATCGGTCATCCGGTGACCAATCGGTCATCCAGTTACCCGATACCATGCCTGTCGGTCATCCAGTTACCGACAGGCACCCATTTCTACAATTTTTGCTAATCGGACCCCAGATCTGCAATTAATCATTAAAATACTATTATTTTAAAAAAAAAGTCAATAAACAAGGACTCGCACTAGAACACCGCGCCGCAGCATTGACATTATCCCCTCGCGTGTTCAATTCGTCTCACCGCCTCTTCCCACCGATTCCCGCGGGCTCGCAGATCCACGCACCCCACAGCCACCGATGAGCCGGCGGCGGGTGGAGGCCTGCGACTCGTGGCGCCCGCCGCGGGGCCACGGGGCGCCGTCGGTGGCGCTGCTCCGCGCGGGCCCGCGGGTCCCCGCCTTCGCGTCGCTCTCCGTCGGCGAGGGCGGGGCCGGGGAGGCCGTCAAGGTGGTCTTGGAGGAGGAGGTGGCCGTCGTTGAGGAGAACGCGAAGGAGGTGGGGGCGGAGAAGGCGAAGGAGCGCAGGCTGCCCCCCGCCGCGCAGCTGTTGCGGCACCCGTTGGCGCTGCTCGCCCTAGTGCCCAACAGCGCCGCGCTCTTCGCCGCCGGTGCCGCCGCGGGGGCCGCCGCTAAGACTGTCACCGCACCGCTCGACCGCGTCAAGCTCCTCATGCAGGTACGCCGCGCGTGGCCCTTCCTCTCTCTAATTTACAGCTGCTGCTACTGCTAATGGAGCAGCTATGATGTTGTGTTCGTCTGTGTAGACGCACAGTGTAAGGGTGGCAGGAGAGAGCGCCAAGAAGGGTGTCGGATTCCTTGAGGTAACGATGCAATCAGTTCGTTTCTCTTCCTCAGTTTCGGTAATGTTGATACAGTGGTGTCTTCCTCAGTTTCGGTAATGTTGATACAGTGGTGCGATGAACTTCGCTTAAAAAAACAGAAAGAAGAAAACGGTGCTATGAACCTTTATAATTCAGAAATGCAGCTCCCTGTTTACAGTTTCTGCACAAAAAGTTTAATGCGTGGAGCTTATCATTGACAGAACATGAGGCTTCGCATGATATTTAGTTCCACATTCTAAGCTGTAGTAAAAAAATGCTGTATGATAACGAAATCCAAGACTTTAGATAAAAGGCAGTGGTGTAAAACAAAATCGAGATATAAGTTGCAATGGAGTTATGGCTGAATCTGTTGTGAAAAACTTTATTAGATAAAAAGATTCTAGCGAGACGTCAAATTTGGGTGTTTCAGAATCTTTAAGATATATGTTTCTACATTAAGGAATAGCATGCATGTTGCTCCATCTTTGCCTATGTTTGTTCGGTGGATTTAGATGATCCCATTGGTCTATGAATCTCTGTCATGAGTCCCAGGAATAGTTCTGATAACCATATGGAAAATAGATATCAGCACTAAATCCTCTGTTGAACAGCTCTATGCATGGCTCATGTGTCATAACGCTAAAGATCACAGTCACTAATTTCTCTCTAATATTGTGTATTGCTTTCATTCATGTATAGTTTTCATAAAGCCTTTGATGCCATATTAGTTATCTGAACAGCTTCAAAGAAGCTATCCTGGTCCTCTCTATGATTAAATTGACATTATGGGATCCAACGCTATATTCTAATCAGATCCTAATTATGGAGCTAGGCATCGCATCACACGTGTGCTTAATCCATTTTCTCCTCTTCTTGGATGGATACTTCATACTTGATATTTCTGTATTATAACATAAGGAGAAGTGAAATAGCTATATGTTGGGCCTGTATTTCAAGTACCCTAAACCCTAAATCCAACTCCAGGATTTCAGTTCGTAGGTTAAATTGAAGTGATAACAAAATGGCTCGCCCAAACATCTCTGCCAAACGGACCCTTGATGTTTTTTCAATAGATGGTACTTGGAATGACATCATTAATTAATAGTGTATCTTATACATCTGCACTCTTGCAGGCTATTGCAGATGTAGGAAAGAAGGATGGTCTTAAGGGTTACTGGAAAGGAAACCTTCCACAGGTTCTTAATATTCCCCGTCATGCATATTGTTACTCATGCATGGTTTGTTCTGTATTCATGTGCTGACTTTGGTTGTTCTGCATATACTTCTCCAGGTTATTAGAATTATTCCTTACAGCGCGGTGCAACTTTTCTCGTATGAGGTTTACAAGGTCATAGTTACACCTTGGTGTACTTAGTTACCGATCTCTGATACACTCTTTCATTAATGAGTTACACATCTTCTCATACAATATTACTGAACGCATTCAGAAAATTTTCCGGACAAAGGACGGGGAGCTTTCTGTGTTTGGGAGACTTGCTGCTGGTGCTTGCGCGGGCATGACATCTACACTTGTAATTTATTTATTTGCTTACTTCCTAGCAAATATTTGTGTATTTCTTGTTTGGATATATATGGGAATCTTTATATAATTGATTTGTGCTTATGTCTTTAGTTCATTATCAGACAAATTTCATCAGAAATTTGCATAATAGTTAGCACATTCTGAACTATCTACTTGGCGATATTTGACAGGTAACTTACCCACTTGATGTTCTCCGGCTCAGGCTAGCAGTTCATTCTGGTCACAGCACTATGTCTCAGGTATTAACTTTTGTGAGTGCAAATTTCTTTTTCTTTTACTTTTTTTTTAGAAATTAGTGTAACCCGATGACTTTGTAGGTTGCTCTTAACATGTTGAGAGAAGAAGGATTGGCCTCTTTCTATAGAGGCCTGGGTCCATCTCTTATTGCAATTGCACCTTACATTGCCGTGAACTTCTGTGTTTTTGACTTGTGAGATTTCCTCTACTGCATATTGAAACACCACATCTGCTTTTAAATTCAAATATTCACCTCGCACTTTTTCATTTTGTTCTTTTTGGTGTACAAGAATGAAGAAATCTGTACCTGAGAAGTACAAGAAAAGACCAGAAACATCTCTAGCAACAGCTCTTCTTTCAGCAACACTTGCAACTCTGATGTGCTATCCCCTGGACACTGTTAGAAGACAGATGCAGATGAAAGGCACACCATACAATACAATTTTTGATGCGGTTCCAGGTACTTTTCCTAGCATTACATAGGCAGACAGATAATACAAAACATTCACTTGATTTCACAATGTCAGCTACGCTTTTTTTAAATGCGTGCTTACTTTCTGCTTGATGTTATAGGCTAAAATGCTAAAATAAAACACTTGTTTATGTTTAATTGCTAAATGCAGGCATTGTGGAGCGCGATGGTCTAGTTGGACTATATAGAGGTTTTGTGCCAAATGCATTGAAAAATCTACCAAACAGCAGGTACATTTTGTTCATGGTGGTGGAAAAGTATTTGTTATAATTATGGCAGTACTTATAGATGTTGGCATATGCTTACCAATGCATGGAAATACTCATTGCTCACAGTTTTTTTTTATATACATGCAGCATTAAACTGACTGCGTTTGATACCGTGAAGACACTGATATCTACTGGGCAGAAGGAGCTGGAAAAATTAATACAAGAAAACCAGGAGAAAACGAGCTAGGGAATGATCCTTATTCAAGCTTCAAGGCTTGGCCAGAAAGCATACCTCTCTACATTACATTTTGCTATATTCCCTCCTGTCCTGAGGCCATATTTTAGGATTTAGGTTGCACATCTTTCTTTTACATTTCTTTTCGGCCCTTGCCTTGCTTTGTTTTCCAAAGGATTATGGATCAATAGAGGTAGATGAGCCACCGTAAGGAAATAAGACAGTTAGTTGGTTTCTTCTTTAGTAGCAGCTCAGCTTTAGCTAGCGTCAGTAGGAGCATTCACCCAATATAGATCTTATTTATTTGAGTAAAAGATAGTGTAGCAATATGACCTCATAAGTTTTTTCAAAAAATGCTAATGTACATTATGGAGAGAACAATGCAATAGCATGGAACATCCTGGCTGCTGCCCACTAGCAGGTTCACCTTGTCAGCATCTTGACTCGGTTGACTACTATCCGTCTTGATACTGTACATCCCAGACCAAAGGTTTTTGTATTTGCTTTCAAACGATTTATTCATTTTGGTGTTTGGTCAGCATGACCTTGTGAACCATCTATTCGTCATCACTGGCATGTTCTAGAGAAGTAGATGATGGAATGAAGAATGAGGATACAGCTTAGGGAGAGGATTAGAAAAAACTGTATCTGTTTTGGTTATAGTGAGACCTCGTCTTTTTTATTTGTACATTTTATAAGAACTGAAGTGGAAATGTTGTCAGAGAAACTGTCGTTCTTTCATGCCTTCGATATAAGTTTGTTGCAAGTATTGATATGTGATGTGTCACGCATTATACATGTCGGAACCCGGCTTAATGATGTATCATATGCATGTGGGGGTGAAATCGAATACAATCCGAGTTCACGTTATGGTGTGCACATCGCTTGAATTGGTACGGAGTATGTATTAGTTGGACTTTTTTGTTAAAAGAACCTATTCGCCATTTTATACTGAGATTTCGATGTTCTAAAACCAAGTGTGATTGCAGTAAATGGTTGATTTCAGCATTAAACAGTAGGGAGTACCTGCCTTTTCTTCAAGCTCAACAGAAAAGTTAGGGTCAAAAGATCGATGGATTGTGCCTACAGGGTTTGTCGAAATTCTGGTTGCAGCATGTGCACTTTTTTTCCTTATGGTTTCAATTTTTGTTTTGAAATATCATTTGTAAATTTTCGAAAAACACGTAAACTTTACCATCCTTTTTGGCTTTATTTTGCCCGCGTCTGCACGTGTAAATATTCATATCAAACGACTTTCTTTTCTGAAAAAGGTCCGCGAAGCGTCGGTTGCACGTTGGAGCTTCAAACGAGGAGAAACTCACCGCCCCTGCACTCATCTCACGTGCACCTTCCTCTACCCAAACACAGACACCTTCGCAAGCTCACGTAGACCGGGTCCAGGCACCTTCCCACCCACCTTGTCCCCAGCGTCCTCTTGAAGCCCGGAGGCGCCCCATTGCATCAACCACTCCTCTTTTTCTTCGCCCCGAAACCGAGGAGAGGAGAGCAGTCAGACCGCGCGCGCCCGAGATCTCCACGAAGGTTGGTGCGCCGAGATCTCCTTCTCCCTTCGTCCCTTGCTATCTTTGCAATCCCCTTTGGTAGGAGGTAATGCGTAGTTGGTGTAGCGATCATTGTTCAGATCTGTTTTAGAATGGAGGCGCAGATCTGTGTTTCTGCGCCAGTTGCGAGAATGTAGTATGCTGCGTTGATGCGGCCGTTGGTTCCTGTCTTGGTTCCCGCCATTGGCTACCGGATCTCTGCATGGCTCTTCCGTGTGCTCTGTTAGCTTGTTGTTTCCGAGTTTCATCGTTCCGTTTGATCCGGTGTTTTTTTTTTCCTCGTGGCTGTTGTGTAGATCTGCTGCGAGCAATAGGTTTATGAGTTTTGTGGACCCGGCGCTGTATACAATTGTGTGTGATCGTCTGGTCGGTTATCTGGTCTTGCAACTAGCTGTGGCGATCGCATTGCTCGCGATCTGTTCCATATCGTTACATCAATTACTTTTTGCATCCGCCCTAATGTAATTGAATGGCATTTGCTGCGCATGCAACCCATTTGGCTGAGAGCAAAATGCTTTGATCTGGCATCAGTCTACGTTTGCGGTGGCTATTGTTCCTTTCTGTCTCATGTTGGTTATACTTGAGGCAGCCGCGGCGACATGGGGCTCACCTTCACGAAGCTATTCAGCCGCCTCTTCTCAAAAAAGGAGATGAGGATCCTCATGGTCGGTCTCGATGCGGCTGGTAAGACAACCATCCTCTACAAGCTCAAGCTCGGAGAGATCGTCACTACCATCCCCACAATCGGTGAGTGTCCATTATTTCCTTTTTGATTTACATGGAGCATTGGTGTATATCTTGAGAACACATATATGTACTGTTGTTGTTTTATAGGCTGCAATAAGAATATAAACAATGCTTGGTAGGTTGGATCTGTTTTGAGCAATATATCTGGACTTGTTTCCCCTTTTCCTTAAAAAGGGCCATGGCATCTGGAAATGTTGTCTGTGAAGGCCCCTTGGAAATAAATAACTAAATTTATTGTAGCTGGACATCCTACGTATGGCTTGTCGAGGGGCAATGCAAGAGACACGCAATGCAATTCAGCAGTAAAATTATGTAGACAGTAACTTATGCCGTTTTTAGCCTATTGTTTGGCACATCCTTGTCGTTTCCTTAACACCTGTCATGTGCTATACTACTTGATACGTGTTTGTCCATATGTTCCGGCCACCGTAGCTAAGCTTTGTCCTACCTTTCCTCCTATTGCTGCATGCCCTTCGGCCTTCGCTCACAGTTGTGTTTAGATAATTGTTTTCACCATAGTGCTTACGGAATGTTGGGAAGCAATATTGTAACACCTTATTCCTCTGTCCTCTTTTGTTTCTTTGGATCGACCTTTTGTTGTTGGAAGAAAAGATGATTAAGATGCATCATGCACTAGTCCTAATACCTGCAAGGAGATAAGCTAACACCAATTCTGCCCCCTATTTTGTGATGTGAAGGGTTCAATGTGGAGACTGTTGAGTACAAGAACATTAGCTTCACTGTCTGGGATGTCGGGGGTCAGGACAAGGTACATTTTATCATACCTAACTGCAGTAGTTATACTGTGCTGTATCAGAAAAATTGTCGAAATAATTTGAGATGCTTTTAACTCACAACATTCTTTTTTCCAAATTACAGATCAGACCATTGTGGAGGCACTATTTCCAGAACACTCAAGGACTTATCTTTGTTGTTGATAGCAATGACAGAGACCGTGTTGTTGAGGCCAGGGATGAGCTCCACAGGATGCTGAATGAGGTAAATCTGTTAAAAGGACTGTGTATGTTTCCTTGTTTTGGATCTGTTAAATGGCCTGTCATGTGCGTCAATCTCCAAGCTATTTCTGACATTTCTAGATGTTTCGATTTTCCTAAGTGTTTAGAGCTAAAGACAAGTCACCTAAATAATTCAACTTCATTCCATCTAACATGTCTAGTTATATGAGAAGTATTTATGGAGCCAAGAAATACGCTCCTGTTTAGAATGCTGTTTGTATGCTGTTACAGTTAAGATCCATTGATCTAGAATATTCTACTAGGTTCTCTTGTTTCACTTGGACCATGCTGCTTTTATATGACAACCGTTTAGAATAGTTGCCTTATTGAGATAAATTTTGTGTCTTTGTCATATGGCATTGCAGGATGAGTTGAGGGATGCTGTCTTGCTTGTTTTTGCTAACAAGCAAGATCTGCCCAATGCAATGAATGCTGCTGAGATCACCGATAAGCTTGGTCTCCATTCCCTACGCCAACGCCACTGGTAAAGATATTATTCACATCTTGGTCACTAGTCAGTCTAGACAACCCACTTGCCCTGTCAAACCTTTTCTTTTCACAAGAGATTTAACGTTTTTTCAGTTTCTTACTTTATTTCTCTTCTTCATTCAAGACAATCAACTCCTAAAATATATTACTTGTATTAATTGTTCAAATCAGCTATACATTAAATGATTGATGGACTTGCGTAACCTGCTGTACTTCGCTGTTACTTGTAGGTATATCCAGAGCACTTGTGCTACAACAGGAGAAGGTTTGTACGAGGGTCTTGATTGGCTCTCCAACAACATTGCAAACAAGGTACCTTATTCTTCCATGTGCAGTTGCCACATTTCTTTTGGCAAATCAGTAGTTTTAACCAGCCATTGGTAGGCTCTTGAAGCAAACAATACATATATGTATTGCATAAGTACTGTGATAACGTATGGTCATTGACATACCCTTTCTCTCAACTCTCAACGAATGCAGGCCTGATTGGACTTGACTACAGTTGCATTTTCCGCAGATACGGAGCCATGGGTCTTTTGACCACCGGACTTCATTATAATTTCATTGGAATGTTTGAGCATTTATGTTTCTTTGCTAGGCTTGAGAGCTGGATTGTTGTGTTGCGTAAGTACTATCTAAAAACATGTTGCAATATCATGAGTATGTAATTGGCCATTTTAGATCATTTACCCTAAGTAATGCAGTTTGAATACATACATGTATATCCGTGCGTCAGATTTTCTGGCGTTAACCTGGATGGACGTCATGATAGTAATCGCTCTTGAAGTGGATGAACGTCGGGTGGGTGACACGTTATTACAATATAGTGTCGCCTGCCATATAACATTTCAGGCTCATGATTATTATTATTTTTGACCGAATAGGCTCATGAAAATTGGAGAGTGTTACCTATTTATGAGGTCAAATCTGTGTATTACTAACATGTAAGATTTTTTTGAGGGTACCATGAGATAGGGTGTCGAATTAAACGACGTGGAAAGTTTGTGTTATGGCCTATGGGCATGCTTGTGCTGTACCATGGCTTCAGGCTTGTGAAGCTCACTTCTAGCCTAAGGTACAAACTTTAAGCGAAGTTTGGCGAAGAAATGAAGAATCTATGACAGCATGGTTAAGGGCTCGAATAATGAGGTGACGAGTCGAACAGTCACAACAGAAAGCCGGTAAAAGTATATGGTAAAAATTCTGGCAATGGAATCAAACATACCCTATTTTAAAATAGTGGGAATGTACTTCGTGGAATCTAAAATTCCATGTGAATTTTTTTCATTCGTGAGGAATGACAGCGAACTCAATCTTATGCTTGAAACATGGAATAAAACTGCATTCAGAAAGCCGTTGCGGCACCAATCGGCGCAAAAGTTTACACGACCACATTATTTGATAACAGCGCCGTTTTACACAGCGCACTAGACGCGCAGCTCTCTGGCTTGCATCTCGACGCGGCGCAGGCGGTCCACCTCCCTGCCGAGGACGCCGCAGCGTATCATGCTGGCCACCGTCCGCCACAGCAGCCGGAGCTCACCCAACGGCTCGCCGGGCACCATCCGCTTGTACAGGTAGCTCTCGAACGTCCGGCGCTGCACGTACTCGTCGGCGCACATCTCCACCAGCGCCTCGCGCCCGGCGTTGCCGCGGTAGAACACTTGCTGCAACAGATCCAGGAACCGGAACATGAGCAGATACTCGTCGTCCCACCGCCGCAGGTAACCACGCCGCAGCCCGGCCTCCGTGACGGCGCCCGTGCGCGCCCACTCCTCGGCCATGGCCTGCCCGCACAGCCGGCCCGACTTGGCCGCGAAGTAGATCCCCTCGCCGGAGCACCGCGTGACGTACCCCGCCGCGTCGCCGACCAGCGCGACGCGGCCGACGACGCGGCGCGGTCGCGGGTGCTCCGGGATCGGGTGCGCCTCCACCTTGATGACGCGCCCGCCGGCGATCTTGGGCCCCGCGCGCGCGCGGATGGCGGTCTGCAGCTGCTTGATCTCCGGCTTGGCGCAGACGGTGCCGGTGCCGACGGCGACGTGGTCGCACTTGGGGAAGACCCAGCCGTAGAAGTCCGGGGACACGTCGCCGCCGACGTACATCTCGGCGAGGTCGTCGTAGTACCCCATGGCGGCGTCGGGGAGCCGGATGCGCTCCTGGAACGCGATGGCCGTGGTGTAGTCCCCGGCCCCGACCTCGCGGGCGACGCGGCTGTTGGCGCCGTCCGCGCCGACGATGGCGTCGACCTCGAGCACGCCCCGGCCCTTGTCCACGGAGGAGGAGATGTAGTGGACGCGGTAGGGGTCGGCGGGCCCGGCGGGGAGGGAGAGCGAGGTGACGAGGCCCGGGACGAGCGTGGCGCCGGCGTCGGCGGCGCGGCGGCGGAGGAAGGAGTCGAGCACCTCGCGGCGGAGCATGGGGATGTGGGCGCCCGGCGGCAGCGCGCGGGAGAAGTCGGCGGCGAGGTTGGAGGGGGAGAGGACGCGCATGCGGGTGACGCGGCGGTCCACGAGCTCCCGCGGGATGGCGAACTCGTCGAGCATGCAGAGCGGGATGGCGCCGCCGCAGGGCTTGGCGCCTGCGGGGCTCCGCTCGACCAGGAACGCCCGCGCCCCGGCCGCGGCCAGCGCCTCGGCCGCCGACGCCCCCGCGGGGCCGCCACCCACCACGGCCACGCGCAGCGGGCGCCCCGGCGACGGGGAGGCGGAGGAGTTGGAGGAGCAGGATATGGTGAAGCGTGCTGGGGAGTGGCTGGTGGCGGCGGCCATGGTCACCGTGGTTTGAGCGAGCTGCGTTCACGGATCGGTTTTGGGGTATAGCGGCGGCGTGGTGGTGAAATGGCGCTATCGGGCCTCGAGAGAGAGCACTTGGGGTTAGTGTATGCTTAACAAGCAGAATTATTGCTTAGCTTAGCTCGTTGGTTTGTGAGTCGAGCCTGCTGCCTTGATCATTTTCGACGTCATCCCATCCCTAATTTAAAAGGCTTTCAAAGATTGTGATATTGTAGCCTAATATGTAGCCACACAATCGTCTGAAAAATAATGGGAACCGAGGCCCACTTTGATCTCCACTGTTCTTGAACTCTGCGTAAACAAATGCTACTGTCGAGCCGAGCAACATCAACAGTCGGGATTCATATGATAGTGATAAAAAGAAAAGTTAAACTATCGATTGCCGTACAAAGTAGCTTTCTTCCTCTCAAGACAAAATTTGAGATGGGACCGCTTGCCATTACCAGAAATGGACGAGTGTACACAGCTGATGTGCTGGATCGTGACGCTAATTTCTTTAGGACGGAAGGAGTATTATAGGAACGAGTAAGGGGCTCACATATTTCTTACCTGGCATCCTGTGGCGGGGACGGGTGTCAGGTCGGGTAGAAAGCCGGCGGGCTTTCGTTTCCTTCGCCATATCTCCTTGTCAACCTCCCGCTTCACAGCCGGGTCTCCGTTGTCGCTGTCGATGTAGGGCAGCCAGCGCGTGCACGGTGTTGGCGTCCGACGGCGAGCGGAGCGGCGCCCTGTCGGTGCGGGCGAGAGAGCGAGCGGTGAGGTTGAGCCGCGCGTGGGCCTTTCGGGCTTTCAGGTTGGTGGTGTGACTGATGTGTCCTGAGCCCATGAGGCCATGAGCTAAACGGTAACGTAAACGGGCCGTTTTCTTGACATCGACAAGAGTGACAAATGGGATTAAGCCTACTAGGCTAGGCTCCTATCAAAAAAAAAAAAAAACCCCTACTAGGCTAGCAAAGACCAGACGAAATGAACGCGATCCTGGATTCAGGGCCAGGAACTCAATATGTGAATGTCTAGCTACACATTTCTGCGCTTTAAACAGTGGTGAAGTTCCCGCTGCGAAGTTCCAAGTTCCGTTGAGCGTGCACACATGAATTTAGTGGTGCCTATAAGGTGAAAAGAAGATACTAACCACTGAAATTTTGATCTTTACTTGATGCCATTGCATTCGGGTCAGCCTACCTAGCCCTCTGGCTCTAAACAGTTACTACCTCCGTTTTGATGTCGTTCCGACCAAACTTTTAGCTTACGGCCAGCACAAAGTTGTTGTCTGAAACGACGTCAAAGAACAAATGGAGGGAGTATAATTTATAGGCATCTTAATTCAACTAGACCAAGAGATCCTCGCGTTTCTCCCTCAATTATAAAATAAAATGAGATCCGCGTGTTTGAAGCAAGCAAGCTCTTAAGATTCCCCGGAAATCATTTAATTCAGACGAAATTTCACTGGGGGAATAATCCATGTGAAAAAGATATAATATTTCATTGGCGATTGGGTCGTCGTTGCAGCGCATCTGCGCATTTTAATTAAAAAGAAATATATGCTTTATAACACATAATAAGCACATTATTTAGTAAAAGCAGTGCACACTGCACATACATGCGGTTTTCTTTCAGGAAATGCAAAGCAGGAGTCGCGTCTCTAGAGCCCGTGAATGCCGAAACATATATACGACTCTGTTCTCTCCGTTAGGCTTGCAGTTGCAGCTCGAGCAGGCGCAGGCGGTCCACCTCCCTGCCGAGGACGCCGCAGCGCACCATGCTGGCCACCGTCCGCCCCAGCAGCCGGAGGTCGCCCAACGGCTCGCCGGCCACCATCTGCTTGTACAGGTAGCTCTCAAACGTGCGGCGCTGCACGTACTCGTCGGCGCACATCTCCACCAGCGCCTCGCGGCCGGCGTTGCCGCCGTAGAACACGCGCTGCAAGAGGTCAAGGAACCTGAACATGAGCGTGAACTCGTCGTCCCACCGCCTAAGGTAGTTCTTCCTCAGCCCGGCCTCCGTGACGGCGCCCGTGCGCGCCCACTCCTCCGCCATGGCCTGCCCGCACAGCCGGCCCGACTTGGCGGCGAAGTAGATGCCCTCGCCGGTGCACCGCGCGACGTAGCCCGCGGCGTCGCCGACGAGCGCGACGCGGCCGACGACGCGGCGCGGGCGCGGGTGGTCGGGATCGGGTGCGCCTCCACCTTGATGACGCGCCCCCCGGCGATCTTGGGCGCGGCGCGCGCGCGGATGCCGGCCTGGAGCCGCTTGATGTCCTGCTTGGCGCCCACGGTGAAGGTGCCGACGGCGACGTGGTCGCACTTGGGGAATACCCAGGCGTAGAAGTCCGGGGTCAGGTCCCCGCCCACGTACATCTCCGCGAGCTCGTCATAGTAGGCCATGGCGGAGTCGGGGAGCTGGATGCGCTCCTGGAACGCGATCGCCGTCGAGTACTCCCCGGCACCGACCTCACGGGCCACGCGGCTGTTGGCGCCGTCCGCGCCGACGACGGCGTCGACCTCGAGCACGCCGCGGCCGTTGCCCTCGGAGGACGAGATGTAGTGGATGAGGTAAGGGTCGGCGGGCCCGGTGGGGACGGAGAGTGACGTGACGAGGCCGGGGACCAGCGTGGCGCCGGCGTCGGCGGCGCGGCGGCGGAGGAAGGAGTCGAGCACCTCGCGGCGGACCATCGGGACGTGGGCGCCCGGAGGGAGCGTGCGGGAGAAGTCGGCGAGGAGGTTGGACGGGGAGAGGACGTGCATGCGGGTGACGCGGCGGTCGATGAGCTCGGGCGGGATGGCGAACTCGTCGAGCATGCAGAGCGGGATGGCGCCGCCGCAGGGCTTGGCGGCCCGGGGCTCCGCTCGACGAGGAAAGCCTGCGCTCCGGAGGCGGCCAGCGCCTCGGCCGCCGACGCGCCAGCGGGGCCGCCGCCCACCACGGCCACGCGCAGGGGGGGCCCGCCGCGCCCCGGCGCCGAGTAGGAGACGGAGGAGCAGGAGATGGCGATGCGCGCCGGGGAGTGGCAGTAGACGGCGGAAGCCATGGTTTCTGTGGTTTAGGGATTCGCGTTCCCAGTCTGCGGGATCGGCTTGGTGCGCGAGGCCTTTTGTAGTGTACAGGAGCAAGCGGCGTGCTGTAGCGTGGTGCTGCTGTGGCGCTGTCAGAGCGCGCGAGGAGGGGGAGATGGAATTTTAAATTTGAAGCATTTTGTTTAGTAGTCCATTAGGGCTTGGTTAGCCGTTTGATGCAAAATGGACGCCTAAGTTCGCTCATTATTATGATCGACGAATCAAACATGTGGAACGCAGCCCACGCTACCTTCCTACAGGGTCACGAATCAACATGTGGAACACGAACCAGGTGGGTGATCTGGATTGTAGCTAGTAATTTACAAACAAAATAGATTCCGATCCGCAAAAATATTATTCCAGGAACCAATTTCCGTCAGGAGAAGGAATCGTGATTGCCAATCAGTGACCTAACCGAAGTTTCAGAGCGTTAACTAGTGAAGCCAAGCTTCTACGCTCGCACATCCGTCGTGTTGCTCGTGACGTGTAGCGTGCTCTAAAGAATGCATTAAGCCTTAATTTCACATTGTGCGCAAAATGGTGAGCATCTGTTCTTTAGAGGATGGCAGCAAGCACATGATATTTTAAATAGCAAGCAAAACTGAATAACACAAAGCTACTACTGAAAATTCAATGTTATGGTATATCATCATGGGTTTACACCTCGAAAAGTGAGCCAGCATTTGCAAACCAACCAAGAAATGGAATGGATAAGAGCCGCGCACTTTGTTTCTGGTTGCACAGGTTAGAACACATCATTGGACAACAATGTCAACAATACACACTTTAGGCTCTTCAAGGCGTCTTCTGCACTAAGTCCTCGTTAGATGGACAAGGAAAAGTCCACAAATGGGGTTGTTCATGTTAAATAGTCTGGTGAATTCAAAATATGCCAGTCAAGTAAGCACAACGGCTAATGGAACTTCCAACTACCATCTCAACCAAAAGGCATAGCTTCTTCGCTACCTTCTGTATCTGCAGCAACATCATAACTTGTAAACACAATGAATTCCAGATGGGGCTTGATTGAATGACAAACAAATAATACTAAACTTATGAGAGAATACCTCAACCCCTCAGGATGCATTTGGATTAGTTTCAGCATTGTTGTCCATGGGCATTCCCCTGTAAAACGTTTTATCAAGACTCATTTGGGAGAGAGTGAACGAGCAAAGGAGGGAGCGGGGGACTAGAGGGGTCATAGTGTCATACAGTTCTTTTGCCTCAAGTTTAAGCTGATCAATCTGATTCTGCAGTTCAGCACAGGCAGCTTCAATGGCTATATTCTTTTGACAAAGTTCTTGCCATTCTGTTGTCAGGCCATGGAGCTCTCCTCCAGTGTTTTGCTGGTCAAAAGCAGATTATTAGATTGTTGTGAAGTATAATGATCATGATCCAAAATTCAAATAGACAGTATGACAAATAGTAACCTGGTGGAATTTTCTCTCACGGTTGACAGTTTCTATTCTCTCGTTGTACTCTACAGCCATCTTTTGCATCCTACAACAAAGGTTGCCAGATGCTAATGAGACGATAAAATGCATCAACGCCTTAAGGCCATGCATACCAATTTCAAATATTTAGAGCCATGGTGATAACTAATGTTAAATCATGAGTTCCTAACAAATATCAGGTTGCTCCAATGGAGGCGCAAGCAACAAGATTTGATACAAAAAACATTGATTTTGGTTGCCTCCCACATAGAACCCTACTGATAGCACAGTCTACAAACCAAGCTATGTTTTCAAATGATAAGTAGGGAAAATAAAGACATACTGAAAAACTCAGACAGAGGAGAACTTACCGAGACAGAACTGATTCCATTTGTCTATTCTTGAGCTTCCAAACCTCAACTCCATATTTCAGCATAAGCTCAAGATTCTCTATCCTGCAACACTAACTCACTTTCAAAACTAGTAAAAGTTTGCTTGGCAATGCTACAGTAGTGATTACTCAATATGATTATTTTTATAAGGTAGACACACTTCTCAAGATTCAACTTCGTATATTTTTCTCAACGATAATAATAATACATAAGTTTAGTGACACATACAATAGTGTTAGATTTGTAATCGTAAGAAATCAGAAATCTCTCCAGTCAACAATGTTTAATGTTAGGACACAGGCTTTTGCTTGCATGCAAACCAAAATTGGGTCCTAACATCAAACATTATTGATAAGAGCGAGTACATTCATATGGCTATTATTCTCCACTTATCAGCCATATATCTTAAACCAAATGAATTGTTAAAATTCAAATTTAGAGAATAGACAAGTCAAAATGTGCCTTATAAAAACAATTGGAGATAATATTTCCATAGGTCGTTGTGAGTTTGAGACCATGCATTTTATCAAATGAATAAAAATGCAACCTAATGGTTGAACATAGCATGTGATCGCATTAGAGGACTCCCACCATTTCTTTATGGATATAAGCAATGCCAATACCTGACCTCATCATATCAAGAATGATTATGGCAGGTTATCTATACTTGATAGCTTGAACTTTTCTTCCCATTTAAGGGGAAAATTAACTTGCTCGAAGTTGAGATTTTAGTGTGAGTTCATAATCACAATAGCTGGTATAGACAAGCTTCCTTAGTGCCCACACAGTGATGAGCACCTTTTTTATAGAAATGTGAACCCTTGATGCCTAAAAACTAGTAATCAGCCTTACCTTGTAATTTGATGCTGCAGCTGGCTCTGAGCATTTCGTAAAGCCTGCTTCCAGGCACCAACATCATTCCGCTTGTTCACTGGAGGTGGCTCCAAACCATAGCGAGACATATCTAACATAAAAGGAGGTCTGCCAGCCCTAACACGCTCGTACTCTTTAGCAAGCATCGGATGGTTCTGAAACAGAAGTGTTCAATAAGAACATGAAATAATTTACATAAGGAGCATCATACATGCCTATAAGCTATTTGAAACTTGCAAGTATATTGATACACATTTATATATGACATCAGATAAGGTTCCAAAAATTAAAGTACAGCACAGATATTTATGGACATGACGATATTGACAAGAAAAGATACTAGCTTTCACCAAGGGTCCGATTTGATAGCAACGACCATTTGAGAGTATAGTGTATCTCTGTATACATATTATGCCTATTTAGTTTCATGCTTCATGTTCTGTATCAGGCAACAAAACCTTTATTCCAAGTAAGTTGAAAGAGATAAAAGCCTTAACATTCATCAATTAAATAATTGTAACTCGTATGTGAAGTATTTAAGGTTCGCTCTGCTTCAAAAGAGAAACACCAAATTGTTTTTCAATGAATTGACTACCATAGAAGTAGTATAGAGAGTGAAGTAGTATAGCGCAATGAACATATGAAGAGCAAGTTCAAGCATCAGCCCAAGATCAAATCAACCCAACCCAAGCTTATCTTTGTCTGGTCTTGCATTTGCTATCTTAGCTTTGGCCTTTGAGTATATATCCAGCATAGAATCAACAAACCCAAATCGTACTGAATTCTCAACTAGATTCTGAAAATTGGCAAACTATAATAGAGAATGAGATCAAAGGTAAAACAACATCTTTCAATAAGGAATCCAAAATAGGGCTAAATGTCACACGTTGCATGTCGATAGTCCAAAATTCAATGGCTGAACTAGAGGGGATGACAATGTGAACATTACTATGCAGTTCTAAACAAAAGTAGTGTACGTTTATTCAGAGAAGTTGCTTCCCATTGAACTACCCAACTATAAACCCTAGTTCCCACATGTTTCTTCCTAAGATCCCAAACCATGTACCGCAACTGACAGCAACTAAAAAGCTGCACGCAAGCTCGATCCCAAATTCCATCGCATCAAGACACAATGATATGCACCGAATCACGAGAGAATCACCTAATCTCTCTAGACACGAAGAACGGGCTCAAAAATCTCTTGCCTCGAATCCAGCGGCCGGGACGGGTGGCAGGTCGCGCAGGAAGTCGGCAGGCTTGCGTTTCCCGCGGCGCATCTCCTCCTCGACGAGGCGGTCGACCTCATGCTTCACCGCCGGGTTGCCGTAGTCGGCGTCGATGTAGGGCAACGCGTCCACTGTCTCGGCGTCCGGCGGCGCGCGCCACGGCGCCGCAGCTGGGTCGGCCGGCGGGGCTTCCAGCATGAGCACCTCTCTCGTCGCCGACGACGAGGCCATCGCGGCGGCCGCAGGCGCAGGTGAGCGAGAGAGGGAAGTTGTCGCGCCGCACGGAGAGAGGAGGAAGAGGAAGCGGAGTGGGAGATGGACGGGACGAAGCCGCGGGTCGCGTGGGCTGGTTGGCCTTTTGGGTTGGATTCATTCATTCTACTGTTTGAGCCATGGCCTTTGGGTTGTTGTTGGGGCTGGACCATTATCCCTTTGAGTTTTAGAGTGGGCTGAAAAACTTCTAAAAGAATATATAGTGAGCTGAAAATTAGAGTGGAGCCATGCTAAACACGTTCTAAATTCGTTTTTGAGTAAATTACATTGGTGGTACAACTTGTGTGGTGGCTGCATTTTAGTCTAATTTCTCAATCGGATCATACAACTTAATGTGGGGTGCAATAAACTAAATATAGACTATAGGATAAATTCGTATGGAGCAAAACAAAATAAAGATTCGATATGTAAATATTTTCACAACATATATTTTATGTAGCATATACAAAAAGCCACTATTCAACGAAGTCAAATTCTTCATTGTCATCACCATTAGCTCATAATTCTCCATATATGTCGGCGTGGCATTCTTTTACCTACATAATATTTTTTTTCTCTCATATCTCATATCTCTCATAATATTTGAAAGGAAAAACTACAACCATCGTATTCGATCGTCAAAATTATGATGCTTAAAAAATTGCATACCAGTCAAAGAAAAACAGGCATAGACCATATACACGGCGTAAGCATCAAAGTACATCACATCAACCACTCAGTTCGAGGAGTGCTTCTATCGTGCGCCATAGAACAGCAAAGTGGTAACTATGAAAAAAAACTAAAAAAAAACTTACAAGAGGGATTGATTTGCTTGTACTCTCTTCGATAGAAAATGGTTTATTTTAGGATGTTATTGCTCAAATTTGTAGAACTTTGTCGATATATAAATATATATTTAGTCAAAGCGATTTCAGTGTGAGAGTAATGGTATTATATTTATCATGAAAATTATTTTCATAGGGTGCAGACTAAACACCTTGGTCGTCTAATTGTATGGCTACATTCCTGTCCTGAACAACTTGTATTTTGAATTGCAGGTAGTGAGTTTGTAAGCATTGAACCTTGCACATCCGTTTTCTTGTCAATATAAATCATTAGTACCTTTTAAGTATAGTTGTAGCAAAGTTCTCCGCGAAATCGCAAATGAGTACTCTGTGAAACATCTCGATTGCACCGTCCAATCCCACTCACCACAGTCCGGGCGGGTAATCGTGACTCACCATACACCGAGACTTCTCCCCGTCGTCCAGAAAATATCTCTGGAGCTCCACCACTAGGAGCGAGCGAGGCTGGACTGACCGAACGAAAAGGACACGTGAGCGGACACACGGTGGGACCCCGACCCGGCCCGTTGCCCCGGGGTGCACGGCCGGCCCGGGCATGGCTTCGAGCGGTCGCCGCGCGGCAGCTAGAACTTCGACACCTGACGCGCCACCGCACCGCGCACGCGCTCGCAGGGTCGTCGATACGCGCCGGGAAAGCCGCCGCCCGCCTCTTCTTTTCCACGCGGCCCGATTCCTTTCCCTCCCCACCACCGCTAACCAGTCCACCGTCCAGTCCGGTCTCCACTCGTACCACCACCACCACCGCGCAGTCCACCCCCCCACACCTGCTCCTTCCCTCCCTCCGTCCCTCCGCCTCCCATTCCCACCGAACGCGCGCCGCAGGATCGACGACCAGGTGCGTGCCTTCCTTCCCTCCTGCCGCCTCCCCCTCCACCGCGATCGGTTCCGCGGCGAGAACTCTTCGCTGTCCTGTTCCTTGTTGTGTGTTTTCTGGGTTGGATTAGGTTCGTCATGCGAGTTTCGCAGCTCGCTGGTTCTGCCTCGGTCGTGATTTTGTTCGTTCGTAGATGTGAGTTGAGGCGTCGATCCATTCCTCCTCGAATTCCGGCGGTTCTCCTGGTTGTTAGGCTCCGGGAAGATCGGAGCTGCCTACTGGCACTTACTCTGTGTGTTGCGTTGACTTGATCTGAACCTGGTATTACGCAGCGCTGCCAGATCCAGCTCTTACCTCAGGTGAGGGCGAATTCTGCGTACTCCGCGTATGCGAGTTCGCTATCACACGAGCTTCCGCCTTGTTATCATGTTGCCCCATCGTGAAGGTTGCTGTTTAAGTTATGTCAGTACTCAGTGACCCTCGTTGCGTGCGCTGCCCGGCAGTTCGCCGTGCCCCATTCCGGAGGGCGGAGGTCTCTCCACGTTTAATGACTCGGTCGGTCGGTCCTGGGTTTTGTTGTGGTTGGAGTAATAAATTGCGCCCTGCTATCGTAGGCTGTTTTATCAGCACCAAGTTTGTGAAGCTGAATATCATGCAGAGTATCATCGTGCTGCGAACATATAATAAGAAATTCAGATAGTATACTGCTGCATACATTGAGAGTCGCAATAGTTATTATGTTCCTTTGCCAACTTATTTTTTTCCTTCACACAAATAAGCTGGTTGGAATGTCAGTTCATCCTTCTCATGGTAGCATTTATGCAGGTTCTGCAGCCACACATCTAGAGGAGCTACCTCTTTCAAGAGTCTGAAATGTCATTTTTGTTCAAGTCAAGCAATGGTGCTACAGCTGAAAAAGGCTTGACCCTGGAAGAACAGCAAGAGAGGGTACGAGTGCAGCCTTGTCCTCTGTGTTCTGATGAACTTATTTCTCTTGAGGCTGATTTTTTCTGCACTGTGTAATGAGCAGATAAATGAGTTACGCAAGGAGCTTGGTGACTATTCATCAGAAGCCATTAAAGGTTTCCTTTCAGATGCTACACTATCGAGGTTTCTTCGAGCGAGAAACTGGAATGTACCGAAAGCTAGTAAAATGCTCAAAGCAGCTGTGAAGTGGCGTTTAGCATTCCAGCCTGAAAACATTTGCTGGGTGTGTTTAATTCAGCCAATTCTTGTATCTTTATTCAATTAAAAGTACATGTGTTTACCGGCAGCACGTAGAGCAGTTCATTGACACACTGGTGAGATGCAGGGATGTTTGTAGGTTGTGCTCAGACCTATAAGCTACCTGAGCTTAATGTACTAGGAATCCTAGTGAGAGTTTCAGAACCATTATGCTAACTTAGGATATTGTTTTAGTAAAATATCAGGGATAAGTTCAGAGCTGCTAATAATTGTATCATACTTTCCAACATATTTGAGCTTTACATCCTGTCAACTTGCAGGAAGACATTTCGGAAGAGGCAAAGACCGGAAAGATATACAGGGCAGACTACAAGGACAAACTTGGAAGAACTGTTCTTGTATTGAGGCCTGGCTTAGAGGTTAGTCACTTGAGGTGGAAAGAATTGAGTTGACAACATGAAATTATGTTCACCATCTGAACTCAGAATAAAACTAGTGCAGAAATAGAAAGTTACAGTAACTTCAGTATTGAAATTTTGTATCTTTTTTATCTCACATTTCGTTTGAATGATCACTCTTAAGTTGTAACTGATTTTGAAATGCTACAGAACACTACCTCAGCAACTGGGCAGATCAAGTATCTAGTTTACTCTCTGGAGAAAGCGATTATGAACCTGACTGACGATCAAGAGAAGATGGTGTGGCTTACAGACTTCCAGAACTGGACACTGGGAAGCACACCACTTAAGGTGACCCGCGAGACAGTCAACGTCTTGCAAGATTGTTATCCTGAGAGGTTGGGGCTAGCGATTCTGTACAATCCTCCGAGGATATTTGAGTCGTTCTGGAGGGTGAGCACAACTATCTTTCTTCAGTCTATTTATGCAGCAGCATTATTTATTAATTATTTGCTTGTCATACTGTTGTATTTTAATTATTAAAGGGATAGTTGCTACCATGATGTTGTGAAGGTATCAGTTTGTCATATCTCAGCACCTAACCATGTAGTTGATGTGTGTCATCAGAAAAGAAAGTTATGAACTAGGAAGTTCTAGGTAGTTCAACTTCAACACATTATGTACAAATACCTCCAGCATGAACTTTGTCCCTTCATTTGAGAAGCATGAATAATGTATTCCAGTGTAATATGCCATTGTAGTAGCTATGGGTTTTTTTAATAATAAGTAACAACCATACTAATGGGTAACAAGATCTAGTTATTTGGTATAGTAATCACCATACTGCTGAGATTTGGATGCCTTTGCTGAGCTTCTGTTTCCTTAGATATCAGTCAGCAGTCAAGCTATTTTGCTTATCTATGTGATTCATCCATTTTCCAAAATGCATACAGGCCTGTTGTTCCCTAAAACTGATCACATGTGCTGTGAAAATATAATGTATAGCATCAATTTGTCAATAAGGTGGCTGTATTCTTTTGGTGCTGCATGAGGACATGAAACATTTCATTTTCTTAAATTACTTCATATTTTTAATATATGGTTCTATGACAACTTTTCTAGTTCAATATGAACTACAAAAGGTTTCCTAAAGCCGTATACTAAAAACCAGAGGGAGTGATATTTTTGTATACTAAAAACCCAGAGGGAGTGATATTTTATTGATCAAAAGACCCAGCAGCCTAACTAATAATTGCAACCCACTTACAGATAGTGAAGCCGTTCCTGGACCATGAGACCCGCAAAAAGGTGAAATTTGTGTACTCGAACAATAAGGAGAGCCAGAAGATAATGGCGGAGGTCTTCGACATGGACAAGCTCGACTCGGCATTCGGTGGTAATAACCCAGCTAGCTTTGAATACAACAGCTATGCAGAGCAAATGCGAGACGACGACAAGAAGATGGAATCTTTGCACAGCTCAAACAGCGCAGACTCGGACGCCTCAAGCGAGGCCTCTTTCTACAGCGGGACTGACTCCCCTAAACATGGAGATGGAGAGCAGTGTCGCAAAGAATGGCTAAATTGAACGGCTTGCTCGCTTGAGCCTCTAGCTGAGATGAATCGGGTCGAGTTCAGACTATCTAACTGGAATATGTCGAAATCGGTAGCACCAGTTTGCAAGCTGGTTAGAATCCTCTCGATCGATGACCATGTTGTTGGGTCCTCGAGAAGGAATGTATATCAGCAGTTCATGATATTATATAGAATCTATAAGAAGAGCTTGGGCCATCAATGGCGATGCATGAAATCAATAATTCTATGCAATGGAAATCAACTTTCTCGTAGCATGGGCTTGGTTACTTGCATCCTGTACATGGCGTGGCGTGCCACGCATTTTGAGCCTTACGTTTTGTTGAATCGTCTCATATCTGAAGGAGTGAAGTGCATTCATTCCTGTTGCTCCCATGGAAATGGAAACTCATCATTACAGAGCGAGGCCCATGCGCTTCAGTTCCAGGTAGCCAAACTGATGTGAACTTGTTCAGAAGCTCGCAACAAGTTCTGTTCCGGTGCGACCACAAGACATCGATCGCACATGGTGGCCCATCCGGTGCTGCCTATCACGAAACAGCGACAGATCTCAAATTGATGAGAGCAAACAAGCAGAGCGATCGAATCGGTTCACGTCGGGGATTCAGATTTGGTTCGATAAGGCCGTGATGAGATACGAGATGATGTGGATGTGGCACGGCCACGTTGGCAACGCTGGTTCATACTTCATTGCTGCTGTGTGCAAGCAAGGTTCACAGAAGGTTTTGGTCGTGTCATGCGACGACTCCGCTCTGTTTCGGCGCCCTCCGGGCAGCTGAGGCCCCTCCATGCTTGATACACCTCATTACGCTTGGCCATCGTCACTCATCAACCTTTTTTTTTTGTGCGAGGGGTCACTCATCAACCTTATCGGCTTATCGCGTGGTATAGTCACGTACTGCTCTATGATGTGACTGACTGCATTTCCTTGCAATGTCATCGATGCAGCTTTCACTATTGATGTGTTCCTGACACAGTATAGCAATTTGTAAATTCAGTTGTTCTTCGTCTCAATACTTTGTGACTTCGCGTAAGCATTAGAAACTTTGTTCATCTAGTTGATGGCACAAATGTACTTTTCGCGCTCAATTGCGAAAACGAGGAAATATTTTTTCTTCTTTTTTCGAATGAAGACACGTGCTCGTTTATAGATAGCTTCTCGGAGGAGAGCACGTGCTCCGGGCATTGACGGAGGACACTGAATCATGCGTCCTAAGCAACACACGGCATGGACAGCACGTCCCGATCCGTCTTTCATGCATGTTGCCAACAAGGCAGCACACGCAAGAGATGAAGTAGAGATGTTGTGATTGGACGTGTGAGGAGGTGAAGCTCAAGCAGGAACGGATTATCTGGTCCGTCTGATATCGATCGACCTGTCTCAACAGTGAGCTGCTGGTTCGAACTCAGCATCCACACTCAACGTAGTAGGGGCTAACAGGTCGCGTCACATTGATATTCATCCGTAAGATTGGATTGCCGAAAAGGTACGTGCGTGCAAAAAAGCAGCAATTTTTTGGTTATTTTTCCCCTTCTTATTGACTATGATATGACTACGAGCATGACTGCATGAGCATCATTGTCCCCCCCTAACAAATTGAAATTGACATTATTATCATACTCTTATTTTAAAGCACAGGCACAAGCGCTATGGAGGTAGGGGAAATAGATGCACAATTGAAAATGAAAACTGAAGTGTAAATGGATAATAATTTTGAGATAAGAAATTTCATTCGTAATAGCGCACAAAAATGAACAAACCTAAGCTTCGATCTCCCAAGCAAAGTACACTTTGTAATCACCAAAGAAAATGACAGCTTCGTGCGTGCGATCGAACCCCTCGCGCAGCAGCCGTGAATGATTGCGCGCGCATCACGTCCGAACATGGACGCGGCCAGAATGGCACCGCGCCGGCGCCGCGCTGCCACTGCGCTTCCCGGCGGCGGCGGGGTACGGCGGCGGCTTGACCACCCGGACCGGCGTTGGCCCGACACTGACGGCCTTCTCGCACCGGCAGCTGTCCAGGAACCCGCCCCCGCCGCCTTTCTTCCGGCCGGCGCCGCGGGACATGGCGGCGGTGAACTCCGCGGGTGACTCCGGGACGACGAAGCGGAACTCCTCGACGCCGCCGCCGCACGCGGACGCCGCGCTGGAGAAGTTGGCCATGCTGGTCGCGTCGAACGCGCCGCCCTCGGCCGTGGCCACGCTCCACACCACGCTGGCCTCGCTGGGCGCGTACATGCACTCGCTCAGCGCCGGCTCGGCGGCGAAGGCGGCGTGCGGGAGGAGGTCGTCGTCGTCGGAGTTGCGCCGGCTGCCGCCGCGCCCGCGGCACGTGGTCGTCGGATACGACGACGACGCCGCGAAGCTCTCAAGGTCGAACAGGTCCGAGCTCGCGTCGCTCATCGCCTCCTCGTCCGCCGCCGCCGCCGCCGCCTCCGGCGCGCGGAGGAGCACGGGGTTTCGGCCACGGAGCGCGGCAGGCATGGCCAGCGGAAGGTCCGCGAGCATCACCGACTCCTCGTCGATGGGGCGGAACACCTCCAACGACGCGCGGGGCGGCTCGTCCAAGGCGGCACCGTTGCTCGTGAACGTTGTCGCCGCGCCCAGCGCCGGGAACGTGAACGAGCCTCCTGAGCTCACGACGCGGCGGCCGATCGCCGCCGCCGCGAAAGCTTCGGCCGGCGGCACGGCGGCGACACGGTTCGGCGCCGCCGCGGCGAGAGGGAACGCGCGGCTCCCCGGCGTCACCGTGACCTTCACTTTGGCGGCCTCCTCGGGTACTTCAGTCCTCGGAGGAGACGGGCGCTTCGCCTTGATAAAGATCGCGCTCTCCAGGCACTCCTCGACGGCAGACTGCGCACTGAACCTCGCGTCCGTCGCGGGGCTCCTCGGCTCGGACGCGGCGTCGACGGTGACGACCGCCTTCCTGCCGGCGCAGGGGCAGTCGCGGCCGAACAGCGTCCACCGCTGGCCGGAGCTGGGCTGCTTCCTGCCACCACCGCCATTCCGATCGCTGCTCGAACTGACGGCACCACCGCTCCCCTCAGCCTGGCGGCACTCGTGTGGCCGCTGGAGAGCAGCCCGGAGCGGCTGTTCCAGCTGGCCTCCGACGACGCGGCGGTGCGCCCGCTCTGGCTCGCCACGTCCGCCGCGGGGACGGACAGCCGCGGCGGCTCGTGATGATGGAGATGGTCGGGGAGCGCGGGGCGGAGGACGGCGTCGCGCCTGACGACGTCGGCCGCGCTGAAGTACCGCTCGGCCGTGAAGATGCCGATCTCGGCGCCGCCCGACCGGCGCCCCGCGGCACCGCACGGCGGCGCCGGACGGAGGTGGCCGGCGCTGCTGGACAGGCAGACTGACCGCGCCGGCGCAACCCTGTACCTGTCCATTGCGACAGCGTGTGCCCGCGCGATCCCTGTGTCTCTCTAGCTCTGCGTCGAAGTGTGACTGAGAGAGACAGAGACCGAGTGATTGATGAGACAGGATAGGAGGGTGATTTGTAGGAGCACGAGCGAGAATGGAGCCAAGCGAGTACAGACTGTAGGACGGGGACGGCCATGGCGCGGGGGCGAAGTACGATCGGGGGAGTGCAAGCGTCCGTGTCGCGCGCAATTCCGTTTCCTTTTAAAAAGCGTGTGGTTTCCGTTGCGCGGCGACGGCATGTCGCATGTGAGCCGGGGCCGCCGCTACCCAGCCAGCCGCGGATGACGCTCGTCGACAAGGAAAGCTGAAAGCTATACACGCTAGAGTTTTCTTGAACTGTTCAACCGGATAACGGAGAATTTTACCGTGATTTGATAGTAGATTGTTCAGTTTCTACTTATATATGAAAATGCTATCGGCTCTCGTGTGACTTATGTCTTACTATAATACTGCAAGGGTTGCTTCTACTGCTTCTACAGACCAGATAATCTTGTCCTTAGGCCGCAATTACTTGGGCGATGGGGAAATGCCGGGTTATGTTACAAGTCTAATGCATAAGTTCGCGCTAGCGCGCTTCACATCAATTCGAGGTCGCTCTTTGCGAGGTTGATGTATTTAGATCCGGGCGTATATGTAACACGGCCACAGAAGTGGCACGTCACACTGAATCGATCCACTAGACTTTGCAGTAGAGGCCATTCTTCGGCCACGCAGAGGTATGATGGCATGATCGAGCGCGTCTCCACGAGTGCCCGGATACGTCAGCAACACACAATGCGTTCTCACTCCAGAGAAAAGCGGGATGACATCTGAAAACAGAACAGCTGGGGCAGCAGAATTGTCGAGAGGATGACAGCGAGGCTAAGAACATTCACTCATTCCAGAAAGCGAGAATTAGGCATACTATGGTTCAAGCAGTACTATTTGAGAATAAACACGTTCCAGAACCAAACTGCATTTGAAAACATCCACATTTTAAATCAGAGATATATCCAGTCGATCAAAGGGAGTTTGCATAAGAAGGTCACAACATTCCAGGAGTTTATTTGCATCATCAAAGTTGATAGAAGAACTAGAGATGGTAAGCTGCATCAAGATAAATATACCTAACTTATGAACAAAAGGCAACCGCAGTAAACCGGTGAGAAGTGTTAACACATACACATTTTGTATAGAGCGGCATTGTTGTGACTTAACTTGCACAGACAAAAAGTATAGCTTCTCAAGGCGGACAACTCTGTAAAGGATTAGACATGCCAGTTATAACGGCGAGGAGCTTCTTGTCTTGTGCATGTCATCACGAGGAGCTGAGTGACCGAATGAGGGTGATGGCATGGTTGCAGGAGAGGCAGAGCGGCCAAAGGAGGGCGATGACATTGCTGCATGATAGGATGATTTAACAAGCTGTGCGGCGGCTGGTATTGTACCACCTATACACACAAAAAAAGCTTCAGTTACAACAGTGTCATGCCATGCAATGAATTTATCACAGAGGCAACAACCAAAAAAAAAAAAAGGTGAGATTTAAAACAATCTTAGACTACCATAAGAAGTGTTTGATTACAAAATATGCAGTTTCTCAATCACACTGGCAATGGCTCTACATCAATAAGAAAACAGCACAGCTAGTGCCTAGTCTCATATGGCATATGGTAGTCAATGCACTCGTAAGTTCCCTTGCAAGAGCTTGATCTCTGAACATGTTGCTCATAATCACGGATCTGCCATCCCACAACCACATTATTGCCTATTATGTTGATTACACACCTATGACCATGGATTTCATACTCGTGATCCGGCATTAGCACACGCATGTGTGCATATGGTTGAACTGGTTGGAGGAGAGCATGTACATATGCTGAGACACGTCGATGTCCGAAAAACAAGTGAAAAAGAACAGGAGTATTAATTTTGTGCTAACGCTTGACAGTACTAGCAAAGGCATCTACCCTGGAAAAGTCCATATCCAGAAAAACAAGTGATAAAAAATCCAATGAAGGCCAATCAGGACTACATCCTTTTGTAGCAAAAGTTAATGCTGAGGTCTATTTTGGGTTTTATTCTACTTATGGAATTGAGGCAAAGGTCAAATCAAAGTTCATTGCAGAAAAAAAGTGGCATCACGAAACTACAAGATCAAATCAATCTACCACAAAGTATGTCGAAAAAATGGTTGCTAGAGTTTAGCAGAAAGCAAACATAAATGAAATGTGGGAGGTAAAATTACATGATCTACTTCATAATCCTGAAAGGTAAAGGTGCAAGTTATCTAGTCATGAACAAATGTCAAATGGAGCCGACAAACAAAAGATTTTCAGAGCATTGATCTCAATAAATCCAATGTAACTACATCCAACAAATGACCATGATAATAACAAACAAAGCAAACTTTATGGACAAAACAACATATATACAGGAAATGAAAACAGACAAAAAAAAAACGAATATAGCAGAGTAATGCCTAACCTGCTAATCCAGCACATGCAGAAGAGAACACAATAACAGGAGGTGCCTGCACGAGGGGAAGATGACATGTGTATCAGATTTAGCACTTATTTGCACCAGGCCACCATGTGATCCTCTATTTTGCTTTTGACAAAAAATAGAGAGTACACTTTTTTTTTCTCAAAAATTCTTTTGGGTACAGCTATACTACAGACAAGAATGTTAAAGAGCGCAAATTCCAATAAAAGCATATCCAGTATGGAGTATTTAGGTAGAACCGTAGAACATACAGCCATATTCAATAATTTGTGCACTGTCCATATACATCATGAATGGTGTGCTTAGAAAAATATAAAATGAAGGGTTGACCCCAATCAAGAAAAACAATACATCTAATTCAAACTTATCAATGCTAAATAGGTCAACAAGAAAATTAGCAACGTCAAGAACAGGAAAGGACATAGCACTTACGCCAACAAGAAAATGAATCCACATTGGCCCCTTAATGTAACGTTGAACAACAGGCATCACTGCATAAAAGTTCCAAAATTAATGCCAAAAGCAAGATAATCAACAATCACATAGTAGCATCGGTAGACCAAACTTGATAGGATTTATGTGTCAAGAAATTTCATTCTCTGCAGTACTGTTATTACCACAAGCAAAGCAGATCCCTCAACATAAATTGAGCTTCGCAACTCACACAAAAGAAAACGACTATATGTCTGAATGGTTTCCAGTTTCCACAGGTTTCAAATGTTTATAAGGCTCACAAAAAACAATGATTACCAAGCCCACTAGTAAAAGTGTAAAACTACTCACAACCACGAAAATGAGGTGACAAGGTTGTAAATATGTGGCTGCACACTTTCTTATTTATAATCCAGAGAAATAACTGCTAAATTACTACCAAATCAATGAATCTGAAGCAACATACCGTGGTTAAAACCATAAAATGCGCCTGCTGTACCCCCAACAGCGGAACCAATCTGCCAAGAGATGAAACCACACAGGCATGAATAAAAAACAGGCAAAAAGGAAAACAGTAAAATCAGTACATCCCAGCTAGCAGCTTGAGGGGGAACGCACCATGGAGAAGCTATCTCGAACCAACGGTGACACGGTCCAGCTGCTCGTTTCCTTCAAACAATTACGGAAATAATCAGCCCAGTAGGTGCACTTACATTTGAATCATAACACAAAATTCGTCCTGCGAATCTAGAGAGAGAGAATCCTCTGGCCACCAGCGAAACTACCAAATTCGAACAAGATGATTAATCCTGCAGACACAGGTTTATCTTACTAACAACTAATCTTTACAAGAGGTTCTAACCAACATTATCGAGCGAGAACGTCACGGTCCCTCGCCCACATTCGGAGGCGGCGCACGAGCAGGACGAAGAACAACGAGAAGGCGGAATCACCACTAATTACAGTAACACAGAGGATGAAGTAGATTAAGTATGGCAAACGAAGGCGCCCGAAACCAACTCGCGACCCGGCCCGCAGCAGGATGAAGAAGAAGTAAAACGAGGACTAGGGCGTTCACATGATCTCGGGGCGTGGGTGGTCGTCGGCGCACTTACCATGTCCTTGGACAGGGGGCCGGCGCAGTGGTGGCACCGCCGGGGGATCTCGGGGCACTGCGCGGCGCCGCCCGCGGCCATGGCTCCTGCTCCTCCTCCTCCGCTCGCGAGACGGATGGGTGGATCGAATCGGCTCGAGGTCGCGGGAGCGGGGGAGGGGACGAGAAGGTGAAGCGTGGCCTGCCACCGCGCAGCCGCAGGAAGAAAAACCCGCCTCGAAACCCTCGTGCGTGGTCGGTTTCCAGCGGTCGCGATGCGGCCACCGGTCGAGCTGAGCGCCGGCTGCGGCCGTCCGATCCACGGATGGTATATGGGCCCAGGCCTTATTGCTTTTGGATGTCTGCTAGGACCTCGGGCTCGGATTCGTTAGGATGGGCTTCTTTCGACTTTTTTTTTGAGGGAGGCTTCTTTCGACTTGGCCCAGCCAACATAGTCCAAGGATTTTGGCGAATGGTTTTTACAAAATGATCCGTTTCGACAAAGTTTTTCACTTTTGAGCCCTAACGAAAAGATTTTCAAAAATAGATCCTTTTTCTGGGCGCTAAATGATGTGACGCCCACCCGTGCAACTTGAGCGCACGTGACGCTTGGAAAAAGGTCCATTCCTAGAATTCTTTGTGTCAGGGGTCTAAATGTGAAAAACTTTAACCAAAAGGATCATTGTGTGGAAACGTGGGATTTTGGATCAAAGAACCATTCAAGAGTGTGCAGAGAAAATCTAAGTGGATGGGAACATCTATCTCCTTCATAATGTGGAATAAATCTTGCTCGGCTTCGCACCTGACATAGGAAGGCATGGTGCGGCAACGGCTGTTGATACTAGAGGTTAAGATACAAAAAATAATGTGTCGCGAATTTTGTACAGGATGTCATGAATTGAAGCACTGAGGTATAAAAGTTCAATGAATCCTCCAAAAGTTGTAAAGCATATTTGTTTTAAAATGTTTAGTAATTAATTTATTTTATTCTAGCATGCCTCAAAACTATGGAAGGATTCATGGCTGATTCAAAAAAAATTATTGTTTCTTTATGGGTTGGATATCGTGGTGACACTTCTTGCTGGAGGATTCTGGTACATTAACTCATATATTTGTTTTAAAATATCTAGTAATTAATTTATTTTATTCTAGCATGCCTCAAATCTATGGAAGGATTCATGACTGATTCAAAAAAATTTATTGTTTCTTTATGGGTTGGATATCATGGTGACACTTCTTGCTGGAGGATTCTGGTACATTAACTCATATATACTTATTAGGTTCTTTTCTCGGTCATCAGCTATAAATAGAAGTGTGTATTTCAATATGCGATATGCCAGCAATACAACATCACTTCATCCTAGGAAAATTGGAATCATACATGTTAACTATGAAGGTTCTCGTTCAACTGCTCGCCTTGGTTCTATTTTTTAGCATGTCCACCACAATTCAAGCTTTGGGCACCAAGGGTTGTTTAATTGAGAAAAATCTTCTTAAGAGCCTATGCAAGGAAACCATCAAAAATGGGGGTGCCTTTATTTATCCAAGCGAATCATGCATTGATGCTGTACAAGATTTTAACATTGTTTGCATATGTGGTATCCTCACCTTGCAAGATGAAGCTGAAATAAGCGTACTGAAGATTGTTCAACTTGCAAATATATGCAACAAGCCTATTCCAGGTGGAACAAGATGTGGAAGTAAGACACTAGTACTTTGTGTATATTTTTTTTGACAAATATTTTTGAACAAAAAAAAACATGATACGAATTTTGCTTTTCAGCTTTGACTGTTCCACCTCTACTGTCAACGTCATCACTGAAGGCACATTCATAGAATGTTCATGAAGACAAGCAAGCGAAGGATGGATCCTAAATTCCTAATAACAAACATTCTTCGTGGGTTTCTGAATCTTTTTTTGTAATGGCAAGTCAATGAATACAATAAACTATGTGAAAGCGCTTACTTGTAGTGAAATATTTTTATTGGAATTTTTCAAGGTGCTTTATTGGAATTTGTTGACATCCAAAAGAGTTTAAACTATCGAGCACGCACCACATTTAGATAACCACCATCACCACTTTTCTCTACCTCCTCTAACATGGAATTGCTAGCCAATGCCAGACAAAAGGTGGTTTGTATTAAGTTGGTGCCTCGAGAAGTAATACGTGTAACTTGCTCACAATGACTCTACCAGGGATTCAAAAACCAGAAACCAGTCGGTTTTTTAAAATCGCTCGGTAAACTAGTAAAACCGAGCTGTTTTTGAAATTGCTGATGTATCTAGGTTCGGTTTTGCCTATCGAGCCGGGTCCGGTTTTTGAGTGGTTTCCCTCTGTTTTTTAACCCCTAGTCTCTACCAATTTCCTCCTCACCCCAGTAAAAGATTAAAATGGGAGGTGCTATATGCTCGGGGTGCCATGAATTTTGTCGTCAACTAATCTAGACAACCTTTTGGTGGGCTAACAACCCGGTAATTACAGTGTTGCTTGAGAGTTGGGACCATGGAATTGAGATAATAACAGTGTTACTTCACTTGGGACGATGGAATGCCCGCGTACATGTTGGCTAGGGAGTGCCATGGCATACACCGGCACACAACTTGTCAGACACGAATTGAAGAAAATTAAAAGGGAAGCACTAGTAGAGCAAGGCCAATAATTGTCGGTAAGACAAGCTAAATTATATAATACGGGTCTGGATGAGAGAGAAACTGGGGAAAAAGGCCCGCTTGTCGAACCTGCCGGCGACGGTCGCCTCGCCTGTTTCTCTGCTGCCTGTGAGACTGCCATCACTCGTGACTTTTCTATCCGCTCCCAGGCGACCGGCGCTGCGTTGGGCAGCTTGTCTCACGCGTGGGCTCGTGAGCGGCTGCTCGCCCACCTCGTTGGGCTTGCTCGTAGTGGTACACCCCCCTGATTAAGATGACTAAGGGATCAGCAAACATGATCACATCAGGCCAGGGACTGCTAGGTAGTAAACCGCATGCACATACGGTGATGATGGTTGATGAGCACGCACGAAAGGCTGCTGCTGCTCCTGCTGGCACATGCAGTTCTGATGAGCGGATCGCTTGTTTGTGGATCACGGGTGGTATGGAGGGCTGTGCTTGCCGTTGGCATGACTTTCCGCGTAATCGTTGGTGGACACCTCCTCAGGCCCCGTTCGGATGAGGGCTCTAAAGAGCCCTCTAAAGTTCTACCCTCTAAAGTAAAAAGAATCTTCCTATTTAAGGGTACTAAATAAAATTTAATTACAAACCTTTCTGCAGACGGGCGTTATTTTTTCGAGACGAATCTAACGAGCCTAATTAATCAATGTTTTGACACAGTGATGCTACAGTAACCATCGTCTAATCGCCGCTTAATTACCCTCATTGCGTTCATCTCGCAGTTTAGAGGGGGGGTCCTGGACTTAGTTTTGTAATTTGACTTTGTTTAGTACACATAAATCGTACCGGAAGTATTGATGTGACATCTACAGTAAATAGAGGGGCCTCTTATTTGCATCCGAACGCCACCTCAGTCGCCATCCTCTCCGGCACCACCGCTCCTCGCTCTTCCGCCGCCACCACCCTCCTGAACATGCACGAGGACCATTTTAATTGTTAGATAGATGGAATTCGATATCGACCTATGTCCAGTTTGACGCGTACCGGTTCTCCCTATTTACTGTATCTGGGAACTTCAATTACTCAGTTACTCTTTCGGATGAAGGGGCTTTGACCTGAGACTGAGAGGAGCGTGTGCCTCATTCTATTTTGCTCCCTCTGTTTCTCTCTCTCTCTCTCTCTCTCTATAGAGCTGGTTAGTTTAAAAAGTGAACTATAGGCAGTGTCATCTACTCCTACTTTATAAAAAATCTGAGAGAGTACACACTCTTTGAACTAAAAACTACTTCCAGAGATTTTCTAGAACCAACTGTGTGGCAGCTTACCAAATGACATTAAAAAAATGCTGGATCGATCAATCACTGATTCAATATGTAATCTGGTGGCTCATACCCATGGTACTCCATTATTGCTCGTGGTTTGTAGCTCAGCTAGCATTCCTTGGTGTGTCAATTTGCGCTTGCAATTTTGCAACTAACAGTCTCCGAGAGGCTTCATTTGGAGAGAGAGAGAGAGAGAGAGAGAGAGAGAGAGAGTCACGAACCTGTACCAGAAGAACCTCGTCCAGTGGCGCCGTTACCCCCTTCTCCCATGGAGAACCCGCTACAAGAAAACACAACCAAATCGCAACACTTTTAATCAGTACAGCTCGATGAAATCCACACACACCAGCAGACAACCGTCAGCCATCCCTTTACTCAGGAACGCAAAAACCCAGTCCAAAACTGCATGAGAGGAGAGAACTGAAGAACAGTGGCGGAGAATAGATATTACTGTACAGGGAGAGATCAGCGGTCGATTGGGCAGCAGTAGGTACCGTACCGAGAGAAGACGCTGTGGCGGCATCGACGCGCGCAAGGCAGAGGGAGATCATCGCTAGGAGCACCGCGGCGACGAGGCCCTCCGTAGCAAGTCGGCGCCGCATCGCATTGCCGGTTGATCTCTCCCTCCCTCCTCTCCTCTCTGCTTGTGGCCTCTTTCTTTTCCTCCCCCTCTTTGACGACTGCCTGAGCTAGCCGAGCTAGCCTAGCCTGTACTTTACGAAGCCTTGACCTGCGACGCGCACCGGCACAGTGACCGCCGCTTTAAAAAGGAGGATGGAGGAAGCCCCGGCCGGGGGAGGGTGCGAACTGCGAAGACCTACCGCGAGCCCGTGTGCGTGGGTGTCTGAGACTCTGATGAGGTTGTGCTTGTCGGACAGGAAATGTGTAGTACAGTGATTTCTCTTTTCGATCGGAAATTATTCCTGATGAAGAAATTCAGTCGCACGTACTGTCCGAACAAATAAATACGTACTACTACTGAATGTGATCTAGTAGTTCGGACGTCCGGTCTCGGCTTCAGCAACTGTTGTACCCATCGGTGTAAAAAAAAAAAAACTGTTGTACCCAACGACAGCTAGCCTGGACTCCGCGAACTTGATCGAGCCATCGAGGAGGAAGGTTTTTCTTGGTTGAGCGGAAGCACAGGTGGCGATCCACATCTCGTCGTGTTCGTTCGTCGTCAGGGCCAGGCCAGCCACTGCGGGCCTGCGGCATCGCGACTGCGGACGGTGACAGTGCGCGCTCAAACCTGCCCGCGCTCCGGGTCAACCACCACCGTATCATTCGGCTCCGCGTGCTGCCGGGTTGGACTTTTGTTCGCATGCTCACACACATCCGCCCAGTGCGCGCCACGGCCGCTCTCTCTGATCACCACGCTGGCCGCGCATTATTTAAGCGTTTGAAAATTGCTAATCCGGGCATAGGATCTCGCCCGCCGGGTTGCGCATCCAAATCGCCACCCGTCTTGCAGAGATCACAAGGCCGACAGCGAGGCGAAGAAATTGATTTGTCTGGGGGCGTTCGCTCGCTTGTCAGGAAGCAGAGAGGTGATTAGGTTGGAGAGGGTTTGTCTCATGCTCTGGGCGGTGGCAGCGGTAAGCGTTCCAAGCCAGCAGCCGTCGTATCTTATTGCGGTTCCAAGGCAACCAACCAGTCGAGCGATCGAGACGGAGCAGCAGCTAATGCAAGTTGCAATTGGATTGCTCGATCGCTCGATCGATCGGTGGCAGAGTGCAAACGGACTGGACTGCAACCACGGGTGGTCGACTATATATATATAATCGCTCGCGGCGCTCAAGTCAAACGACACGCTTGCACCGTACGCACGCCTCCCTCGCTTTTCCCTTGCTTCCGCCGTAATCTAAACTCGGTTTCGGACCACGTAGTATTTTTTTAACCGCCGATCTAGATATGTCTAGAGCGATCGAGCTGCACTTATTACAATGGCAATATATAGAAAGTTGTACGGTAGGACCGTAGGAGACGACACAAAGGAACATCTTGAAGCATGGTGCGCCGGCCGGCTAGTGACCACGTCGTAGAAATGATGACGGCTCAAAATAGTACTACTACTAGTAGAACCCTGAAATGCAGCGCGCAAGCACGTGTGCCTCACGTGGAAAGAGGGGGCGTCGAAACTAAATCGATTTGCCCTTTTCGATCTGACGATCTAGTCCCAGTAGTCAAACTACGTCGTGCACAAGTTGCCGTTTAATCGATCGCTAGTCGATCCGTTGTAACGGCAACTTACATCTATTCGTGCCGCAGCTCGAGCTAGGTCATTTCTTTTTGTTGGGAACATTTTAATATGTATTTTGCAGAGAATAATATGGTCCTGTTGTCAAGCTTGGCCCATTGATTTATGCATCCCGCTTTGCCATCATCTTCAGTTGACGTGTATTTTTCAGAAGATATTACGAAGGGGAATAAACAAGCGGATCATGAAGTTTGAGGGAGTGAAATAGAGAAGCGGCCTTCGATCAGGCACTCGGTAGCGGTGCATGGACAATGCACCTAGCAATACCCCCAAAGAAATAGAGAAGCGAATCTAAAAAAAAAAAAAAAAAAAAAAGATAAATAGAGAAGCGAGGAAGCAACAAAGCTTGACGAAATGGGCTAGATATCTGGGCCTTTTCATATTTCAGCCCATTCGCCAGATACCTGAAGTTGAGCTGGGATTGTGTCTCAAAAAAAAAGAAAAGTTGAGCTGGGATTGTGTGAGATATTTATATTTTCTTGCAATTCATAATGAAAAAATATGCTTTCTACTCCCACCATTGTAGTCTCTTTTTTTTTTCTGTAAGTTGAAACAGGAAAACCGGACAATACAGGTACATGTGCTAAAATGAGGCCTGCAACACCATGAACTACTTGAACTATCCCATGATTAACAATATCTCTGGCATAGCTAAAACTCCCAATTGTTCATAGCAATTCCTCTTCCTCGTTCCTTCTTTTCTTTTTTTTTTGCGAAAGGGAGAGGTATTATATTAAAAAAGAAAGCACAGTACATCACCTTTTACACATAGACCCTGGAAACAGAAAGAAATTACAAGCAGGGACACTAAGGACCTAGCTGCAAAATTCCTTAGCTTCCAGGAGGTTCGACCTTCTCCACAGTTCCACGCCGACGACGCCAGCGCCGCCGACCGGCAACCAATCTCGCCGGAGATGCTGAGGAAGCTCAACGAAAGTTGGATGCCGCAAGATCCAACGACTCGGACACTCCACCAAGCCGCATCTGGTTCTATGAACGTATATCGGCGACCTCCACCGCAGCACCGACGAGAAGAAACTCCGCCCCCACCGGCACACCGGCCGGCAAGAAGCAGCAAGGCGGAGAGGACGTCGTCGAAACTCAACGAGGCCCACCCGCAAACAAAATCCACCACCACCAGCAGCGACACCGGCGGGGGGCACAAAATCTCCATCCCTTTCGCAAAAGAGAAGAGAACAAACCTCCACACAGCTTCACCGACGACCACGCCGCCGACGCCGACGCCTTTGCCGCCAGATCCGCCGAGGGAGAAGAGAGGAACGGCCACCATCGCCGCGACGGCCGACGGCGCCGAACCCTAACCCTAAAACAAGGGAAAAGACCTAGACTACTCCTATACTAGTAGCTAGAAGACGGCCGGACGGCAACTCCGGCGATCCCCCGACCCTCCAGAGACCACACGGGCCGCCGAGGGGAGGGATCGGCCGCCGCCGCCGCCGGAAACGGAGTCGCCGCAATTCGCCTCCTCTGGACTGTAGCAGGGGGGTCGCGAGACTTACAATTGTAAATCCTGCTTTGTTTACGCTTGATGATCTCCTCGTTCCTTCTTTTCAATTCCTTATCAGACAGTTTTACAGTGTTGCTAAGGAAGACGCACGGCGATGAGCAGTCTACATGAGCAAAACCTCGAGGTGAATGAGTTCCACGGCGGGCTGGAAAACACAAAACTGGACCTGTTCCTCGATTCTGAATTTGACATGATGAGTCCTCTGTTCTCTACCAAGGAAGAAGAAAAGTGAACGGATATGCCTAGCTGGCCAGGCAACGATTTGCGGCCACGTATGATTACAAGAGCGGCACCAACAAATTCCAACGGAATCTTTTCCCTACAAGCTAGCACTCCTACATTCCGAGCTCCCGTGCCGCCATTTGCCCCCCACGTGCAGAGACGCAGAACGGCGGCGGACGGGACAAGTGGCTGCTACCCGCACCTCAAAAAAAATAAAAAAGTGGCTGCTCCCCGGGTCCCGCCTTTTTGTCTACTCAAGGGCAGTGGGCCCGTTCTGATCCTCAAGCTGGAAAAAGGTTGAAGTCGAGGATAATTCCACTGTTCGTTGTCAAAAATTTTTTTTTCACGACCGTTTCCTGATCCTCAAATGTTGGCTTTGCTGCCGGCTGTCGCTTTGTTCATGCCAGTTCGGCAGTTCCCCATGGATACTGCTCGCTTTCTTGTGCACGGAATAGCCTCTACCAAGAAAAGAACATGCAGTCACTTACCCATGAACACCATTTCCCCCCCGCCGGGATGCTCTCAGCCATAGACGAAAAAGGAGTGTCTCAACAAGACAAAGAGCCAAGCTCCTCGACGTTCACACGATGGTCGAGACTCTGTACCCAGGTCAACACATGCGCTCGGAGTCAGCACGCAGAACCGTCTCATCTCAGAACAGAGCCCTCGTTTTGCCAGTGTGCAAGACCTGGCAGGTGTGTGGACGAGACAGCCGGCAATCAGCGAGGGCAGAAACGAAAAACGATAAAAAGAACACCCTTTTCGCTTTGCCCGGACCCACGGCAGCAGCACGTGGACAAGAGGTGCACAGGCGGGTCCTGCGAAAGCGATCTTGTTCCGGATCGAAATGCTGCTAGTTTCGTGAGAAACATAACTTTGGCTGGAATTGTGTTTGGAGGAAGATCATGTGCCCAAGACCACGCGTGGGACCCCGTACCGAGCTAATGGATTTTGATACGTTCAAATCCATTACTTTTTGTACTTGTGGCTGAGCTAATTTGGAGCTGTACCACATTAAGCTTACTGTTTGGGCCGTCAATGGCCGTCAATGTTGAACAGTCATTTTGGCAGCTGGACGGCTCCATGAAGCATATGAGAACTAATCCCTCCGTTTTTTAAATTAATATCGCTGTTTACTTTTTGAGTTACGTCTGACCGTTTGTTTTATTCAATAGTAGCTCAAATATTCAAAAATTATAAGTTATGTTTCAAATTTCTCTAGTGATAAAACAAATTATAACAAAAAATTTAATAATTTTTAAATATTTTTGAATGAGACGAGTGGTCAAATGTAACAAAAAAAAAAAATCAACAGCGACATCATTTTAAGAACGAATGTAGTAGTATTTTTCTACCATTTGACGCTAAGATTTCATATATTTTAGGCAAGTGAATACATAGTATTTACATCAGTAGGTCATCAAAGTGAATACACAGTTTTTATAGTTATTTCTCTGCGAGATATTGCAAACTAATATTCAAACCAAATCTAGCAAGCTATATCATTTTGAAAAATTAAATATGTCAACCG